>JAGKQE010000017.1:0-382754 GCA_022609375.1 Xenosphaeropsis pyriputrescens | reverse complement strand
AATTTGATGTTGATGTTGATGTTGATGTTGATGTTGATGTTGATGTTGATGTTGATGTTGATGTTGATGTTGATGTTGATGTTGATGTTGATGTTGATGTTGATGTTGATATTGATGTTGATGTTGATATTGCTGAAGCCTCTCCTCTCCTCTCACGCTCATATACGCCGCTCCATATGCAGAAACTTGTTATTATCCCCGGTAATCAATCAGAGGCCATCCACGAGATGCACAACGGGGCCATGCGAGATGCGAGAGAGATGTTTGGGACCTATTGACTTGCTTCGCTTTGCTTTGCCTTGCCTTGCCTCCTGCTCTGGATACAGGTGTACGTGTGGATGATTCGAGGTATCATGGATGTACTGTATGTGTTCGTATGTATGTGTATGTGTATGTGTATGTACATATATCCTTCATGCCTTGGATACAGATGGATGCATACCACTACCATAATACCACACGATACCCAGCAGAGAAAGAAGTTCCCGAGAAGTTTCCATCGAATCGCGGACGTATATAGGTATGTATGTTTGTGTGTCTGTATGTAGGTATGTATATATATAAATATATATAAATGCACACATACATACATCCATGTCCCCATCCAGCCATCCATCCACA
Source organism: Xenosphaeropsis pyriputrescens (assembly GCA_022609375.1). Taxonomy (NCBI): domain Eukaryota; kingdom Fungi; phylum Ascomycota; class Leotiomycetes; order Phacidiales; family Phacidiaceae; genus Xenosphaeropsis; species Xenosphaeropsis pyriputrescens. The sequence goes on along the minus strand of JAGKQE010000017.1, from coordinate 382,133 downwards.
CAGGATGCGGAGCGAAGGTCAGGTAGGCAGTAAACAGTAAACAGTCTCTCTCCACACACGTACATCGTGACTCGGAGGATACATGTTGTTTACCTTGTTCACCTGGTTCAGCAGCTCCAATGCGCAATCCACAATCCACAATCCCCATTCCGGGTACGGGGAAACCATCGATCAAGGCACGACAGCAGCGTGCATCACGGCGCATGGCATTGCCTTGCCTTGCCTTGCCTTACCTTGCCTCGCATTGCATGCGCCAGTCTACGTCCCAAGTGCCAGGTAGTACGGCACCCATACGGAGGGGTCCATTACACATACTGTGCATAGCAGATAGGACATAGTAACACATAGTACATAGTACATACTCTGCTTTACCTACTCTACTCTACTCTACTCTACTCTATTCTTCTTCACTCTCCTCCGTACATCTGGTATTCATATCTAGACTTGGGCAGGCGTAGGCGTGTACAAGTACTACATCGCATAACAATTACAAAGGCCCACACGCATGTATATGTATATGTACACACAGTAACACACAGTCACACCCACTACGTACGAACACAGCAGTCCATCCCATGAGATGAGACGAGAAGAGAAGAGAAGAAATGAGGCTGTGAACACCAGCTCGCTGCAGCGTGCTCGAAAGAATGGCCTCATGGACCCTCCAACCGGGTAACGCACCACGCACCACGCACGCAGCGCCCAAGCAGCGCCCAAGCAGAAGCAAGCTGCCAAATCAGTACCTAGGTAATAGGCAGGGTCGGCCATTCAGCTCGCCGGCGAGGTCATCAAATCAAGTCAAGTCAAGTCGAAGTCAAAGCAAGTCATCCCTCGCCGCATCTCGTGTGCGGCAACACCTCTAGAAATCAAGGCGACGCAGCGTTGAGGCAAAGAAGGGCGTAACCCATTCAAGGTCCATACCTAGATGATACCTACCTACCGAGGTAGAACACACACACACACACACACACACATACACATATATCCGAAAGATTACGGTATCGGAGAATACGGAGAATACGGAGAAGGGGCATCTTCAAGAGGAAAAAAAAGGACAAGATAGCCGCAAATTAATAATTGATAATGATAATAATAAAAACCCGTTTTCCCTGCACCCTTTCGATTTCCCTTCTTTTTTCTATTCCATTCGGGAATTTTCCCCCTTCTATTTCTTGGTTTCGTTGTGTTTCGGGTTTAGGGGGGGAGGTGTGGGTGCGGCGCGTGTATGTATGTCGAGAGCCGTTGAGGGTTGGGAAAAAGCAATGGAGATGCATGAGAGGAGGAGGAAGAGAGGAAGAGAGGGAGAGAGGGAGAGAGAGAGCTTTACGACTCACTACACACTAACGTAGATGGATGAACGTAGCGAGGGAGGGAGGGTGTAACGGCAGTGGCACGTTGGGCGTTGGCGCTCGTGGGATTGATGCTTTGGTTTGGGTGTTTGGGTGTTTGGGTGCTTGAAGATGGCACGATGGGTACATGCGTGTGTGTGAGATGTGTGGTAATCGTCGTAAGAAGCGTCAGAGGAGGAGAATAGAGTTGGCATGGCATGGCATGGCATGGCATCGCATTGCATGGTGGCATTCTTGGTGAGGTTGTTGCAGATACAGTAGGGAGTGGGGGGAATAAGCAGCACTTCCACTCGCTCATGACTATATCCAAGATGAAGACATGAAGACATGAAGACACGGAGAGATGATGAGATGATGAGACGATGAGACGATGCGACGATGAGATGATGGCCGTGGATTCCACTCTCCCTGGCCATCGAATGCGGTGCTTTCCATGCCGGAAGAGATGATCAGGGATTGGATTGAGTTCAGTACAAGTACGTACTCGCAGACGCTCTCACTCTTGATATCCACATGAAGCACCTGACTCTGGATGTACTCTGCTCTATTACTCTGTACTATGTAACTCACCTCTTGTACGACTTCTTTCCCTTCATTCGTCACTCTTCCTCTTGTCTTGTCTTGTCTTGTTTTGTCTTGCCTTGACTTGACTCTTTCCATCATCCATCCTCGTGCAGACCCACTCCACATACACATACACATACACATACACATACATACGACACGGCACGGCACTCGCTCAACATCCGAATAACCCTATTCCACCCAGACTTCGGTCTTCGGAACACCGCGCACTGTCTTGGATACAGTGCAGTACATACCCAGACTTCACACTTCGATGGCGCGCTACTGTACTGTATCGATACTGTGTCTTTGACCTAACGACTGACCCCTTCACAGGTCAGGTATTCATAGATGGATAGGTATGTAGGTATGTAGGTATGTACCTAGGTAGGTAGGTAATAGGCAAGGATCATATCACTTCCTGCCTCTCCTGCGACTCCTGCAACTTGCAACTTGCAACTTGCAACTACGCAGGACACATCAAGATGGATATTAAAAAGGAACGTCCCCACAGATACTGACGAACCCGATGGATCCGCTCGTGAGTTACGCACGGAGGCAAAGAAAGCATCGCATCTTCGTCCGCCGAGTGCTGCAGCTGCCCATGTACTACCTCTACCTCGTCAGTCCGATGCCCACACAATCAATCCATCAACGAACAGCGGAACGGCGACAGGAATAGGAACAGGAACAGGAACACGCTCCCAGCAGGGCCCTACACGCAACGCAACGCAACGCAACGCAACGCAACGCAACGCCGCGGAACACACCCGGCACTGTCGATTGCTGATGGCTTCCATCAATCCACACCCTATTCCCCAGCGCCATCCTCATAGCCAATGAGCTTTCAATGGCCGATGCTGACGGCTCCGACTGCTACTGTCCCTCTGGCATTTGGCTCTCGACTTTGTCTGCAACTGGCACTGACAGTGACAGTGCTGGAGGCGCATGCACCACGCCGTCACTGTCACTACGCTGCCACTACGCTGGAACAGGTGGTCATCCCAGCAGAGGAATCCGAGGCTTTATCGGGCAACAAATTAAAGTCCTGTAGGTATGTACTTAAGTATTTAAGTATCTGCACACTCAAATTCTGTTTGAGCACCAGTGTGTTGCATCTCGAGACACCTGCTGCGGTTGAGTAATCAGGTGCACGACGACTTTGGCTGACGGAATGTGTTGTGGTGGTGGTGGTGCTGCTTAACCAGGTCCTCTCTCTCCTCCTTTTCCTGCTTCTTCTCCTTTTCCTCCTCCTTCTTCTTCTCCTCCTTCTCCTCCTTCTCCCTTTGGTGACTTCTTCGGGTAAACAGTGGTAAGGCACGGCGTTTCTTTACTGCGCTCTGGCCGCATTCACACTCGTACGGCTTATCCGTTGCTGTGACGCCAGAGGCTTCGGCAGTAAGTGGGTAGGAAAGGCAGCCTTCCATTCCCGTGAAATTGACAGCCGGCAGCCTAAGTAGCCGACGTGCTCAGTATCAGGGTTGAAGTCGGGGTCGGGGTCAGGGTCAGGGTCAGGGTCAAGCTCATGAGAACATCTCCGTCTCTGGGTACCTAGGTATTCAGATGCACGACATGCCCAGATAGGATATGACTAGATCTAGTCGAGTATGCCACCTATCGATGATACTCGACGAACACCTTTGATACACTCCGATATCCCACATCTGCCGACGCCCTGCACCCACGTTCGGAGGATTCTTTAAGTTTAGCCTCTGGGATTTGGGGGGGGGGGGGGACTCGGATGTGGTGTCGCCGCGCCCTGCATCAAACGTGCCGATGGCCGTTTTCGATAACCAAAGAGCAGAACCGACTGTACCAAGGGACGGAGACTTTGACGTTGCAAGAGGAGTGCGTTGCGAGTTCGTGGGCGCATCGGCACATGATATCAGCATACCTTGACGTGGACGATATGTCCTTCACTGCCTATGACTTGGCATTTTGGACTAGAGAAAGTACCACGGGTTATCTGATGGATGGCTGGCTGGCTTTGCATTATTTTATGATGTCGAATATCATAGGTACTCAAGACACCATCGACTTCGGCTTCGGAATGCCGCGTAGAAGCTTTCTCTGGCTCTTCTAGACGCAGATCTTAGTAGATGGACCATTAAGGAACGGTGAAAAGTGTGGTCTTGAACGACGCAAGGTATGTATCACAAATAGGGAATATATTCATATTCATATTCAACATGTCAGTGTGGATTATTCATACGGTAGGAGTGTGAGGCGCGTCAAGCCCACGGACTCACAGCACCCGCTTCAAATTCAACAAGAATATCAGAATATTAGATTAGCAAAGATATTTGCTATCTCATCACCTCCCCATAAAATCCGGCGACAATTGTGACTCGCAGCGCCAGAATATCCATTATTCTCCTACTACATACTGTGATACCCCAATGCTTCATGATCCTGTACGGATACTTTGTTCCGCTCCTCGTCGATTGCCAGTGTCGTCGCGCACTAACCCCTACAAGATCAGCAGCGGACTCTGAAGGTTGTCGCCCGCTAACGGGGTGGAAATCTTGCCCTTGCCCTTGCCCGCCCTCAGCCCCTACCCAGTCAGCCAAGCATTCAACAAATGAAAATGCGCGACTGATCGTGTTCTATCACCAAAGTGCCTTTGGCGTGTGCGCCACCCTCGAGGTTGGGAAAAAGGTCTCTTTGCTGCTGGCTATGAATATCCTTCGTTGCTGATTACTATTCACCAATGTACAGTATCCAACTTACCAGAGGACAGACACCTCGTGCCCTGCCGTGACGTATTGCCTGATGCGGACAAAAACGCCTGGGAGAGAGCACTCCCGCGGAGGATGGGTTGATGGATGGGTTCTCACTGGGCGGGCGGCGGCCGTGTCATGTCTACTGAACGGCAGGGCGACATGATTGGAGCGCGGCACCATGGGCTTTCGATGGTCGTGGATGAAGGTTAAGATGCCGAGAGACGGGAGCTGGGATTCATCGGAAGTACAGCCGTGGAGGATGATTGGCATGGACCCTTCCTCCCACTCCCCTTAGAGTGATTCTGATTCGAGTGTGAAGAAAAGTGTACATAGTACCTAGTATGAATCAACATGAACATGCAATCTTCACGTCCATCTCGAAGGGATTCCCGTGTGGGCGCCGTCGTCGAATAGCTAGGTAGCTAGGTAACTTTGAAGCCGTGTTTGTGTCAGGAAAGCCTCGGCGCCGCAAGGCATCTGACTCCTGCCCATGCACGCAGCACATCGCCGGCCGTCATGGAATCGCAGACACCATCTCTGAAATGTATTTGCAGTGAGGTGGAGTGAAGTCAAGTGAAGTGAATATCCTCCTCATCAGCCCTGAGGGGTTTGTGGAGTTGTGGAATTGTGCGACCGACCCTTATTCTAGAGTAGCGTCTTGGTGGCCCCGTCGATCATCTACGAGTCGACTCAGGACAAGCACCAATTCCATGGCGGAGATCCTTCCATCGAGGTCTGGGCCCTGTTCTTTGCGAATGTCATTCAACATCCATCGCCCATGATCTATCATATCACCCTCCATCCACCTACCCATCTTCATATGCGGCCAAATCTACGTCAGCACGCTGGCCGGCAGTGAGATTGATCCGACTGCAGGCATGACCTTCACTCAATGCTAGTGTTTGCGAATGGGAGAATATTAAGTATTGTGGAGAGGAACGAGGAGCGTGGAGCGTGGAAAACAGGGTCCCCTTCGGCTTTCTGGCTCCGAAGAGCGTGCGTGCGAGCGAGCGAGCGATGGAAGATGAGATTGCGATTGTCGGTGCAGCTCACAATACACGAGACAAGACAACACGAGACAGGATGGGTAGGCTCTCATGTGACATGATACCTCCGCTCTGACCGTGACGATGACTATGAGGATGACTATAGGGATGACTGACAATGACAATGACAATGACTCTGATTCTGATTCTGACTCTACTCTACTCTACTCTACTCTACTCTGACTGTCAATTCCTCAGACATACACCAAGGCATACGAATAGACGCCCACGCCCCAGCTGACGCAGAAGTTGTGGAGATATCGTCGCACCAAACCAGGGAGGAAAAGGTTCCGCAATGTATCACATCCGTCGTCAAGAGGAAATACTCCGCGACGCCGTAGTCCATGATGTGAATACAGACCAACTTCCCCAAAGAGGAACATTGCAGCGTCCCTCTGGCCCCCCTCAGCAAGACTCTTCCGCTCGTCATCATCATGACAGGCCTGGTAGAGCCACCGTAGTCTAGCAAGAGCCCTCACAATAAGGCATCTTGAGGTATGTGCCCCCTTACGATGTTACCATGGTATCGATGAGTGATATCCGGCAGGCGCATCCGGGGTCCCAGTCTTCATCTACGGTGCAGGACAGACTTTCTCTTCGTAGAATAATACGGCGCCTCGTCCAGCTGATGATTCGTGGGCGACGCACCAGGAGTGAAATGGTGAGAGGCGCCCCAGCACAAGCCAGGGAGAAACAAAGATGCCCAACATGTCCATACTAATGAAAACGCCTCTGCCTATCATTAGACCAGGTACCTAGGTACTTGTTCAAGTTTGATATTGATATTCAATATGATACGAAGCGCCTCGTGATATTCAACTACCATTAGGTCGTCCATGTCCATGTCTATCTCTAATTATTACTCTAATCCTCTATTAGTCCAATTCTCTAACCCTCTAATCCTCCAATGCCAAAATCTTGATTTCTGGCTTCGTCTCTCCGGCAGTGAGCGCCTGCATGGAGTGCTTTGACGGCAGTGAAGTGACGGGGAAAGCTTGTCGTTCACTCTAATCATTCGCAAGTACCTACCTAGGGGATCAAGACGCCATGTCAGAATTCAAAGCCGGCAAGAAGCTAGCTTTGCTCGAGGGAACGTCTGTTACTGTTACACAGAGGTATTTACGAGATCGTTGCGCTTGGAGGCATAAGCTGGAGTCTCATATCGAACATATCTAGGTGTGTTGTGGATTCATATCAGTGATAGAGTTTGTCCTGCGTAGAATAGAATGGATAGGTACAGTGCATATATACATACATACTCGGTACATGCAGCTGTAGACGTTGGACTTGAGACGGGTTGCACAAGACATGTATGTATCCTACCTGTGAATGCATACACTACATCTGCACATGTAGTCATCCCCATCTGGAAAGCTTCGTCCGATTTCTCATCACCAAAGTCTGTACGCCGTAACGTAACACAAGAATCATGCCGGCGCCTATTCGCGCGCGAACTGGGGAACATTCATACCTCGCATGACGATGATAGTGCCGGCAGTAAACACTCCCTGACCCCATCATCAGCTAGGCATCAACGACAACATGCCACATTAAACTCCAGTAAAACCCATCGGGGCACGAGAAAGCCATAGCAAGTGCAAATCCAAATCCAAATGCAAATCCCTCAGCAGCATAGGTAGGTAAGCTCCACCATCCCCATCATCACAGCGCTTCTCCTCATTTCGACCTGTGGGAAACGTCCGTGGCCATGGGCTGGATGAAGCATGGCATGGAAAGCGTGGTGTCAGGTCAAGTGTCAGGATGAGAGAGAGACGAGTCACTACTCCGTAACATTTGCGGAGAAGAAAAGCATCTCGTGATTTTTACGGCCGGTACTCGACTTCGGAGGGGAGTGAGCGCGGGGTGCAGAGGGGTGTGGTGCGGGTGTATGGCATTGCGTGCTGGTGCTCGCGCTCGCGCTTGCGCTCGTGCTGGGAGGGCAATTGATGATCCGGCAGTGAGGTTTGTGGATACTGCGTGTGGAGGACATGAGGGTATTGAGGATTGAGGATTCCAGACCTTGAGTTTGGCTTGATGTCGTGGGGAAGCACATGATGTGGTGGGGTTGGAGATGAAATGAGATGAAATGAGATGAGATGAGGTGTAGAGAGACATGCCCATCATTTCTGCGTCATAGCGTACCTGTTCATGTAATTGGGGGGATTAAATTGTGTATGGGATATTCATTCCGCACCTCAGTATGTATATCGTTGAGTTCTCACAATCTCCTCATAATAACAAGGTAGAAACGGAAAGCTACACATCGATATCGCCCATCACCACACAAGATAATCCCAGATCAATAGCATCATATGAACACGCCCACAGTCCTCCCAAACCAGCGCCATGCTTCGTATGAAGTCGAGAAAAGCCGCCAGTCCAGACCAGAGCAGGCCAGGCCAACTACTCATGGCCACAAGGCACACAAGGATCAGGGAAAGCCAGACAGGACAGTCCTTATTAAGTGCGGCTTAACAAGTCGTCGTTGTGGGCGCGCAGTTAAAATTGATTGCATCGATGATCGTCGCCGGGAAGAGGACTGGGCGTCAACGACCAGCATTGCCGTACTGTACCAAGTAGATTCACCGGCATCGGCAGCATGACAGTGTAGATTGGAAGACTGGAGGACCGGTGGACCCGTGCATGTATGTAGAATAGCTCTTGCGCTACGTGGTATCAGATGGATGGAGGGTCGGCTTCATGGCATTATCCAGCGTGGAGATATCTTTGCTGAGTAGGATACTATACCTACTGTAAGGTATACATGATATATGGATGGATGGATGGTGATCTTGCAATTTGTGGAGGTTGTGGCCTGCAACAAATAGGTATTCATACCGCACTGGTGCTATTGATACTTGACATCGCGGACTGTGCTTTGTTTCCCAAACACCCAAGAGCATTGGCTCAGCCGTTGCTTCAGACATGCCTCCAAAACACTCTGGCGTTTTTGTTTTATAGCACTTCAACGATGACAACGATGACGATGCTTGCTTGAGCTCTGATGCTCCACGGCGCATCTCACGGAGTTCATTGTTGGTTGAGGGAGTGCATGGCTTTACCCCGTTGACTGATATATGAATAGATACTGCATGGGCATGACTGGCAGCTTCAAGTGCAGAGAAGAGAACAGCGTCATGATGCCGCCTCTTGAAGTTTTCTTTTTCATCTTCCTCTTCATGCGTGGATGTGGGTTTGGATGGTATTACCCTTAGATGCCATTCATATGCTACAGTCAAACGTATGGATATGTAATCTACTAAGTCTGTAAATTCCATGTCCTTCAACAGCAGAGTGAACTCGGGAAACTGTGTAGCCATCATGTAAAAGTCAAGCCAAAGCCCTCTCTCCTGCATGTATCCGCACAAGAATCTCTCCAAGTCGATGATATGCAGCATTCTCTCTCCAATCACAATCTCACCAAGATTCAAGGTCGAAAGTCAACGTGCGCTTCATCAAGATCCATTGATACACATCCAACTCCTCCTTCTATGTTTCTCCGCCTCTCCCTCATCCACCGCATGCATGATCGTGCAACGCGCCCACAACGACACCGTTTGAGACCTGATCCCGGCCGTGTGGATACCCTAGCGTCCATCAAACCATCAATACCTATGTACCTAAGTGCAGGGCACAGAACAGAATGGCATCAACGCGCCGTCAACACTTCACCTCCCCCCCTCCCCTGGCCTGTCCCAATGCAGTCATGGCTAATCTACTCGGAAACAGACCACCGATCAAGAATAGAAAACCAGCCGCGGAATTGAAGAGGATGTTATGTGCTAGCAATTAGAGTATATGTATATGCTGACTATGTATGATCATGATTATGATCATGGGGAGAGGAGATATGGGCTTAGAATAGAAGAGCAGAGAGGAATCCTGTGGGTACTGAAGAGCTGCTTAATCTGCTCAGTAGATCTGTCTCATCTTGCAAAATCATTTTGTGGCATGTCAATGCCAATGCCAGTGTCAATCAATGTCAATGTCAATGTCAGTGTCAATGTCAACATCAACGTCATGCACTATGGGTCACACCGAATATTCATACTTAGGTCGGCACCGCACAGCACGAATGGGACTCGAACACGACCCTCGCCGGCGACGAAGCAGACGCCTCCGTCCGTGACTTTTCCGTAGTCCTATTCACAGAATCCTTAGCAAAGCAGAGAGAAAGAGGCATTGGCATTGGCATTGGCATTGGTATTGGTATTGGTAGCACAGGCCAAGCAAAACCCACTCGGCCTCGAGTCCGAGTCAAATTTCGACAATGTCGACGGTCCCTTTGAGCTATATATCGCACTTGATTAAGAAAATAGCCCTCGTCGGCTCCGCATGCCGACTCTGTCACTGTTGTAGGGGAGAGAGGAGGGAAGATTTGCTGCTTCTGGGAGGGAGAGTGACTCTACCTAAGCCTCGTGGATCCCCAAGATTCACATTCTATTCGGTGGATACCTACCTTGCGTGTGCCCGGATCACTCGATGCTACGATACGCAGGACATGAGCTTCACGCAGAGAGAGCGTGAGATCTGAGGCGTCCATGAGGCTTGTACCCATCCAATTCGGTGTTTAGAGTTTGGAGGCTGAGATGAGAGGTGGAGGGGATTCTGAAGTACCTAGTCGGTGGAGTACCGAGGTAAAAGGTTAAAGTACGTAGATACCTAGTATGTATTTACGTAGTCAATCACATACACAGGTAACTTCTTTCTGTGTGTCCATCATATTCTTACTGTACACAGTAGGATATCAGTCTCCGACGTTGTCCGTCAAAGCAAAATCCCCTTGCTCTGGGCCTACTTACTTACTACTTGCATTCATGCAGCTTACGATACCCACGAGTCGGTATCGTCGCCGGGTGGATAAAACCGACAATGGCGAAACTAGAGAAGTGCCAGCCATTTCGGACACTTCGAGCCAATATCCATACCGGTGGGTCGAAATGAGAGACAGGCCTTGTGGGCCTATAGGTAGCTAGGTTAGCAAGCAAGGTAGAGTGATGAACGACATGGTCACTATTCCACCAGAGAGATCTTCACCCTCGGAGGGAATCTTCTTTTTTCCTTTTGATGATAATCTAGAGTCTGGAATTGATGAATCGGAGGCTCACCGTGCACAGATGCCCGCCAGTGCTAGTCCGCCACGGTTAGTTACGAGGATACGGTCTGTTATGGGCATCATTGTGCGACAGGGCGGTAGAGTTTGTGTAACTGACAGCCATTCTGGTGATCATGGCGTCGGCGACGGCGACGGCGACGGCGACGGCGGTGATGGTTTCGGTGTTGGTGATGATCAAGACAGGTTAGAAAGTGATGATGGCGGCGCCATGTATGGATGTTCTGCATCGTTATCGACGATAGGTAAGGTAGGTAGATACTATATCCATACCTAGATAGTCGTTATCCCTGGCTCTTTCATCCACATTCAAGAGTCCCGAGGCTTGATTACATTGCTCCTCCAAGTCTTCACAGCCCTTTTCCTCACTCTCATGACTTATGCTGTTCCTGACAGAATGATGTCAAATACTCTGTCACTTGGCATCTCCTTACGACGTTAGCCGTTTCCTTAGGCTCTTCCGATGCATGTAAAGGCTTGAGGTTGAGATCAGCGAGAAACATGGGAGAGCAAGGATTCAAGGATTCAAGGCTCAATTGGCGGATCTTGCATGCCCCTAAGGCCATCAAACTTCAAGTCCGTCGCACCGTCGAGTCTTTGAGGCCCTCAGCAATGTTCTTGGGCTTTTGAAGAAATGGACGGATGTGGTTTGGTGCGTACTTGTCACTTTGAACCGCCCTCTCTTGTTGTGTGTTGATCACTTTTCAACTACTCCGTACGCTGCACGACCACATATTCTTTCTATCATTGAGGCAGACTCCGGGTGCCATGCTTTTTCCTTTCTCCATATTTTCTTCTTCTTTTCAGCAAGGAATAATAAGTATTTCTTTGAATATTATGGCGATTCTCACCATTACATCACATGAATATATATACATACACGATTTCTATATTGGGTGGGTTTGTTTCACCCTCAATCGTATATAAAAATTCAACCCCGGCCATTCCTCAATATCTATCCCTCCATCAACAAAAATCAGAGCACTTACGTAGCAGACGTATTGGACGTCGTATACGCATATTTCCATTATGTTATAGCCTCGAGCCAACTGTACGACCATGCATATTCGTAGGGTAAAACACATGGTACATCGTAAGCCATGCACGCCATGTGTCTGTTGAAGTACTATGTAGCACTCACTACGCAAAATACCTAAGCCAAACGAAACAAAAGACGCACAAATCAATACTCCGAGAGAAAAGCGAGCATCATTCTTGGGATTGGAACTAACTGCTGGAAATCCCTATCATCATCATGTTTCATTGCTCCCCTTGACCAGCATATGTAATTATACGTACAAGTATGTACACACAACAGCCATTTGAGTTTGAAATTGTAGCATTTCGATAGTTGCATCTTCCCATGGCCCTTCTCCAGGTTTACTGAGACATTGCCGTCGATCTGATGGCTACTGAATTGTTCGGCAGTTGCACTTCTCGTGCGCTATTGGACGCAGCCATCATGTCATTTATCTTTGATAATTTGGGCTGTGGAGGAGTAGACGGCACGTATTAAGGCTCGTATCGCATCCTATTCCGCAAGTGCTCCAGGACGATTGTCACGTTACTCGGCATGTCTATGTCCATGTCCATGTTCATGTTCATGTTCATGTCTGTCTTTGACTTTGCTCACAGCCTTCATATCGTGAGTTGATAAACACATTGGTCATGTTCAACGGCGTCTCCCATCATCAACGGCTTTAAGCATTAGCGTGCAGCCGTCCGTGAGACTCCTCAACCCTGAGAACCCCTCTCCATGCCAGCCGATCCGATGGCACTGTTGAGCCCATCAGACATAAGGCACCTTCATGTCGATCACTGCACGCTCCTGTTGCTTCTTCTGGGGAAATACTGGAGTAACTGGAGCATCCAATCCAGACACACGGATGGAGTTTACAGTGACACAAGCACACCCATCAAGAGATGAGAAGGGGGGCAACAAGCAACGAGCAACAAGCCAGGTAGAATCCTGCTGCAAAGATTGGGCGTCCAACAAGCCGGGAGGACTTTGTTTCACTGCTGGCATCAGCAGTTGGCCACTTCATGGACGATCACAGAGGCTGTATCACCGCCGGCCAGCAAGAGCGTCGCAAGAATAAAATCCGAAGCCAACGGCGATCCCTTTTGACTAGGGATGCCGTGCTGCCGTGCTTTTCAGATAGGATCATCGCCCGCATGGGCGACAGAGCGCCCGAAGACACACTTCCTTGCAGTGCGCTTCCATGACTTCCATCGCCATGTGATCTGTAGATCTTCATACTCGTTGGCACTGACACAGTCTGCATCAGCGTCACTTGGACACACATCATGATGGGTATCGTATGGATACGAAGTCGAGTCAAGGTCTGGGCCATGACCGTTGGGGTCGTGTCATCGTGCTACTCATGTCTAATACCGTGCCGATGAAACGACGCCGGGGAAGGGAAGATGTGATATGGCTCTCCCGGCAGATTCATCCTTTCCGTTCCATATTGTTACTTTGACGTTTTCAGCCCAATCGCAATGCCAATGTTTACAAGACAATAAGGTATGCAAGTCCCCTTGTTTCGAAGGATGAAAAGAAGGGGGAAAGGTTGATAATTTGGTTCTGTTCCTCAAGGTTATTGCATCTGGCTGTTACCTTGACGTTCTCAACATCCTATATTCACGTCATGTTCCAAGCCATTTCTGAGTGTCTGTGAACATGCATGAGGGGGCATGTGCGGTTGAAGTTGAAGTTGTGGGCTGCGCCTCAATCAAAAGGGTTTGAGATGCCACGAGGTAGTGAAACAGGATCCGCGCGCGCTTGTGTGCTGTCACAATTGTCTAAAGGAACGCAGAAGAAGAGATGGCGGGAGGAGAAGGAGAAGGAGAAGAAGAGAGGGAAGGGGGAACGAGGAAGAAGCATATGAGAAAGAAAGTTCATGAATTGAATGCATTGAAGAGACTTTTAATTTGGAATTTGAGCATCTTAGGGGTCATGGGTATCATGAGAATCCATGAATTGAATTGACTTGAATCTTGACGTTGCAAGAAAGAAGCTTTGACGTTGACATTCACTGAGCGATCGTGCCGACACGTAGACTCATGTCTTGTCGTCCAAACTGTCAAGATGCAATTGACGAATCGCAATGCTTCATGACATTCCATCCTCTCATATGAGCCTCTCCCGCCCCCCTCAAGCCTGTGCATCTTAATTCCGCACTGCATGAGCTTGGCGACTCACAAGAACGTTCAATCCCGAGTAGAGCACAGGGGCCATGTTCTCGCGGAACTGGATGCGATATCCTTACCCCTTAGTCACTATTCATACTTTTGTCCACGATGCATTGATTTGACACCTGAAAGAAGGTCTATTGACCTGGCCTTGTCTCCATCGTCAAGGATGTCTCGAGTTGTTGGATGTCCCTGGATGCTCGGTCACAGCGAGCTCAAGAACTCAAGGACAGAGCTGAGATGGACATTTGCCCGACATGTTCTCTTTCGAGGGAGACTGCAAGGCCCCGCATAGCAGAACCCAGGACGAGCTGAGGAGAGGAGAGGAGAGGAGGGGTGAGGTGAGGTGAGGTGAGGTGGGAGGGAGAACTCTACATGACGATATATGTATCAGTAGATAGACATTTGACCTGTGTTCCGTACCCCGTACTGCATACATATATATGTGTACAAGTATGTATGTGCAAGTGTGCAAGTGTGTAAGGTAAGTAAGTATTCATGTACATATTCATGTATTCACAGGTCCATTGCCATGGCTGTCGCATAAGGCCTAGTGAATCCAGATCGACGACGACGGGGACATGGATATTGTAGATGGAGCAGGCCTGTCACTGCATACCGTAAGGCCAACCCTTCACCTTCACCTTCACCCTCAGCAGTGCCATCATCTACCCTGCCGCCTTTCACTGCCCAGTCAGTCAGTCAGTCAAGCGGTTGTCAAACCCTGAAGAAAACCCTCATCTGAATACTTACAAGTGAAAGTACGACTTAGAACTGCCAGAACACAAAAAAGAACCCCTGTTAACCTAAACTGTCAGACGGCCTGTCAACTTTCTATCATTTTTCCATGCGCCGTCCATTCCCTGCTTGACTGTTACACAGTTCCGTTCCTACACATTATCGTCAAATCTATTTCCATGCTCCTTTGACACCTTCCGCGGTCTTGGAAAAGAAACTTTGTTTCTTACCTACCTACCTTCGACCTGTCCCCTTTCCCACCCCGACTCACCCCGACTCACTCCCCTCTTCCCCTCCCACTCTCCCCAGATCTGCTGAGTACACACAGTAAGTAGGTATACCTGGAGTAAGTACCTCATACGTTGGGCCTCAAAACGGGTCTCAACAGCAAGCTTTTTGTCTGGCTGACAGGGGCAAATATTCCCTGTACGACGGCCATCACGCTGCCATTCGCAACTTTGGCTACTTTGGGACGGATTGTCTTCCCATGCACGCACCATGTACAAGTAGTATCCCGAGAAACGTCAGATTCGATACGTGTCCAACGTCCAAGGTTCGGATCCCTCGATGGTCACACAAGATGTTGAGTAACGACGGGGACTTTACTTCAAAGTAGGAGTAGGGGTAGGGGTAGGGGTAGGGGATAGGGGACGAGAAAGGAATCCATGGCACCCTCAGAGACATGCTGGCTAAGGTATTCATACAGTAGTGAGTGAGTGATGGGCGAACGAGTAATAAAGTGGTCAAGTAATATAGACCATGTACTCTCTTACTGTATCTACTAAGTATCTATCTACGTCGTACATAGTACATACAGCATATTCCCCTTTGTACACGGGGTATGCAGTACATTGACGACGAAACTGGCCGTCTTACAGCATGCTCCTCTCCCCTCGACTCCATTCCCGCTCCGACTCTTGGTACGAGTCTGCATCTTACCGCAATGGCCATCCTTGCGCCCGAAATCTTGCACATCGAGCTGGGCACGGGAAGCTGCCTCATGCTGACAATCTCCGCAGCGTTCGGCTCCGAAAATCTCTCTCGCTTCCATCTCCAGGCTCACTCAGCTTTCACCTGCTCCATGAGCGTGCAGGCTGCGCTCCCATCTCATAGGCTGGGAGCGAGGAGTCCAAGAAACGGCTCTCCACATATGAGATGCTTGGTGAGATCGCATGAAGTGCTAATGTTGGGGATCTGGATCCCAGGACTGCGTTTGATCATGGATGACCTGGTGATCTTGATCTCAGAATCCAAGTGAGAAAGCAATCATGCAGTCCAGTCACTCAATCAGTCACCATGTCATCGGAATATCCAGCCGCATGAATCCCTGCCTGATATCGTCAATTCAGGAACGTGTACATACATACATACATACATACTTGCACATACTTGGGCCTACGAACATGTCAGTTCGAGGCATTCGCATTAGCTCAAGAATACATGATTCCTGACACAAAGTAAGGCAGGCATGCGATGTCCTTACTATCACCACATGTCAAAACGCTTATAACCGGCTCCCACCTGGATACCTCAGGCAACTTGCATGAATAGACACCATGAAACATTCTTGATATGAAGGTGAAGACGAGATGTTGACGTTGATGCTGGCTGATGCTGATGCTGATGCTGATGCTGACGCTGATGCTGCTTTTGTTGCTGTTGCTCGGGGTCCAAGCACAGAAGGAAATTTCTCATGAACTCTTCTCAACGGCACAACTTCGTAGATGAGGAAGATCGACGTGCCTCTTCATCACAATCAATCTGACGTCCCATCTCTCCCACCTACTCGCCCGTATGTACTCATATTCGATTCCACGACGTATGTCAGTCAGCTCGGGCTACACTGCATACACACGACGTACAGCATTGATAGACCTCCACCCTCGAGTCCACTCATTTCAACCCCGGCGCCATCATCCACCGTCAGTAGTGGCAAGTGACTTTTGCCCTCGACCGTCTCAAGCTCGTCCCACAATGAAGCCTATCGAGTACCACACAACATCGAGCAGCAAGTAACGTAGGTCATACACACCTCCTCCTCCGTCCCTAAGAGCAAATCCCACAGACTCCTACACAGCTCCGAATGGCCATCGCCATACCCACATCCACCCAGCGACCAGGAATTCCATGCACGCTCCACCGCCCACACATGCCTGCGCAGCACACCATGTCAACTGCAGTCGTGACGGCGACGCGGCGGCGGCGGATGTGGTAGTTGGGTGGATCCTCGGACGTAGGACCAGGAAAGAGAAAGGGTCCCTTCCAGCGTCGTAGCGTGGAAATTTCAAGATCGCTCGACGGCTTTTCCATACACGCGGCGTTCCGAGCCCATTAAGTACCTTGGTCGTATGCCGAGTAGAGTAGAGTAGAATAGAATAGAGTAGGGTGCAGTTTGGAATAGTACGCGGTATCGTTGGACAATGTTTGACACTGACACTTGACATTGACATTGGTATTTGCATTGGCATTCACATTGACATTGTCACGCCGCCGGAGGGATTTTCTCTCCTTGAGGTAGTCTATGCGTAGCAAGCATTTATTCACACATATGGGACCTACTGTACGCACAAAGAAGACAAATCCCCACCAAGCGCGCTGCAAAGCGCAAGACGTTCTGCACCGTCTGTGTGTACATTCAACAGACGTTCACAGCTGTATCACTTGCAAGCTGGACCTGGATCTGGACCTGGACCTGGACCTGGACTTGGACTTGGAGGCTCGACAACAGACACAAGTATTGCCGCGCTGTTGGTGGTGATCGGCGGGCCTAGGGAGCCGATCATATTCCCCCCCCCCCCCACTGGACTATTCATATGTACTGGGGCGGTCCCTGTCTCTGTGGATTTACTGAGCACAGCGTACAAGTACAAGTACCTGTTAAGTGCTGGACGACTTTGCTTGGACGTTGCTGGGATGGGCGTACAAGCACCAGCACCAGCACCAACAACACCAGCCCAAGTATTGCGCTGCTCATGGATTCAGAGCCCCCTGTTCTGTCATGTTCCCTGCTGAACATCGTGAGTATCCTTGCAGGGGTTCGGAAGGCGCCCACAGTGGCCCGGTGGTAGCTGGGGCTTGGGCTTGGGCTTGGGCTTGGGCGTGGTTGTGGCCTGGGTGCCTATGCCAGTACCTGTGCTTGTACCTGTGTACCTGTGTGCCTGTGTGCCTGTGTGCCTGTGCTGGGTTCTCCATGGCTGGAACCTTGTTGTGACGCTTGTTGAACTACTATCATTGTGAAGTGCTTCACCAGATATTCTGCTTTCAAGAACTGATGCTTAGGTAGATTCTGCTGTGTCAATTGACTTTGCAACGTGTGTCAGCGGCTGTCTGTATGGACGATAGATGTCCGGATGCACTTCTCATCTATGTACAGTAGGTGGTAATCATAAGCTACTTACTGTATCAACGGAGCATGTACAAGTATGAGAATATGGACATATCAACAGCATGATTGCATAGCACGTCGTACAGACATCTATTCAAGCCTCTCGCCTCGAATGTATTACCTCGCAGCCTGCTACTCCCAATTCCTCCATAATATACCTTCACGATGTACCTACATAATAGCAGTTCGCAGATTCCAGTGACAGATTTACTGACAGCGGGCTAACGACTAAGAGATGTCTAACTCTGTGCACCTTTCCCGCCTGTTGCATTGGTGCATGGTGCAGTTCTAAAGGCAACACAAAGTGCCCCCCGATAATGGACGATGCCAGCAGCTATCTGGATCTCCTAGTCCCATCGCCGGACAACTGCATGTCCCGCCGTCTACCCATCTATGCCTCTGCCTACCATGCTCAAACAATCACCAACTCAACTCAGTATGCGATCTAGATGTGCCTCCGCATAGCACAGGACGGACGGACTGCATTGCATCTCACTCACCAGCTCCTCGAGTACCACTGGAAGCAGCCATCCCGTCGCGTCCCATCCCATCCCATCATCTCCCTCCGCGCCGGCTCGCGGCATCGACATGACATGACATACAGGCGAGTCGGATCCATCTCGTGAGACTGCTCGTCGCGCAGGCACGGAAGCGCCATCGATGCTCGACGCTCGACATGCTCGATGCTCCCAATGGGACTATTGCCCCGTCTGCAATGCCACCCGAGATCCAGAGTCGCAGCCCTGGAAGGCTGCCAGTCTGTCCCATGGCCATTGCCATTGTGATGGGACTACGCGACTCCTTTCTTGACGGTCCGAGGGGTGAGTACCTAGGTTTTTGAGGGCTGCGGCGCAGGAGGGGAGCGGAGGGGAGAGATGGAGAGCCTGAACGTGACCATGACGGTGAATGTCCTGGCGCCCGCTCGTATCGTGGAAATGTCTCGGCGAATGGAAAAGGACCTGGATGGAGGATAGAGGGTAGTGGGAACTTGTGACTCGAAGGACGACTTCGGTGCTTGTTATTTGGCAGTCTGTGAGCGAGTTGTTGCGAAGAAGTACTGCTCTTTGTCTCAAGAGAGGAGATAAGGGGGCTCTTTTTCTCCCAATCTACGTTGGCAATGCCATGCTATGAGGACAGTAGTGCTGTGCAGACATCAACATGGACGCTCTTCATCAGCCATGCCAAGCAGAGAAGTGTCACTAATGGCATTTTTTTGGGTTTGTTTTATTTGATATGTAACAGTCGGCAGCGTCAGTCAAGTGCCTAGATCTGTACCTGTACCTATGCCTGTGTGGATGAGGCCTTCCAAATTTCCCTTCGGTATCTTATGAGACTCCGGGTTTAGACATCGTACCATCTCTCTAATAAGATACCAAGATACCAAGATGCTAAGATATTGCTTGCTAAGTGCTTGATCAATGCTCTGCCTTATTCGTTACTGTTGGATGCTGTGCCTACTTGATTCTAGTCGTGGATAAAGCCGCTGCTATGAATAAGGTAGCCGTTCGGCGAAATCTCGCGGTGCAGGCTCTTTGCTGGTGCTACGGTGCTGGGTCTACCTGCCTACTCTACTCTACTACGCCGGCTCGACTCGCCGCAAGATGCACGCTACACAGCACGAGTGGGCATCAATACTACATGCGTACATGGGTAGTAACTTGTAAATGTAAGAATGGAAGACATATTCTTCGAAAAAGCAAAGAAGAAGGGGGCATCTGATCGTATCATCTTCCTGCAGAGAGGCCGTCTCCAAATTGCCCATATCAGACCGATGCACCTGATATACTTCATGTGGAGGACTGCCTCACTCCTCACTCCTCACTCGACTGCATAATGCGTGCAACAAACATGATCTGATGATTGTGTACGACTACGACTATGACTCTTCTCCAACCTGGCAGCGCCTTTTCTTGCTGAGACTTCGCGATCAGAAACGCAGTCGATGTGGTGATGTGATGATGTGATGATACTGCAAGCTTCCGCCCTTCATCGTGCATGTGCACCGCTCAAGTCTCGAGTCTCGAGTCTCGCAAGAACTTAACGCAGTACAGACTCCATACAGACTCCGTACATGTATCACTTATTCCAAACACAAACAGTCTGGCAGTGACAGTTGTATATGCACTTTACGATAGTATTGGCATGGGCTCTGTGTTTGCCTTCATCAGAAAACATGTCAAGAAAGACCTGAATATCCAGCGTAGCCAAGCCAAGCCCTACCCAGGCACCGCCAGTGCAAGAGACTGCTTGACGATGATTATCATTGACGGCCAGTCGCACTCCTCGTCGTCCCTCGAGCTCTAGACCTCAAGTCCATCTCCACCAGCACACTGCATGGCATTTGAGAAAACCCCCGTCGCCATCTAACATCTTGGCCTGGATGTTTGACAAGCACGGAGATAATGTCCGCAGTAGGTACATTAGTTCTGCATGGCATGGGGAGAATGATAGAATGAAGCCTTCAAATCCTCCTCCTTTATGGTGCAGTAGTATGCCCTCGACTCGACCCCTTTCACTTCATATCATCACCTCCGCCAACACTGACTGCATTATCATCTTCGTCTTCCTCCGCAAATCAAATCAAACCAAATCGGCTACTCTTAGGCCTCAAACAAACACAAAATGAACAACATGTCAGTGCCACCACGAACACATGCCCTGACAAAGGTCCCTCTAATCTCCGCAGAATCCATGGATGCGTCCACAGAACCACAAGGCATCCAAGCTCCAGCACTACAGCTCATTGAACAAGAACACCACGTCCATGATCCTCAGCGCGCTCCTTGGCCTCGGTCTTAGTCCTTCATGCCCCAACTACCTTACCTTAGATCCCCCATACTCTACCTAATCACAACGTTAGTCCTGTCCGTGATAGATCGCTCTATACGTATGGATAGCCACGCATGAACAGACACCCGCTTCCTTTCTTGCTATGGTGCTGCAGTAATCGACGCCCATCTCATCCTGTTACGAGGATTTCGGACTTAAGCCCCCTTCAGATGCTACGATTCATGCTCCATTCCAACACCTTCAAGCCATCTTGAGAACACACTCCCCTCCATGACCTCACCCATATCACAGTAGAGTATGTATAGCATAGCCTCTAAACCCCGAAGCCCAAACCCAAACCAATCCCTTCATCCTCAACCAAGAACCCATCTCACAAACCACCTAGTCTCCCTCATCACCAACCCCATCCAACCCAGAATACAACTCCCTCCCCTCCTATCACACGCCTTACACGTCCCCTCTCATCCCCCTCCCTGCCATGCTCTGCCCTGCTCTGCCCTATCCACTCCACTCCACTCCACTCCACTCCACTCCCAAGCACCGGCTCGCTCGCGCCCCATAATGATCTGCGGACCGGCTGCGCTGCGGCGCGCACATACGCCCTACGCCCGCCGAGGCGGTAGAAGCGCAGCGCAGTGTTTCAGGGCGTGTGGGCGCTTGTCTTGGTATGAGGATTTCCGATTCCCGATTTCCCATTTTCGATTTCGATTTCGATTTCGATGGATGAGGGGGACGGACGGAGATATCTCGTATCCAATCTTGATGTCGTTGGGATTGTGATTGTGGATTGGGCTTGGGCTTGGGCTTGGGCTCTAGATGTTGTGCGTCATGGGGGTTGGGTCACGGGGTCAGGTCCGGTCAGGTGCTGGCTTGTTGGTGGGGGGGATTTGCAGGTTGGATTGAGAGGAGAGGAGGTGCTTCGTGCTGGGGTTTGTGTCACATGTCACATGTCGCTTGTCTTGTCGTCGCTGTCATGGTCGTCCGTATGTTTGAGGAGCTTGGTTGATGTTGTGATGTTTGGCTGCGCTTTTCTTTTCTGTTTGATGGTGTATTGGACTTTGACTCGTGGTGGGCACTATAGCAATGTATCTTGAATCTAGAGCCTCTTTTTGGAAGATGGACTATGTTGTGTGAACCGGTTCCTATTGCTGAGTTGACAATATAGCTTGATGGGGTTTCCCCCGGCGGAATTGTTCTTATTTCCAAGTGGTTTACCATTAAAGCTTCACTTCTGTACTTCGCAAACTGTGGTCCTCGTGGCGACGTATTCAGATGTATGTATCTTGATGTCTACGGTAGTTTATGTTTACCCTAGGCTGTATGCTACTCATATATGTGTCAACAACTTCAGGTGTTCGGTCCCAGATTTGTGTCCCAAGTCTTGACCACAGTTCTTGATTATGTTCAGGCCTGCAAAACTTTTAAGTTTCATTGTCCTTGTTGGTCAACCAGCACAATTCTTCCGGAGCCTGTAGCCCTTCCTATCAAGGCATGTCGTGTCGACGTGATGGTTTGATGAATCTACCGCCATCCAAAATATACCATTTGCATACTCGTCTCGAGTATCCTCGCGCTCTAGGGCCCAACCTTACAACAACCAAAGTCCTGATGCTCTGGTGCATATCAAAAGAAATAACACATCGGCCCCTAAACCTCTTCCTGCTGACATCTGCCGTTCTTCCAGCCCAAAGGACTCTGCCCTCGTGGCTACATCCCATCCTGTCGTTCATCTTCAATGTGATCTCATAGCCCACGTCAACACTTGACATTTAGAACCTTCCAGATCCTACAAATGGTATTCAGCTCGCCGTCGCCATTTAAGTAGGCAGTTCCAACGCCAACAGACCTTTACTCCTCACTGGGTTCCATGACAGGTCCGAGGAAGGCTCATATCAGCCAGGTGTTCACCATGTGACTGACTTTACGATTATCGATATGAATAGGCCGCAAGGGCCTGGACCTCGTGGTGATATTAGTTATATACAGTGAATGTGCCGCTGTTGACTATCATTGATATTTGGTTTTGCGTTCTTTGCTTGCGTGCTTGGTTGTAGGCGGATGGATGAGAAGTATTGCCTTTACTGACATTTATACAGCTGATGAACAGAGCAGGCTTTTGAGGGGATACCACAATTGGGGAAGCCGAGTTATGATGTATCCTGTATATACAACGTTCTAAAAGAAGAGCACCAAGTGTTGAAAAGCCATAATATTATAACATGCAGATGTGCTGGACAGAACAACTGAGAAAATACGGTAGAAAAGAGGTGGCCCTAACTGGCTCAAGGAAGAGCCTGTTTATACTGTCCATAGTTGTTATCACAATATGTGGATGAATTTTGAGTATTGAATTGATTAGAGAGGAAAGCTACATAGATATATAAGTCTGGTATTTAGGCCTGTTTTCTATTCTAGTGATTGAGTCAATATGAAATATTCCCACATTGCAAAACGTCACATGATAATAGTTATTGACCGTTTATGTTGACAGTTATTCGTAGTAAGAAGCTTGTCAATAAAATTGCAGAAGTCTTGTAGACTTCTTTTTGCCATCTTGTGGAAGTAAAATGATATCTATCAAACCGTTACATGACTTACAAAGAGAGACGCCCCTAGAAAGGTCAGAGGAATATAGAAACAGCAAAGACTGTGGTTCAGTTTCTACCAGTATCTGCTTAGATAGCTGCATTGTTTTGTTCTATTAGTCTCTGATATATTTGCACGATATTACTATTTTTATGTCTAGAGATGGTACCGGATGCCACGATGCTACTGAAAAAAAGCATCAGGAACGAGCAACACGGATAATGAGAATGGTGATGACTGATCAAAAAGACCTTGAGAAAATATAGATGGGGTTTCCACCAAAAGGCTGTGGCCGGCGTTACAAAAAGTACGATGTTCAAGAGAGGATAAAGTGGCCAAGAGAGCGACTATATGAAACCACTGTCTCTTTTCTTTTTTCCAGCGGACAGTATGCAATCAATGCTCGAGAATTATAACATAAAGCATTACCCTCCTTAATAGCTTCGTATCTATCGAGTCCCATTTCACCATGTCACAACTATACCATATATTTTATATTCACTTGGTTTGATCTCTCTTCTGTATCAAAAGAGCTACGGATAGCTTGTACTACAAAGAGCACACCTGGGTAATCTCCACTTGGCTTGAAAAGCTTTTCTGTCATAGCTGACAGTCAACAGCAAAATCTGTATGAAGACACCCATGCTCGCTGCTGATATTGAAATGGAAATCGCATCAAATTTCGAACCGAAATTCAACCAAACATCACGCAAAAATCCAAAAAGTAAAAGCAAACGCACATCACGGCAACTGTACGTGGGGATTAGAAGGATGATAGAGGAGATTTAAAAAAACAGAAGATTTAAAAAGCAAAAGACTTACAACCAACCTATCTGCCTCGTTGGGCAGATAGGGTGGTTGCTACAGAAAGACCCCCCGGGTCTTTACTTTCGAACTCGAACCTCCTCTTAAACAGTGATTTGTCCTGAACCATTGCGCCAAATGGTCTGCCTTTCACTGTTTGTTGAATAGAATGTGGTTGTTACAAAATATAAAGGACATAAATGTAGGGTACACCTCCTAATTAGGATGGGTGTTGTTCACTTTCACTTTCTCACATATTGACTCTGCCTGAACAATTGCAACTCCTTCGAGTATGTCTTTGGCATTCGATAGATACACCTTTGCGTGTTGTTTTTGTGGTTTGGTTTGTACGTATTACGCTCTTATTAAGTGATATGTGCGTATTGCTTCTACCACTATCACCTTCTACATCACGAACAAACCGACGCGAAGCTCTAGAAAGACTAGCATTTAAAACATACTGACATTGTAAATAGGAGTAAAGTGAGCTTCATGGTACCGAATTCCAGTCAAATTAGGTGATGCACTGTGCTGTATCGAAAGTAAGGTGTTCTGGTCAACAGCATTTCATACATTAACTGTCCAAACTTCCAGGCGCGTCTTCAATGTCATCAACCAAAGCCACCTTTGAACCTTGCTTTCTTTTTGCTATCAGTGTCTGAGCCCACTGCTCTCGGTCAGAGTTTCGAAGTATTCAACACTGCTTTGTACGCATTCACCAACTACAAAATGCTCACATCAAGATTCCACGAGCACTTCAGCCACAACAACATCAACAAAAAGGACACAAACCACTCATCTCAACTCACCTGTCTCCCCTCAGCCCATACCATGGATCAATGCACGCAAGCCGCGCCAAGCCTAGGCACCGCAATCAAAGAGCTCGTAGCCAAGCTGGCCAAGACTCCCTCCCACCAAGAACCCTCCCAACATCCACGCCGCCGTCTCCAAAAGAAGCGCCATCCGCGCCCTCCCGCACCACCCCCTCCTTCCATCGACACCGAGCCGCCCTCCCGACAAAATTCTACACGCAACTCCCGTCAAAACTACTTCAATCGCTTCGGCATCGGCCCCAGCGTCATCTCCGTCGTGCCTACAACCACCACAGAATCATCTTGGTCGAGTGGGTCGACGCGCTCTGTTACTTGGGAGAGCTATTGTAGGTATGTGATCTTGCTCAGATGTAGTTCCTAGTATGCACTGGAGTTCCGATGCATACGCGGATCAATGACTTGGGTACTGATGAGGGCAGATCGCTGTACGTGGCTGGGGAGCCGGAGGAGCTTTGTGTTGCCATTCCGTTTTCGGTAATGGGGTTTGATGTAGAGGATCTGCATCCGCAGAGACCCTCGAGTAAATTGCCGTCGCGGATTCGTGAGGTTCTGGATGTGAAGAAGAAGGCTAGGCTGAGGGCGACGGAGGATTGGACTGAGGTGAATGAGGAGATCGAGGAGATTGGAATGGCGGTGTGAGCTGGAGCTTCTGAAATGCTTCATGGCGCAAGGGGACTAGAGGAAGGGCAACCAAAGGATGTGGTTACGGAATTTGGTGCTGTGTTTCTGTGTGTTGGTAAAGCTTTGGGTAACCAGCGTTTGCTGTTGAGAAATCGGCATGTTTAGGTATTCATCGAGCTTGTATGAGCATAAAGGCCTGCCTTTGCAGTTTGAATTATCATAAATTTGCGAGTGACTGTGAAGGTGCCGGTTGTAATGGAGCCTTCTATCAATTTCACTCGTTCTGATGTGGTCCAAGTCTCACTGGTGTGAGTTGTAGTCAGAACCGTTGTTATACCACAGTCAAAATGAATGAAGAGTTTCGCCGAAACATAGGAGATGACTGTAGAACTTTCAACAAGATGGAGGCTCGTATTCACTTGTTTCATGCCAAGGGACCTGTACTACTACCTAAAAAAGAGAATATCGCAGAAGATATGGGACTTTACTCGGTAGATTTGAATATAAAATCAATCCAGTATCTCCGATATCATGAATATTCAACAGCAACATCATCGCCATTTGTATATAAGCTACTCTGATAACCTATTCTACCAATTTCCAGTACCATTTTTATCTTGGGCGTGTTATGCGGGATTATCGGAGTGTTTCTGGTCCCTATCTGCCTACGACACTTGCAACCCCGTCAAAGACCAACGAACGGAGCTGCAGAGGCAGACGAGTGCAACAAGTAGAACGACCAGTTGAAGGAGACCTAGAGGATGGAACACGGCCAATCACTATAAACCAGGAATTCAAGAATAGTAGAGACAACAATATGGAAAGAAAGGAGAACAGCAGAGCAGAAAAAGCACTAATTTCAGCTCTAGGCTCGCACGAATCTCCCAGAGCTTTGAATATGGGCGGTCGTATACGTTCTGGATCTCAATCACGGCTCATCCGACATCAGAGATCCATGAGTTTCAACACCAAGCAGTTGCAGATCGGGATCCTCGATTCCAACCCTATAATCCACAACTCCAGCTGAATGGTCCTGAATACTCAAACCTTAAATATCAGAATCCTCAGTCCCTAGAAGCTCAGTCGCCTAGTAACGCGTTGGCTAGAAGCCCATGAGTGAATCATAATTTGGAGCAGATGCCTCTGGAAATTGCAGAGAGATGGGGCATGATTCATAGACCCAATGGGGTCGTCGCTGGCGCCCAATGTCAAGTCTAGAGACCAGCATATCTCTCCTCAACCTCATACGACGAGCATTCTTCCCACATGACAAGACCACATACAATGCACCGCAAAGTCGAGGTCGAGGTCCTGGATGCTTTGAAAGCGCGATCTGTCGTCCCTCATATCCACAAGGCCAGCCAAATTGCTTATAATAAAAATACCCCCGCTCCTACGAAACGACTTCGCTCCATATCCATCCAGAAAAGCAGGCCTATGCGTAAGCAGTCCCTTTCAAGCACCTATAAATATATCAGAGCGAAGAGCAGGCTTCAGCTCAAAAAGAGACACATTCCCGACTTAGGATCCCAGGGTTTCATCTGTTTAATCGGGTCCAGATAAACGCTTCGAAGCCCTCATCGAGTAGTGTTGAGTCAGGTTCCTGCACTCAAGCTAAGAAGTCTAGTGGTCAAGTCAAAGAGCAGATGCCGTGTGAAGCACAACTTGCTTCTATTTAGTTTGAGAACATTGGGCCAAGGTGATTGATGGAAAGGGCTTTGCTTGACTCTCAAAAGGACTTGATATCAACTCGGAATTTGGTGGGCTATTGGACTCTCTTTTTGATATAAATGCGCCAAGTGGAGAAGTTGAGACCCGAGGATATTTTTGTAGTTCAAACATGATATGTAGCAATCGATAAATCTATAATACTTGTCAGCCTTTGTCACGATGCACACACAATTCTTACTCAGAAGCTCAAGTACGAAAAGGAAGGCCGGATCATAAATACATTTTTTCCTTGATATCAATGGTGATCGCATGTAGATCATCCTTTTGCAATATCAATTGAAAGCCTCTCACGTCAATTTCCCTTTGTTATTGGTGAAAACCGGTTTGTTGATGGTGATATCATGACAGCGAGTGGCTGAACGACGATCACTCCGCTGATGCCATCTGTTGATCCAAAATCATCTCGATCTTCACAAACGAATCGCGAACCATGGTTCGAATCTTGACTCTAGTCTTTAGCAACGTTATTTTGACCTGATGAGAATGCTCTGGATGAAATTTGATAGGACATGACCTCTTGCAAAGATGGAAAGGGAAGACAAGCGACCACATTGTTCACTCTTCAACGCCCAAAGTTCTGGAAATCATTTGTCATTGGTAGAAGAAACTTTTAATCCCCCATATTACCACATACAACGCGACAGGTTTCGTAGGGATCACGAGGACGATTCTCGAAGGGTGCTCAAGAGAAAAAGTTGGAGTTCTTGGAATAACAAGCTCAGATAATCATGCAGAGTTGTGCATAATATTGACAATCTGCGCATAAAGTCTGCACAATTGGGTTGGATAGATACAAGACCCTGGAAGGAGCTGCTAGCATCTTCAAGGGTACCATTAATATTGCATCAGAATGATACGCACCTATTTATCCCACATCTCTTGCTGATGATATCATGGCATTGACACTTTAGCATTGATTTTGCTGTAGGAAGAAGAGAATCGAGACGTTGGTTGATCACGTGAACTCATGTCTCCAGGTGGACGATCTAGCGGGGTCCGATGGTTACGATGGGATGGAACTTTGCAGCTTCTTGTGCGGGACGTCTCGCCTTGCCTTGCCTTGCCTTATCTACAGTAATTGGGTATTACCTAGGGAGTGGTTGAACGTGGAAGCACTCACCCCAGAACTGCCTGCCTGTGTCGCGCAGTAAGAATGACAAGCAGCTGCTGTGGTCAGTCGGATGCTCACATGGTCATATCGTTACGCCTTGCTGAGATCACCAGCAACTGGGGATGATAATCATAGGCGGGTTTGGGTTTGGTTGGTGGTCGTGCCCTCGTGACATTGATTCAGCTCCGGCGGCTTACTGTGTCGTGTATGTCATGTATGTCATGTAGGCCATGCAGGTATATGATGAATACAAAGGATATACATGACGCGAGTGAGGCTTGTTTAGGAAATAAAGATGTGTATATGTATATGTGTATGTATGTGTATATGGTCGAATGCACATACTAAGTATATACTTGTTCCATACATATCCTTATGTCACATGCGTGTGTATCTGCATTCTTTCTGCACATTCCCACCCGCGTACCTGTAGGTATGACACCCACGATGTTAGAGCGTGAGGTCAATTCCTTATGCTAACAAATGCTACTACTACCAAAAAAACAGTCATCCTACTCTATCTATACACATAATACTAACCCTATCTTTAACAAACTCACATAAAACACATGCCACCTTATACACAATCAATTGCCGATCATAAACAACATCTTCTCTTCTCTTTTTTTCGCTTTCAACTTCGCACAGCACATGAAAATCTGCAAGGGAGTAAATCGGATCGCCAGGTACGCTGTCGCTGAGTCGCTCTGCGAACAATCTAGCGGCTACTAGCGGGCAAGTCCGTCGAGACGGCTTTCTTGCCTTGACAAAGTCATTGCAAGAAACTCCCAGTCATAACTCCTTACTCACCCCATCCCTCCAGGTCAATACCATCTCAATCGAAAAGAACTTCCGCATCCGCCATCATCACCATCTATCAACGTCAACATGCACTGTTAAGCCACCAATCGAAAGAAACCCCCTGCCGACTCTGTCTCTGCCAATCAATCTCACCTCGACGTCATCGCGATACGTACCATGGACGAGGCAGGTCGAATAATTGGTGAGCTCCAGCAGAAGCTGCAGCAACTGGATCATCGAGTTTGTCTGTATCGCCGTGATATGGCATCTGAGTACTCCAAGTACGCCGAGAACCTGCTGCGCGACGTGCCCGAGGATGTCTCGAAAGCTGTCTCGGACGCAATGCTCGAATCCCTGAAAAGCTACCCATCGCTGTTCCCGGGATATGAGGAGGCAACAAGCAAGCCTGCAGAGGAGGACAAAATTCTGACTCCAAGTACAAACAGCAATGGAGGAGATGTGAAGGAATTGGAGGAGGCAGCTGCGCCAGTTTCCGCTTCTGAGCCAGGTGTACTCCCCGAACGACCAAGGAGCCCGCACGAGCGCGAGAAGGAGTTTCAAGGCCTTTTCACGCCCAGCTATCTGCCCTTGCTCGATAGTTCGAAGAAGAACGAGCGACACTCGAGCGTGGACCCGCCTCCAGAGGCAATTGATCCTCTCCAAAAGGAGTCTGCCGTCGATACGTCGTCTGCGCCTACATCGGGGCCCTCAGAGCCTAGTCAGACATTGAAGGCTTTGCCAGAGCTCGCGCCAATTAAGCCACCTATGCCAATGCGTAAAAACACAGACACATCTATGTCTTCGGATCATAGCGATTCGCCACGCCGCAGTGCTCTACGAAAGGGATCATCGGGCTCTGTGAAAGGCCATAGTCCACGCAGGGTTCGATTCGATTTTGAGGGCGAAGAAGTACTTCCGACCACGTCTCCAGAAGTCCCTTCATATATTACCGAGGCTGAGCAGCGAACCCCTATTATTCTTGGATATTCGACGACAGGAGAGGACAGCTCAGATGATGAGGCGTGCTCACAACAGGTTGAGGATGTGGCCGCCGTTGCCCCTCCACCACCCAAGAGGATCTCCTCGTCACAGGCACTTCGAACCTTGTCTCGAGGTCCCGTAGAGGATGACGGAACGAAATGGACAGAAGTAGTGGCTCCTCCAGATGGATCGCCATCTGTACCCGCAGATGAGGCTGAGGAGGAATTTTCCTTCCAGAAGGACGACGGCTTCTCGAACTCGGAAACAAAGGCAGAAGAAGCAATTTCGACAACAAAAGTTAGTCATGTTGAGGAAGCACTAACCCATGCTTTGTCAGTACCATCCCCGACCCCTTCGCCTACACAGACGCCTTCTCCAAGTGGCGGAATCCTACCAAACGAGCGCCCTTCGTCTTCCGAGAGTCACTCTTCATCACAAAGGTCACCCAGCAGCAATCCCACCTCTATCCCCGGGGCCTCTTCCGTTGCCATCCTCTCCCCACCCATTCCTAATGGTTCCCTTTCTCAATACATCCCCAATCTAGCCCCTACCCGTCAACGTTTCACACTCGACGTAGATACTCCCAGCCCCTCAGTCGCGATCCCCACATCACAAAAGGAAACCCTGAAATTCAACCCCGATGAAGATGATATCCTCTTCGATTTCGATGACACGTCGGAGCCCGAGGGCCTGGAAGCCATAGGAGAGGAAGACGAGACCACCAGTCCCGGCCCTACAGCGCCCCAATCGCAACAACCACATCTCTCTGCTGAACCCAACGATGAGAAGGTCACGGAAATGGCATCCAGTCCTGCTCGCACGATCCCCAATATGCAGAGTGGCAACTATATTGACCCGAGCTACAAGGGTACTAAACGCGAGGCTGTCAACTACGCTTTTAAACAGCCCGTTGTTGCTAAGGACATGCACTCCCAAGCCGAGCGAATGGGGCCTGTTAGCAGCTTCATTGGGTCTGTAGACGGTCGCTCTGGTGTCGATGCCAGTGACCTCAAGAGCTATCGTGGCTCGGGCGTCGGGAGTCTCAGGGGTGGTGCACGCGCTACGGGTGGAGGGAGCTACATGGGCAGTCTGCGCGGCGGTGTACCCGGCAGTTTTTCTGAGAGATTAATGATGGAGGAGATGGAGGGAGAGAGGTAGCATGGAACCGGTATACATCCACATATCTTTAGACAAGGTGGGTCTCGGTACTCTCGATACTTTTATTCTTGGTGCGTGGTTTGCATGTGGCGGTGGTGATGGTGATGGGCATCTGCTGGCGTTTTGTTGTTTTGACTTGGACCTATCCTCTCTTTTTTTTCTTGTCTAATTGCTGGCTCCTGGACTTCGCCGGTAGTTTTTATTTTATTTTAGTTTTTCCTCCCCCCGAATGGCGGGCTTTTCTTCCGAACAGAACTGGAAGCCTAGTATATACAGTACAGCGCTTGTGCGCGGAATCCATTGGCTACTTTGGATTCCCTTTCGTGTTTGCGATGTGAGAGGATGTTCTGCTATTACCATTTGCTGGACGACTCGGCTCATTAGTAATTTAATCCTAGGGCTACTTTTTAGCAGAGTACCTAATGGAAGAGGATTCACGTCAAGGGCGTTAGACATGGGCCACTGCAGATGCTGTTTCTGATGTCTTATAGGTGTTTAATTCTGAGCTTACGTATCATTCTAGACATCTACTTGAAGATTCACTGATCAAGTGGTTGGTCGGGATGATGCTAAGGTAGGCAAGATAATGAATGCAGCGACTGTGAAAGGAAGTGTATTGGGGATGAGGTTGCAAGATGCAAAGCACTATAGGTATAGTTCTACACTGAATTTGACCCTTTAGGCAATTTTGTTGAGGGGATGTCTTCATATACA
Organism: Xenosphaeropsis pyriputrescens; assembly: GCA_022609375.1. Taxonomy (NCBI): domain Eukaryota; kingdom Fungi; phylum Ascomycota; class Leotiomycetes; order Phacidiales; family Phacidiaceae; genus Xenosphaeropsis; species Xenosphaeropsis pyriputrescens. The sequence goes on along the minus strand of JAGKQE010000017.1, from coordinate 349,890 downwards.
GGACGTGTTGAAAGGTATCTGAAAATTGCTTAATTCTGAAGGCTAGTTACTTTGTTGAATCCAACATGGGTAACCCTTTTAACAGCAAAACAAGAATCTTATGAAATGCCCATCCCACATGATACCTACTGTTTTATCATTAATTGAGTCTTGCTAAGTCCTTACAATGTCATTATCGACTTATTGATAGGCCAACGAATGTACTAGTTCAGAATGGATGTCTTTACTTTTATGTCTCATTATTGGGAAGTGTAACTACAAAAGTACAAAACGCCCTTGCGTCTAACTTCACAGAAATTTCTCCCGTAGACAAACATGGAAGCAACACAAGCACTTCATGTGTCCTCTCTTAACTGAACACAACTCGATAGGCTTTGTGTAAAATCAAACACCGCCACTGTGACCGTTATCATCAAATCACCATTGTGATTAACAATATCAACATTAATCAAACAATGATTTACCAACTGGATGACAGCGAATCACATGATAATGAGTAAAATCCGACGATTGTTCTGCAGTACATCGAAGCAAAATTTACCCCGAACCGCGATATCCCAGGGTATAATTCCCAAACGCCGCAAACCCTATTTCCAAAGCCCTCCAACTCGCTCAAATCTTCATGGGAAAATGTCGGCTACTTCTCCTTCTTAATTTGCGGCTCAGGAGCCTGATCATCCTTCTTGGAAAGCGCATCGATCAGCTCCTGTACCTTTCGCGCATTGGCCGCCATATCGCCGTCGTCGTCACCCTCTCCCGGCGCACGCAGTGGGCCGAATAGGTACATCTCCTTGATCAGACGCGTGAGGCTGTGGAGGTCCTCTGCGGCTCGGATCTATGCGTGTTAGTTCTGATAGCAATCCTATCTTTAATTCTAGCCTCTATTCCCCAAGCCAACTACTCAAAATCCCGAACCCCAGACCTTCAAGAGGAATATAACATCATCGTAAGTTGAAAGAAAAGGGGGAACAGAGGAAAAGATGGATGAGATACAAACGAAATCGAGAGATGTAGAAAAGGGTAGAACCTACCAATGCAGCAGTCTCAACCTCCATCTGATAGCTTTGCACAGCAGCCGTCGTTTGGCTCGCAGGCTTCGGCTCGGGTGCAAGGTCGATGATGTTCTTGAAGCGCGTGAGCAGCTGTGCCACGGCGCGGTTCTCGCGATCTAGAAGTATCTCAGCTGAAGTCCCATCCTTGACCATGACTGTTCGGTGGTGGGTGGCCGAGAAAGATGGCTGTGCGGAGGTCATGTCGATGATATTGGCATTGGGGCTGGTAGTTGGTCTCGGGGATGAAGTTGGGGTTAATCTGAGGGTTGAAGGAGAGGTGGGAACGGATGAGGAGAGAGGATTTTCATTGGGAGGAGTGCTGGGTGGGATGAGAGAGGCCATCTTGGTGATTTTGTGCGTATATATGTGGTTGAGGGTTGTTCAGATGTTGTGTGGATTGTGATGTCAATTGATGGAGTGTGGAGATACATACCTATGAGGCCGGTAGTTGTGCGCTCTACAGCTTCCATCTTGAGTGAGAGAGGACAGTGACTGTCAAGGAAGGAATGATGGAGCAGTTGAAGTTGAAGTTGAAGTTCACGATGTCGATGTTCATGTTCGGCGGGCAAGGACAATGCTCGTCTTCCCCACGTCTAGCGCCATAACCCCTCCAAGCGGGCGCCTTCCGATTAGCTGCCCGCACTACAGTACTGTCAATGTCAATGCCTTGTGCTTCTCACTCCCTAATCCCAAGTAAACAACATCAACACATCACCATCTTCAAGATGCAGTCTGGAATCTCTGGTAAGTTCAGTACAGTCTAGATGGTTTTGCTCAGCTACAGATCGTTTCAAAACTGACAGATCCCCTCTAGCATCCGCAGAGCTACACACCGCCTTTAACACCCTGGTGTCAACGCCCACACAGCTCGGTCTCCTAGCCAGCATCTCCAACGAAACCCTCGTCCCAACAACGACCCTCTCTGGAACAGGTGATTTCACCAGCGACATCTCATCGCTAAGTCCAAACATCAAGGATAACGAAGCCACCTATGTAATCCTACGCCGCTACCCAAATGCCTCGGATGGTTTCATCGCCGTGACGTACGTGCCAAACGCCGCCCCAGTGCGGCAGAAGATGCTGTTCGCCAGTACGAGACTGACGCTGGTGCGCGAGCTGGGCACAGAGCGCTTCCGTGAACAAATCTTCGCCACCGAGGCCGCGGAGCTGACGCCCGAGGGATTTGTAAGACATGATGCACACACGCAGCTTGCGGCGCCGTTGACGGAGGAGGAGGAGGCGTTGGGGAAAGTCAAGAGGGCGGAGATGGAGGAGGGGAGTGGGACTGCGGGGAAGAGGGTTGGTGGGCATGCGATTGCACTGCCCATTGCTGGAGAAGCATTGGAGGCGCTGAAGGCGTTGCCTGGGGCAGAGTACAATCTGGTGCAATTGGTATGTCGATTCGAGGAGGCGATATGATCATTGGGTGGACATTCACTGACTTTCGTAGAAAATCAATGCTGCCAATGGTGAGGTTGAGCTGGATTCTTCGAGCACTACTTCGGCTGCTGGCTTGTCGAGTACTATCTCTAACTCGGAGCCACGCTATTCTTTCTTCAGGTACACTCATACGCACAATTCTGAGGATTTGTCGCCTATAGTCTTCATTTATACATGTCCATCGTCATCTAAGATCAGAGACAGAATGACTTACGCTGCCTCTCGTGCCTCTGCACAGAGTCTTGGGGAGAGTGAAGCTGGACTGAAAGTGGAGGCACGCTTCGAGGCTACGGATGCAGACGAAATAGGGGAGAAAGAGTTGAATGATGAGTTCCATCCGAAGGTGGAGGTCAAGAAGGCCTTTGAGAGACCTAAAAGACCTGGCAGGAAGTAGATGTAGACTGAATATTTGTGCATGGCAGCGGCATCAAGATTTACTTTGCAATAAGGGAGAAGGGAGAAATTCTCGAGGCTTTTATATGAGGCCTTCATTTGCAAAGCCCTAGTTTGTTGTTCCTTTTAACATTTTATTTCCGATATTCCGGTTGTTTAACCTTCTCCTGCATTTGCGTCGCCCTCATCCTCATCCTCAGAGTCTATAGCTACCTGCTCCTCGCTCTTCTTATTTATAGCCTGTTTCGTAGCTGCGATTCCGGCCGCTGTGACAAACAAGAAGTGCTCGCCATGATAGTTATCAAGATGGTGGAAGAAAGTATGGAATCTGCAAAAGTCAGCAAGTGTACCTCTCATCTCTGCGCCACAAAAACTCACTGGTGGCCCTGCTCCGCCTCTCTAAAAATCCTCTCGTAAATCTCCCGCTGTTTGAACTCCGTAATGACCTCTTTATACTTATCAAAATCCAGTTCATTTCTTTGAAGTTCACGTACGGCCCTGGCATTGTACGAGGTGAATATCGGACGCTCAAGCAACAATCCTAGGCCAGGAACCTTGGGGATAGAGATCCTATCAGGTCCATAGCTCTCATCCATACGCTTGAGATCCGTGCCGCACCGCACCACTAGCGCACACATGGCCACCATCTTGCGGATTTGATGCATCATGAAGCTCTGGCCGTGCACCTTGAGGGATACCCACTCCGTGTCGTTGATGATGATTGGCGTGGGGTCCACGTTGAAGGAGCGCATTACGCGCTTGGCAGAGGCATCATTATACGATTTGTGGATCGTGTAGTTGTGGTAGTTTTTGGTACCCAAGTACTTGTTTAATGCATCTTGTATGCGCTCGCACCGAGTGGTGGAGATGCGATATTCGTGTTTAGCCATTATATACGCTGCTTTGATCTCTTTCACAGCAAGTTCGAAGGGAGTGGGCTCCTTGGCTTTGGACTTCTTGGTTTCATCAATAAGTGCTGTCGTATTGTCGTCGACTGTAGTTTCTGCGAGATCGGCCTCTGCCGCTGCTGCTACAGTATCATTGTTGTCCTCTTCAGTCTTTCCTTGCCTGGAAGGCCTCTGATCCACCAGACCCAAGTCTGTCTGAGCCTTATGTACGGTCGCCATGACCCGAGTTTGCATCTCTGGATCCAGCTTCTCAAGGATCGGCTTAATGTGTTTCTCCTCGGCAGCTGCCCAAAAACCTGCAACGTCCTCTTGATGCTTGTGGTAGTCAGCTGATACACCCTCTTGCTCCGCGGACTCGACCAGTTTTTTTCCGAGGAAGCTTTGCGGGTGCGGTGGTAGGAAACAATAGGTTGGGACCAGGTACTCGTACCATCTCGAGTCACATGCTTGATAGCAACTGAATGCACCACTTGTCCTCTCGATACCCCAAACGCGAATTTGTGGTGGTAAAGCGTCGTTGATTTTCTGGACAATGTTTTCGTCCTCAACAATGAGCTTGAGAGAAATGACGTTGCCGGCTGCGTGTACGCCCTTGTCGGTTCTGGCGCATCGAACAAGGGATGATTTCTTAGGGTCGTCGGCATTTGCTTTCGAAATAGCACCAGCAGCAACGAAAGCATCAAAGATATCTCCTTCAATAGTCTTCTCTGAACCATTGATCTGCATTCCTTTGTAGCCTGATCCTGCATATCCAATCATGACAGCTACCTTCCGCTTGGGTCGTCGAGCTTCGGCGTCAATCTCCTCTTGAGTGAACGGTAGTGGCTTGGTCTCGCCATCCTCACGCTCTAATCTCTGGCGCTTGCCAGATTGAGTCTCATCATTGCGCTTGCGTTTATCTGTTTTGTTGCGACTTGTTTAGTTAGATTTGGAGATACTCGTGTATATGAAGAACTTACGCCCATTCATTGCGGCCCAGGTCATGCTTCTTGCGCCCACCGCGATCATCGCCCCGCCTACCTCTGTGCGAGCGATTGCCCCGGTTGCTGCCCCTCCCGACGCCGCGTCCATCGCGCTGCGTTTCCGTTGAAGCATCGTTGTTATCGTTCGTGTTTGTTGGGGCCGAATCTGAAGGATTGGCGCTTGTAGTAGCTGGCGTCGCATTGCTGGTGGCTGACTGAGAGATTGAATCCGCCATGATGGTTGTTGAAAAATTCTCTTCATGTTATTGAGAAGCATGCAGAAATTCTAAGTCGAGAATGATAACTGAAGCAGAGTTACTAAAATGGCTTAGCGTGAGGAAGTTCGTTCAAGCCTTACGCTAAGGTATTGTTCAGCCTTGTGATGAGGTTCATCACAAGCTGTGCAGCTGGCTCTTCTTCTTTTCTATCCAAGTGCAGCGGAACCGCTCAACATCACACAAAGTACGACGGTGTCCCTCTCATACGCTCACTTCCGCTCTTTTTCATCAATCGAACTAAGTTGTCGACTGGAGATTATGAGTGCGTTCGACATTCACTATTAGTCACTTTCTTTTGTCCTTTGTAGTATTACGTCGCTAGTCCAACAACTACGAAATTCCATATAGACAGCGACATATTATCACCAATCCTCGAAACGTCGATCCCGACGTATTACTACCTCTAGTATTTGTTTCTACGCCATTCACCGCGATGGAGTTGGCAAAGCAACTGGTGCGCTCCGTCACGCGCGCCTTTTACGAGACGAAGCTCATTTTGGTGGTTGATGCGCTGATCATACACTCGGCGTATGTTCCTTGACCAGTGTTCAATGGCTCTAGAACGAGATGTTGACACGATTTGACAGTCTACGTGATGATGATATGGCGTATCTCATGGGTATGAATACCAAAGAACTGCACAAGCTTTGTGGTACCCTGGAGCAGGCCCGACTTCTGGCGAGGTGAATAGCATTATTGCGCAGACTGTCTGAAGTAGCTGACACATTGTACAGACACACAAGATCTGAGACTAAGGAAGGTCAACAGCGTCCTATCAGCCGAACCTATTACTTTATCGACTACCGAGCTACAATCGATGCGATCAAATGGCGGGTATACTGCATCGACAAATCGGTACAGGGCACAACCGTTCCTACTGATGAGCGAAAGGAGTTCTTTTGCGCGCGCTGCAAGTCCGAATGGACTATGATGCAAGTCCTCGACAATGCTAGTGCGGACGGCTTTCTGTGTCATCGATGTGGTTTCCTCCTTACCCACGATGCAGATAGCAACAAGGGGGGCCACGAACAATCTACACGACTCAATGCCCAATTTAAGTTCATTACCGACCTTCTCCCAAAGATCGATCAGGTAGCGATTCCGGACAATAAATTCGAGACGGCCTTGGCTGCAGCCCTGCCTGTGCAACGTGACCAGGTCCTCAATCCCGCAAGTGTTACTTCTGCTACTGCAGATTCGACCTTTCGACCAACCGCTGTCAAGGGTCTCAAGGATACTGGACCCAAAAGTGTCTCCGTCAACATCACTTCTGGCGATGGTCCTACTGCTGCCGACAAGGCTGCCGAGCAGGCACGTAAGGATGCTTATGCGAAACAGAATGCCTTACCAGCACATTTCACTCACAGTACGGTTACTGGCGAGGCTATCAGACCAGATGCAATAGGACCAACTACCAAGGCTGAGCCAACAGATGAGAAGAAAGACGCATTGATTGGCTCGGATGTGGCTGAAAGTGGTGCTGAAATTGACGACTTTTTTGCACAACTTAAGAAGCAGCAGGCAGAGGAGGCATTGAAGGAGCAGGCAGATGAATTCGAGACGGATGACAGCGAGGACGAGTTTGAGGAAGTTGTCCCGGGGGGTTCTCAGGGTTCAAAGGTGGGAACACCAGCGAGCTCAAACAATGTGGCGAGTCCCTCGGCAAACAGCTCTGGGCTCGCAAGTGCATTGAAGAGAAGCAGCCAAACGGCAAGTGGCACTAGTACCAATGTCAACAGTCCAGCTGGGTCTGGTGGAGAAGATGGCCGTGCTACCAAGAAGGTAAGAATAGAGGAGCCGGAGAAGGCAGCAGTTGCTGTGAAGGAGGAGGAGGAGAGCGAAGAAGACATGGAATTCGAGGATGTTTGAAGGTGGGAGGTGGTAGCAAAGGCCCGTAATTTGGGTACGGTCTGTTAAATATGGAGGCACTTTGGCATAGCATTTGGGTTGGGAAAAGGAGTTTGGGGGGGATTGTGATGGGTTGCCCCACAAAACGGGCTAGACTGGCTAGTTGTCCATGGGCTTGCAGCCTTCTATTAATTCAATGTGATGGAATCTGATTGGCATTGAGCATTGCTTTGACACTTCTATAGAATCTGTCTATGGTGATTGTGGCGTTGAAAGGTGGATGGATGATGCGGGCCTGCTTCAGCATATGTTAGTCCATATTCTTATAAGCACTACTCTCTAATAACGTGAAATACCAGATCGGTTAGGATGACATGCCTGTGCTGTAGATTCTAAAACTCTCTCTAATACATAAGAAAATATTCCCAAAGCAACAATGTACAGTCGGCAAGTCACACGATGTTGTAAAATATCACATGTTTCGAAACCTTATTCCAGAACGCATCGCACATTTGCGGAATAAATACGGTAAATCAGCTAACTCTGCAAACTCCTACAATGCAATGCAACTAAACGCAAAAACTAAATCTAAATGAACACTCAACCGGATGAGTCCACAACCTCAGAGAACCACTGTCTAAGAAGGGTGGCCAAAACACCAGGCAACTCTCGAACATCGCTAACAATCAAATAGTACTGGAAGGGGAAAGTATCGAGGTATCTCTCGATCTTCACCTGACTCTGACCAGTCATCTCGTTCTTGATGAACTTAGCCTCCTTCAGGTCCATAACACTCTCGCCCTTCTTCTTGTTCTTGACATCGTCAACAATGACGAAGACCATCATAATCCTCTCTTCGATGGCTTCTCTAAGTAGACGACGGATAGGTTCGTGTTCTGAAGAATCACAAACACCATCAGAGAGAATGAGTTGCAATTGCCAAAGATCAGCAGGCGCACTGGAGGCCTTAGCACGGGCAGTACGGAAGAGCTCAATACTCTCCCGGATCAACTTTGTAACATCTGTGCGGTTTTGCTTGAATGCAAAGTTCTGAAACACTTTTGGACCAGCGTCAGAAGAGAACGGCGTGTTAAATTCGTGTGCAACACGGACTTCTTCACCGAAGCCGAGCACACAGATCTCTCCGACCTCCAGCATGCTAAGGGCTTTAGAGATCATAACGAGTGTCTCAAATGCTAAACCACCACTTCCAGAATCGCCCATGGATTTGGAGTCGTCGACTGCAAGCATGATCTGGTAAGAGCGCTTGGAAGGCACAGAGCGTCGCATCCAAATCTTGTCGCGCTTAAAGGAGGACGCAATATATGGAATGATGCGCTTGATGTTGAGACGTTTTCCGGTGCGGAAGTCTCCTCGCATTTTAGTGGCAAGTGTCGGTGCGAGGATAAGACGAAGTTGCTCAGTGAGAGATAGCGAGAGGTCGCGAGTGAGGGATTCGTAATGACTCCACATTTGTCGAGCATCCTCTGGCGAGCATGACACTTCGAGGGAAGTCATGTCTTCGAGGTGAGTTGTCGATAGTTGAGTATCAACTTCTTCTACATCCTCCTCTTCAAATTCTGGCTCAGTCCTGCGATTGATATCTTTAACACTTTCATCCTTATCTTCTTGCGCTTGCTGGATCATCGCGCCAGCGCGACCTTCATAGGCATCAGAAACCTCCTTGTCTTGAACCTCAGGCTCATCGGTATCCATGCCATCGGCTTGAACGCCATCATCTAGCTCCACTTCATCAGGCTGGAACTGTTCTGGCAATTCAGTTGTCTCCTCATCAACAGCCATGGATTCGTCAAGAGCTTTAGCTTGTTCTTCAGTAGCTGTTCCCAGGGCTTGGGTGTCAGCTTCGGCATTCTCGTCCTGAAGATGCTCAAACTCCTTGTTTTCAGTATCAACGTCCATAGACTGGTCTTCTTTTTCTTGTTGCTGGTCTTTGCGCTCAGTTGACTGCTGGATATCCTTTTGTTGTCTATGCCAGCGCTCAAGAACATCACCCAACTTTTTGAAAGGCTTCGCATCCGCAGCTGGTGACGTATCTTCATCCTCTCCCTGGGGTGCTTCGCCATCCGCTTGACGTCCCTTGTCACCATCTTGAGCAGCTGCTTGATTTTCTTCAGAAGATTCGCCGCCCTTTCCCCCATCTTCTCGCTGGGCTTTGCTTGTCGGGTCTTGGTTTTCGGTCTGGTCATCATCTTGATCCTGACCAACACCTTGAGCCTCGCTTGGTGCCGCGGCATCCGGGTCTGCCTGGGCATCATCAGTTCGATCCTGGAGCAAACCATCTTGGTTTTCATCTTGCTCTTGCTCCGGTTCGTCATCAGCTTTCTCGCCAGCGTCCTCGGTCTTGTCGCCATCTTCGCCCTCCTTCTCCTCATCTAAGTCGATGACATCTAGCTCTTCCTCCATATTTTGGTCTTCCTGGCCATCAGCATCCTCGCCCTCGCCATCGGGGTTGTTATCTTTGCTGGTGTCCTCTTCCGCTTCACCCTCTTTTCCATCGTCATCAAGATCAGGCAGATCATCCATGCCATCCTCATCGCCGTCTTCGACACTACCCTCAGATTTTCCATCACCATCAAGGTCCATGTCATCCGGCAAGTCAAGGGCATCCTCCTCCTGAGCATGAGGATCATGCTTTTCAATATCATCCTGCTTGACCTCCTCGCCTTGCTCATCTCCTCCACCTTCTTCTTCTTCCTCCTCCTCTTCTCCATCCTCTCCAACATCACCTTCAGCTCCCTCCTTCTGATTCTCCTCTTGAGCAGCAACCTGCTCATCCTTGTTTTGCTTGCCCTTAGAATCATCACCCTCCTGATCCTTCTCGGCCTCCTCTCCATCACCATCCCACATTTTCTCATCGACAGCGTTTGGATCCAAATCATCTACATCACCAGTTTCTTCGTCCATCTCATCACCACTCTCTTCATCTCCAGATCCTTCCTCATCCTCTCCCTTCTCTTCCGCATCGCCCATTTCACCCTCCATATCACCATCTGCCATATCGACGGCATCCTTCTCATCTTCGATCTCTTCCTTGTCACCCTTGTTCGGCTCCTGAGCAAGCTCGTCCAGATTCTCATCGTCTCCAATATCCTTGCTAATGTCATCGGCACCTTCACCATCACCCAGACCAGTGCCACCCTCAAGCTTCTCAGTCTGGCCATCCTGAGCATCAGACTTCTCGGCGGGAGTACAGAAACCGCGAGCAGCGATCTCTGCAAATGACTTCGCAAGGATGTAAGACATCTTACAGGTGGAGCGATGAAGAGCGCCATATCTTGCGATACATTGCCTGAAGACGCTGGCGTACAGTTGGAAGATTGGTAGAGCAACAGCAAAGACGGCACTGGCAGTTTGACTGATAAACTCGTTCTGGAGATCAAGTCCGCGCAACAGAGTGAAAGCCTGATGAATCTTTGACGTAAGCTCATTGCTGTACATCATCCTGATATTCTCAGACAAGCATGCCTCATTCTTGATCAACCAAGATGCATCCTCTGTTGAAGCAGGTAAGTCAACCATGGATTTGTTTAGCTTCTCAATGGCCACAAACACGGCATCACAAATTCCTGCAATTTTCTTGTCAAGAGCTGCGATATCGCTCTTCGAAATGTTCGCTAGAGCCGCATCAGTGGTGACCACGGTCCATGGCATAATCTGTTCCAGGATGAAGCTTAAGCCAACATATTGATCAACAGCCCCACTTATATCAACAGCAAGTTGCTTCAAAGACTCATCGATATCATCTATCAAGAATTCGTGTTTTGTTGAGGTAGTGAAGGCTGGGATGGTGGGTAACGCATCCCATCGCTGTTCCAAAGAAAGAAATCTATCCACCCATGGAATAAAGATAGCCTGACAAGCTTGTGTATCTTGCTTTCCAAGCTTTGAATGGATTCTCATCAGCTCTAAAGAGACCCTGAGAACATTTGGTAGCCACCTGAGTGTACGCTCGTGGCTTGAGGTACCTGCTGATCCCTTGATGGAATACATTTCAGGCGCCCAAAGAGCCTTGGCCAGCTCGATTGTCTTGTCAAGCGCCATGGAGTTAGAGATCGATTCGGAGAGACTATTGCGCTGCTTGACCATAATCTGCAACAGTCCCTCAATGTAACCAGCACTCCTAGCTACCTCGGCACCACTGAGGTCCTCCGAATGTTGCCGTGTGGCCTCCCGAGCTCGAGGAATAAGATCCAACATCTTGTGATAGTAGTACTCGATGCCATCTCTGTCTATAGCAGCATGCCCGGCAAGATGAGATACGCTCGCGAGAACCACTGAAAGGGACTCCTGCTTTTCCAATGCGTTGACACCCAAATTGTACTTGACACCCATTTGACGAAGCTCCTTCAAGGTATCCGCAAAAAGCTTACGCTTTCTTGACTTGAGATGCTTGACTTCGACCTTGTTCTCCTCCGTCAGAACAGATGGAGTGGCCTTCTCGAGCTCTGTAGAAGATTCGATCAGATTTACCAAGAAAGATTCTAAATATTCTGAGGTATCGAGAGCAGTTTCGGGGAATCGACTGTTATCATCCATCATGCTAACCGTCTTAGAGATATTAACAAAACGCTTGCTCTTCTTCGACCATCCAGGGACAGACTTGGCACACACGTCCAAAGCCTTTTGATTGGCAAGTGGAAGTACATCGCGAACAGCAGCGAACAGTGCTGCTGCACCAGGCTCATTGCCATCTGGAAGGCCTTGCTTCAATACGATGTCCATTGGCTGGCCCAAGAGGGCTCTATATTTACGAACAAGCTTGAACAATTTGTGGTGAGATCTCTTTGCACTGTCTCGCAGGGCCACAATGTTTGTGTCCTTCCAACTAGCGAGAAGCAGGACATCCTTCATAGCCTTTTCCAATGTTTGACGGCCTTTTCGAATGGTTTCTTTGACAGGCTTCTCGAAGCGACTGTAGACATCGATGAAGTTTGAAAGAGCTGTGTTGATGATAGACATATTGGGAATGTCCAACATGAGTAGTTCCAAATGCTTTTGTAACTGCTTGAGGAGCTCAAGACGCTGAAGTAATTGACCTTGAATAGCAGTACCGAAGTAAGCCTCCAGGTCTTGAAGAAGCTTCTGTGCGTAGGCTTTGAGCTCATCTATGGACTCCGAGATAGAGATTGGTCCAGCAATAACTACTTGGTATGCGACGAACCACCAGGACTTGGCGTCATCGTAGCAAGCTTTGTCCTCCATATCGAACAGTCTAGCCCAAGTGGACAACTCGAGTCGTCTCCAGCTAACAATAGTCTGGGTGAGTTGATCATAAAGAGCAAGTGCAGAGTTTGCCCGACTTGCCCAACCACCGAATTGCCATTCATGCATATATGTATGAACCTTCTCGACTTTGGTAATAATCTTGGCCACGGGTTCAGTGTGCCTGAATTCGAGCAATTCTTTGCAGGCGATGATCACATCTTCAAGAGGTTGCATGTGGCCAATTTCGTCCACTTCTTGTAACTCGCGGAAACGATGCTGAATTTGATGAACTAGAGCAACAAGCTTGCGAGCCTCAGAGAGGTTGGCATCGGTGTAGAAATTGTATGTGTTGTCTTCCAACGCAGTAGAGGTCAAAGACAAAAGTTGATCATCCAATGACAGCAACGCACCAGGGAGCAATGCAGATGTAGTCTGAGAGTTTTTGAAAGAGGACTTGTCCTTGTACAGACTACCAACTCGAGCAGATCCAGCACGGATCAGCGACAAGATACTTTCAGTTGGTGGAGTATCTTTGATGAAAATATTCTTGTGAATATCAGCGAGATCGACAGCTGTATCTCTTGTAGTCCGAGCAGTGTGAACCGCATTCTTGTCTTCAGCTTGTTCGCTATCAAATGATGGAAACAGCTCATTGAATTGCTCCTCGTCCATCTCATCCTCATCTTCAGCACTACCTCTGAAGCGATAAAGACCAGTCTTAGACTCAGCATCTTTTCTGTCTGCGTCGAGTTTCGTTGTCCACTGTTCGTAACACGCATGGAATGCATTGAAAAGTGCTTGTCTGCGTATAACATCTAGGGACTTAATGCCTTCAACATTGGAGGTAGTGGCGATGCTAGCAAGGAACTCCAAAGGATGGTTATCAATTGTCTCCTGACTCACGGCCATTGGGCCACCACCAAGGAAAGGTGTGGAGCTTGTGACATTCGCGATGGCTGCAGAGTCTGGGGAATCCTCGTTGACTGACAACTCAGCAACAGACAATCCAATCTGGAGGCATCGAAGCATGCCGACAATTGGTACCGTCATGTCGCTATATCCTTTAAATCGCTCCGACAATCTTCTGACGATCTGATGCACATTGCCTTGGAGAAGTTTCAGTTCTTGCATACTCCCATCAGAATCTTGACTCAGGCATTCGCGGAGAATGTCATGTGGGTTCGACTTGACAACGGAATTCAATAAGTTGTTAAATTCTCCTTGTAGCTGATCAAGCTCTGAGGCCTCCGGACGATAGATTTTCTGGAGAGCTTCTTTGGGTTGGCCAAGCTCATTGAGATCTTCCTTAATTAGCTCAATGCGTAGGTTCGAGGATTGGCCCGTGAAAATCTGTTCGAAGTGTCGTAGAGCCTCGATTTTCTCTTGCAGCAAGGCGATTGATCTGACATGCTGTTCACGCTCGAGCCATTGTCTCTTGTCTGGATCAAACGGACGATCCGGAACGAAGAGTATCAAGCATCCAACCGCGAAATGAACCCAACCCAGGGCGGTCATCTTATACTTATCATCTGAGTTTGTGGAGACCTTACTTGTCGCTCTGATGGCTGGCATGAAATGGTCTGTCATGACTTGCTGAAGATGGCTGGGAACAGTTGATATTGATATTTCAGCCAAGGCATTGCCATTCAAGTCAATACCGCGCTGTTTCTGAATCCATTGGTAGAATTGATGTCCAATAGCATCATCATGGGCTCCAACGACGCCAACGATGAGCTCCAGAAGCAAATTATTCAAGTCCTCAATCTGATCACGGCACAAAAGTGCACTTGCCGAAGCGATCTTCTCACTGAGAATCGGTAACTCTGTCTCCAGAAGCTTGAGAGATTTAAGATCAACATCGCCAATGTTGTGCAGCTTGCGCAATAATGACGGAGAGATAGTCGCCTGAACAGGTTGCAGGGCGCCAGAATGACCCCAAAGGTAATTCAAACTCTGCAACGTTTGAGAACTCGCAGTTGCGCTGCTAAGAAGCATTAGAGATGTGGTAGGATGATTTGCAAGAACCGCAATACTGGCGTCAGAGGTTCCCTGTACAACACCACTGGCAGCTCGGATTGTCTGCAAAGTATGATATTGTCGCAAAGCCTCAAACTGTTCTGCAAAGTATGGCTCGATGTTAACACCTTCGACGCCAGTCTTAGTCTCCAGTGCTTCAAGTTCAGTACTAATGGTCTTCACAAGTTCTTCAACATCGGCATCGGACGTGAGTACAAGATGATAGGTCTTGACCAGTGCATCCATGATACTTGCCAGTTCAACAACAGGCACAGATGTCTTCCAACGCAACGCGTCGAATCGAGAAGCAAGTTGTTCCATCTGCAGAAGCATCGTCAATGTCTCAAATTGAGTGATTGGCGTTGGTCGAAGTTGCACCCAGAGGGTCTCCATACTGAGACCAGTAGTGAGCTTGAACCCAGTGCTGAAATCTGAGCGGAGTCTGTCACCAAGATGCTGAGCAAGCTGGTTTGTCTCGGTCTGGGATCCAGTTGAAAGCGACTTGCTGGACAGGCCCAGGAAAGTATCACGGCCGATGGAAAGATGCGCCTGAAAAGCAGCTTCTTCGAACTTTGCGGACGACGACAATAAGAAAGTCTCGTCCCAGTAACGCAGTATGACCATCAAGGCGGATTTGTGTAGTTTCCATGTCTCAGGACCAATGATATTTTCGCGCAAGTATGTAACAAGAGCATCGAGAATGTCCTTCAAGAAGTTTGCGACTCCGACAGTGGAATCTTTGGCAACAGCAGGGACCCTGCCATGTACCATAGATCTCTGTAATCTCGTCATCTGTGAAGGCTTCAGAGTTGCCAATGTCTTTGCTTGTTGGTCCAAGAGACGATATCTAGTAGCAGCTTCGATTTTTATTTCGAGGAGAAGTGCAGTCCAGTATGGCTGGGAACTTTCGAGGGTTCGTTTCAGAAGAGGCACCAATGGCGAGTTTTGGAGAGCGTGGATTGACTACAATTTTAATTACATCTATCAGTACAAGTAAAGGTATGGCAGGGACAGCACGGTGACTAACCTGTGCGTCTTTGAATCCTTCTGGCAGATTCAACGATTTTGCCAACACATTATGCACGAAATCAATTGCTTTTCTATATGGTTTTTCGTCGGGCGAAGTTAGTACTTGGAAGTGCTGTTGGAGTAGAGATAGCATTTTTGAGGCATGAGCCTCGGTGAAGGAGTTGATAAGCCCATTCTTAAGTGCGTTGGCGAATCTTGGAAGGTATGGGATATCTCTCGATGCGAGCATGTCTAGGCCTACCTGAGCAACACTTTCCGTAATATTGCTGCTTCCAATGTTTGTCTGGATTGCTTCCAGTAATGTTTCATACTTTCTTGAAGAAGCTTCCATGTTAACAATGTGCTTAGTGATGATTGCGTCGTCAGTATCCACGTGGTCAACGAAAAGTTCAATCGCTCTGTTTCTCATAGCTCTGGACAACTCTCCAAAACGAGCATCCATAGTCATGAACAATCTGAAATTTGAATGTGGCCTTACGATCTTAGGCTCACCATCCGGGCCACAGTGTTCATTGATACTCAAGAAGCCATTCGGCTCAAGTAAAGAATTCAGCCGATCCAAGACAGAAGAACTGCAGAGGTTGGCATTATCAAGGACAAGCCACTTGCCTTGTTCCAAAGCTGTGATAAGAACACCATCAACCCACTCGAACCGAGCATTGTCAACAGTAATTGGTCGCTCAATCAAGGCTTTGCATGATTGCAGATAACCCTCGAGCTCTGGAAGCGAGGTGGTGTTGATGAACGCCAACAGTTGATCATACACTCTCAAGAAGTACTTGTTTGTATACTCTTCATCGGTCTTGAGTGACTCGAGGAGTGAAATGGCCTGGACTGGTACTGCAGCAGGCATCGCATATAAGATGCAAGCTTCAATAAATGTTCTCAAATCCTGAACAAACGCGCTTGCTGCACGCTGAGGGTCAACTTGTTCGAAGCCTCCAACAAGATCCATAGTGTCAATGTCAGCGTTCAGAGGGAACACAGTAAGAGCAGTACCGGAGGCTGCAGCCACATGTTGCAGGATGGTTGTCTTGCCTGACCCAGAAGGTCCAACAAGGATACATGGTAAGTTTTGCTGGACACAGATCATAACTGACTCCACTTCTGCCAAGCGGTCTTTGAGAGTCGGCGCTGGGAATTGAACACGCTGAACAAGGGTATCTCGTTGCATATATCCGATTCCAACTTGGTAAGCATCTGGGCTGAGGTTATGGAAGTAGTGACGAGTCGGCAGATCTATTCCAAAAGACTCAGAGAAGATTCTCCCGATCTCTTCACGGTCCCTTGCAGTTCTGAATCGCTGGCGGAAGATCAGATCGAGAAAATCTGCAGGCTGTCCAGCGGCAAGGAAGGGGTCCTTGGAAGCCAAGAGTTTGAGCCATCGCAATATATCACGGAGGTTGAATTCCCAAGGCCCACCTTGAGAACCGAATCTGCGCTTATGAACGACCTCGTCCTCAAGCTGGGACACGAAAGAAATTAAATTAGACATTATTGCATCCGTAATGTTCGGGAAGTTCTCTTTGCATATCATCGTGAGATCGTCGGTCCTAAACACATCAGCATACACTACAGTAAATCTGTTCACAAAAGACGCCGGGAGCCCCTTTCTGCCGCCACCCTGGTGATGAGGGTTCTGTGCGGCGAAGACTGCAAAATTTGGATGGCGCTTGAAAGTCTGATCAAGCTCGGAGATGTAAACTTCTCCGCGATGATCGAGACAGGCGTTGAGACCTTCAAGCACAGATTGTGAAGCCAGATTCATCTCATCGAGAAGAACCCAGTCACCACTTTGCATAGCTTGCAAAAAAGGTGCATCTCGCCATGCGAAATGACCAGCCTCCGCGCCTTCGACAGGCACATCAGAACCGAAAAGGTCCATCAAGTCCGTCTGCTCAGATAAATTTATACGGGTCAGAGGCTTGCCGGCGGCTTTCGCGAGTGCGGTGATCAAGGTAGTCTTTCCAACACCTGGACTACCTTCAACCAAGATTGGCTTTCGCACTTGAAGAGCTCGCATGACTCTCATGGCATTCATTTTTGTCGTTGGAGCTTCAAAAGCAAATCCAACTTCTGTGACTGAGTTTGTAGTCTTAGGTACAGAGAATTGACCAATTGCCAGGCTCTGCTCATTATTGATAAGTGCAATGGGGCTGTTGTACATGAACAGTACATCATGACCGAGAAGAACACTCAATTGCTGTAAGCATTTTGTACGTTCCTGCAAGATACTCTCTGGATTGATCGCAAGCAAAGCAGCAGGGTTTGCGCCGAGCGTATCAATGTACACCATTGCAGCACCTTGCAGCACGGCAAAATACATATCTTTTGAGCCACAGCCATTGATAAATGTGACCCATGCGAGTACATCTCTCACAGAAATGGATGTAGCCGATGATGAGCGATATGTCTGCCCAAACCACTCCGCGAAGTCAACCATAGCACCAGCAAAGGGCTTAGCCACTGGAATTAACTTTGTCTCAACGATCTGCATTACATCTTCACGCTCAGACAATGCTGGTACCCAGATCTCAGTGAATCGATTTCGCAGAGCCGGGGACAACTCTCGCTTTCCGTAGTCACCACCAGGGTTCATTGTAGCAAAGAATTGGAAGCCATCGGAAGCTTCTACAAAAGAGTCCTCCACTCCCTTCTCGGCAAGTAAGATCGTACGTTGTGACTCGAGGACAGAGTTGAGACGTTCCAATACAGAATCGTCAGCAAGAGAAATCTCGTCAAGCAGGAAGTATTGACCATCTCTCATGGCTTGCACAAGACTGCCATCTGACCACTCGAAGAGTGCTCTTGCCTTGGCTTGATTGACCATAATCTGTCTCTGCAGATCTCGTGGAACCTTTGCAACATCTTCAGGTGACAAAGATTTGTACGCTACGAGGAGAGCATCAAGATCAGTCTCTGCTATTGCATCAACACCACAAGTGCGAAGAGCGACCAGGATGTCATCGGTAAGCTGTTGTGAGACAACTCCGCGGTTTCTGATTGGTCTTTGTGCACCAATCAGATCGCCGGTCTCTGTATTCTGGTGAGCATTGACGATGTGTAACTCCTTGGTGAAAGCTTCAGCAAGCATTTGGCAGACCGTAGTCTTTCCACAACCAGTCTCGCCGACCAACAAGACTGGCTCATTGTTTCGAAGAGCATGTGCGACGAGAACATAGAGTCTTCGCATGGCTTGTGTCCAGACAACACCCTGGGTGTTTGTAGTGCGGTTGTAAGCGGCAATCTCGGGCGAGAGGCCACCATCATACAGTAGATTTGTATCAATCTTAACCTTCATGACTGTTTCAATGATTTCCTTCACAGCGGTTCTTTCCTCAGGCTTGCGAACACGTTCAGCTAAGAGCATGTAACCATTCGCAGCGAGCTGCTCTCTGTTATCAGCGTCTCTCATAGCCCATCTGAAGAGGTCACGAAGTGTTGCGAAACTGTCCTTCTGCTCGAAGAGACGGCTCGATTGACGCAGACGAGAAAGCTCCTTGTAGACTGATACGATCCTTCTGCAATCAGATGGCGCAACCTTCTGACTTCGCTTCTCAAGAATGAATTCTAACTCATCTTCTGGAATATCGTCGAAATGCAACTCGAGGAAACGATTACGGAAGGCACGGGATAGTGTCTTTCTGCCTCCGTAAAGCCCAGGTGGATTCTGGGTTGCGAAGAGCATAAAGTTCTCATGTGGTCTGACGATTTCCTGAGTTTCCGGAATCAAGAGCTCACGATTGTCATCAAGAAGACGATTGAGCGCTTCAAGAACATCAGTGGGCGCTAAATTAAGCTCATCGAGCACGATCCAGTGACCTTGACGGAGTGCTTGAACGAGCAAACCTTCTTGGAATCTCAGTTGACCATCAGAGCCAGAGACATAAGTTCCGAGATATTCTTGCAGATCAGTGTGCTCGTGGTTGTTAATGCGAACAAACTTGTTGCCACTGTACTTTGCAAGATATTCAATCATACTTGTCTTACCAGCAGAAGTGGGACCCTGAACAAGAACTGGGAATCGTCTCGTTGAAGTTGCACGAACGAGGTTGAGCATGTTGCGCTCAACAAATGGCGTGATAATGTAGTGGATCTGCTCCTGAGGGGTTTCATGTCCTTGAAGCATCCAATACTGACGGTCTCGTTTCTTGTTCATGAAACGCACATATTGCTTTCCGTCATCTGGATGCTTTGGAGTTTGAGAAAGTAAAGCCTTGGGATTGCCATGGCTCTCCAAGAGATGATGATCAATGAGAGGAACGAGCATTTGTTCAGAGGCTCTGTCCAGCAGAGTCAAGAAACTCATGGAGAATCCTTCATAGAGTGCTCTGCGCAAACCATAAGCCGGGGCTATCTCCATAACATAACTCAGGGTTCGAGTCAAGGTACGAAGACTGAAGTGTGGCACTTGATTTGCACCATCCACGATTCGCTTCTCATCAGCTAGGCGTTTAGTGTTGATATAAAGACGTGCAACATCATGCGCTGCTCGCTCATCATTGCTGCTCGTTCCTTTGAGGTAAGCTCTGATAACTGCCAACAGATCATCGATGCTTCTATCAGGACTATCGACATAGATCTCGGTGAATCTAGAACGAAGGCCCATTGGTAAATCTCGCTTCCCCACATCTGTTGCTGGATTCATTGCACCGAAAATCCGGAACTCGGGATGAGCCTTAACACGCTCAATCTCACCAGTTTCCGAGAGAAGGATGGACGGGGTACTTCCTGGACCACTATGAAGAAGATCTGCAATACTTTCCAATGTATCCGGCGATGCAAGATTGATCTCATCGAGCAAAACCCATTCACCATTACGGGCAGCCTTGACGATATTACCTTCAACAAACGTGAATGCAAAGCCCTTAGATCCTCCCTGAAGTTGCTGATCAAATTGCTCAAGGTGTTGCGCGAATCTCTCCCAACGAGGCTTGAGCTGCACTAGAGACTGCAGCTTGTTCTCCGTTTTGCGTCTCTTGGTAGGCTGTTCACCCTCTTCCCAAGACTTCTTTGCATCCAGCTCAGTATATTGGGCAAGGATTCTGTCGAACATTTTTGGTGCCTCATGCCAGAGCTTCGAAGCTCTACTCCACTGAGCCTTGGCCACGAACTTTCCAAGCTGCTCAAGATACTTTTGGTTCTTACTTGCAGAAATTCCAGTAGCCGAAAATAGATCGTCAAATTCCTCCTTGAGCGGAATGGCAAGACTTCGAACATTCACCGGTTTGAATCCACCTAGCAAGTCTCCAACCTCACTTTGCTGGGACAAGTTAACAGCTGTGAGCTTGTAGCCCAAAGAATCTGCAAGTTGTTGGACAACTGTCGTTTTACCGATACCAGTCTCACCAACAAGTAAAATCGGTTCTGCCAGTTTCACTGCCACACCGACCTGTTCAAGCAGTCTCTTGGAGTGATTTGTGTTTGCAAAAGGACGCTTCTTTGCAGGCTTAGCAACCCTTCCTGCAAACTTGCGCTTGTTTAGCACTACCCTACCGATTGCAAGTTGTGAGTCGTTGTCATCATACTTTGGAATATGAGCTTCGAGATAATGCTCGACTCTTTGGGATGGAATGTGCATCTCCTGAGCAATTGTACTGATCACAGTTTTACGGGCATCCTCGGTTTGCAGACTTGCACCAAAGCAGTCCGCAGCCTCCATGAACATTTCGTCCTTGGTAGCGTCACTAATTGGTTCGTCGCCACTGCGAGATCCAGCAGCTCGAAGAATAGAGTCAAGTCTGCGACACCATTTCAGCAAGTCACGTGGACTGATTGGTCTACCAAGAGAAGTCTTGGTTCTGGATGCAAATGATGGCTGTTGGCTTAGTGTATAGAGTCTCTCATAGACTGCGATGATTCCCGGCAAGAATTTGTGTAGTATTGGGTGTATGCCATTAATGATTTGTTGGAATTCAAATTGACTTGGCATGTGGACTGGGACGCGTTGCCAGAGTCTTGCGCCAAGCATATGCATGGCCGGAGTGGTTTCTTGTCCGCTCATGTTTCGTGAAGTTCGCATGCTCGCTATAAGTCTGAAGCCACGAGCTGCTCTGATGGTTTCTCCACGATTTGGCACCATAAGTTCTCCTCTCTCAATAAGTGGTAATATGACACTTATTACCTCGTTTGGCGCTCTGTCTAGATCCTCAATGAATACCCATCGTCCTTCCTTGACAGCTGTTGTCAAGACACCTGGCCTCCACTTGAATGATCCAGGAGTGGCACCTGTCGCGTACATTCCAATAAGCATTTTAGCGTCTGTTTGTTCGTTCAAGTGAAGTGTAACCATTGTGGAGTCCATGCCAAGCTCACGAGCGAAATCGTTCACAAGTGATGTTTTTCCAGAACCCGACAAGCCATGAATGAGAATTGGTGATGGTGATACAAGAGCCTGGGCGAATTTCTCTTGATTTTGAGATGTTGTTTGTGTAGTCACAAGAGACGTAGATCTTGATGGGGCTCCATTTGGACGTGGAAGGACAGTTCCAGAATACTGCGCAACGAGTGGAGATAACCCATGTACATCCAGTGGTTGTAATTTGTGTTCCACGACCTCTTTCCGTAACGAAGACATTTCATATGCTCTCTTCTCCTCATATAGGCTCAAAAATCCGAAATCGACTATCTTCCCATCATATTGGCCCATTATAGCTTGACTCTTTGTTGTTTCATCTTTCCCGATATATCGGCCTATCATTGCCTCGAATTTCAAATCTGAAGCTGAACGTAGCTGGCATAATACTCTAATCGCCAAATATCTGACAGGTACATTCTCATGTTGGAGGAAAGGTTGTATTCTCGTCTCGGAAATCGACTGAGCATAAATCGTATTATCGAAGTTGAGCAATCTGAACGCAGCCAACAGGATCTGCTGCAGCTCCGCAGTATCCAGCGGCGAAATGACCGACGAGCCCGGGTGTTTTTCGTAGATATGGTTTAATCTGGGTATCTGGAGCGCCTTGTTTTCAGACGCTTGGTCAACAGAAAGGTATTTTTCTAGGTAGACTGAAAGGTGCGGCGCAAAGGGTAGTATTCTTGCAAAAAGTGCAATAATTTCGATGTCCTGCTGCTTCGTTTCCTCAATTTTCGTAATGAGACGTGCGCAGATATCTGCGAAAATGCTCTCAAAGCGTGCGAAAATTCGTGCCGTGAGCAAGGGCGTCGTAGCTGCGCGGGCGACGGCGTCTAGAAACTGAGGTTGCTGACCATTTCTGATGACCTCGAGAATTTCTTCTGGTAGTTCCTTCAAGCAAATGGGATCATTCAAGATCAGCCATTGTGCACCGGAATAATTTGAAAAGTCCATGTTGTGTGGCTGGACTTCAAGAAAAGAAAGACGTAAAAGTCTTCTTGTCATGTAAGGTCTTGAGAAAGTCCCCAAAAAATAATTTGGCAGCGTCGGAAGTATGATCTTCAACTTTTGCGGTCCTCCCAGTATATGGTCCGTGCACGGTTCTTGCTAGCGCGAATCTTCGAATCCTCCGTTACCTTAACCATTTCGAATATTCTGAGCAGCAATAAGAAGAGTATCGAGAAGTTTACGCAGCTCTGTCAATACATGCCAGCCAACATTATGTCGTTATCTTGTCAATCGGCTGCTCGCAGCTGCGCCCGCGCCCTCAGATCTTCCCCAGTCCTCCGCACATCTTCAGCACTCGTCGCGCAGCGAAGATGGCAATCGACAGAGTCAGCATCAACGAACCCAAAGATCGCTACAATTGTTGATCAGATCAGTCAATTGACTCTTCTCGAAACTGCTGACTTGGTCTCCAGCCTTAAGGTGCGTTGTTGTGGGACTTTGCGCTGGGGGCGTGCTGCTCGGACGATTTCTGGCATCTTTGCCTCCCTCACCGAATCGAGACAATTTATCATGGATTATCGCTAACTTGAATGCCATTTTACAGTCTAAGCTCAACATCCCAGACATGCCAATGGGAGGATTCGCCGCTGCTCCAGCTGCACCAGCCCCAGTCGAGGAGGAGGAGGCCGCCCCAGCCCAGCAAGAGAAGACCCTCTTCACCTTGAAGTTGCAATCGTTCGAGACTGGATCAAAGCCAAAGATCATCAAGGAGATCAAGAGCATGCTGGGTCTGAGTTTGGTGGACTCCAAGAAATTCGTTGAGAGTGCGCCAAAGCAGATGAAGGAGGGCGTGCCGAAGGATGAGGCTGAGAAAATCATTGCTACCCTGAAGGAGCTGGGAGGTGTTGTTATCATGGAGTAAATATGGTCGAAATGAAAACTGTAAGAGAATTGCATGGATTGAGGGGCCACGAATTGGCATGTATCAATATATAGAGTAGTACACTAAATCTACTTCTTCATACTGCATAATGTATCGGCTGGGCTGATTCAGAAGTATCAAATCATGATGTGTCAATGTGCGGAATGGAAGGACTGACGTAGTTCTTAATTTTGAGTATGGATCTCACCGCGCAAAAGCAAGTGTTGTACCCATTCCTGCTCAGAGGTGGACGTGAGAAGCACAAACGCGGCAATTAGGGGATTCTGTTCCAGGGGTACTCACACAATTGCCATAGTGTTCTGCGCACTTCGGAAAGAAGCATGGAAGAGCTTATAAATAGAAAATAGCTATCTAGTAAGGGAGGAAAAGACATATCAAGCTCAAATACAATGATGGCAATAAATCCTACCACGATAAGGAATCCATTATTAGTGACGAAATAGCCATGAAGATGAGCAGAACAATGTGGAATACATGAGATATCATAGTAATATAAGGTGATATCACACACAGTGTAGGCACAACGGGATTGGTATTGAGATGATTAATTGAGAAAAGGTGTAGGATCTGCTCTGCAGAGATATCTACCTATCTAGGCTAGGTGCGGTGTTGTGTGCAATTCCTATTTAGGAATACATAAGGTTGAATGTGAGTGCTTCTCACATTTAGGCATTTTTACAGTCGGCTATTGCCCTTATATCTTGATAGATATCACTAAATAAGGTGAGCAACTGTCTGAATAGCTTTCTGCGTGGTGTTATGAGTATTCAGACCTAGAGATGGAGATGTAGGTCAAGAGGGCACTCTTGTGCTCTCACAATTCCAACAACCTCCTGCACCAAATTAGTATTTAAAAGACAGACCTTCGCTCAGATACTATGGTTTTCTCCTTAATAAAATCATAAGGAGCATTTCATCATAGTGGGGATATACTAATCACCGTAGCAAGTGTTTTCCGCGAGTAGCGTCGAAATAGAAATCGCTGCAACACAAGACTTCATTCCTTCAATGCAGCACGTACAAAGTACTCACATTCAAGTGCAGGCTCTTTTGCAATATTAGTCTATCTGGTATAATGATGTGTTTCTTCGCTTATTGAGGAAGTAGATGAGGCAATGATATTTGCTCGAATTTGATAGTGAACTAATATGAAAGCAAGACTCGGGAGGAGTTCCTGACACAAACACAAGCCAAGCGGAGTTCTTGTGATTTGATCCTTTGTCATTCGCTTTTTTCTTGCTCTTCTCCCTATAACCATCTAGCTCTGTTACCTGATTCTCGTTATCTGGAGCTCGATGTATCCATGAGCAGTCAAAAGACTCTGTGACACCCAGGTTTGGATGTGCATAGGTAGATGCTGCTCCTGAATTCAGCATTCGCCTTTGGATGAGATGCGCTCCCGCCTTTGAGCATGAATGTCATGCGCGCAGAACCTAGATATGAGCTTTCGATGTATGGGATCAAACGAAGTGCTCGGCATCATTCGTGTCGTCGGCCGTGCCTGGCCTTCGGCTCAGACCAGCAATCATTCCTTTTCCCACATCTCGAAAACATATTCCGTACCATTTTCAACTTGCACCCCTTCGGGAACGACCTCACCAACCCAGGCATCCAACTCCTCCTTACTTCTCTTGATCCATCCACTCTCACTCTCACTCTCAACCTCACTCAATTTGATGGGAAACCAAGTATCGCACTCAAATTCCCCCAGTACCCTAGTCAGTAACACCCTTTTGGTCTCCTTCAAACTAAGCGACAGCTTGTAAATTTCCGCGCCACCAATAATAAATGCTCGCCCAATCGCCTCTTCCCCAGTAAGAATCTCCTTCTTAGCTTGTAAGACATCAACAGCGTCCGCGATCGTTGGCACCTTGTACGCCTTCTCATCCATCTGCAGATCAGCAGCGTTCGAGGGTACCGCAGGGGAGGACCGTGATATGACGACGTTTGTACGTCCTTTCAAAGGTCTGAATTTGGCAGGGATAGATTCCCACGTTCTCCGGCCCATAATCACTGCATTAGAGCCTTGGGACATCTATAATTTCCCGCATGAGTTTTTATTTCAGATTATGGGAGGAGGAATTCCTTACAGTGGGCGGCAAATGTTTGGTGACGCGTGCGAAATATGCCATCTCCTGTTTGAGGCCTGTCCATGGAAGGGTACCGGCAAGTCCTATGCCCATGTTACGAGTAGCGGCCACGATCAAAGTCAATTCGAGTGGGGGCATTGTGGATTTGATTGAGTCTGATGAGGGAGCTGTCATGTTCAAAAGAGCATCAGAGGATTGAGAAAGACAGTATCGCCGTAGTTGGAATTTGAATTGTACAAGGACTCAATAATTTTATTTCTCATCTGTCATTCACGACGCGAAGAACAAAGTCGCCATGATCTGCCGCGTCTCACCGCCGTGTGGAAACTCGAAGCAGCCACGTTCCCTTTCGGCCAGCGAGCTCGCACGTGCGGGTTGGATGGGAGATGTCAAGAATCAAAGCGAGGTCATGATTTGTAGTTTGGGAGTTGCTTGTCCATGAAACAAGTTCATGATCATGAACTTGTTTCATGCGACGCCCTCCAAATTACCTTCGGCCGAAGCGCAGTCGAAGAAGCCACTTCGAACATTCCATGCGGGACTTGTTGGCACTTCGGAGTCAGGAGTCTGGAGTACTTGTACTATGTACATAATACGGAGTAGGGAACAGATGGCAAGGAGCGCAAATACCGAGGTTAAGTGATGCTTCTGTGCGACCCGAATCTGCGACGTCCGAATAATGCCGGTGCCCATGCGCACACGCATACGCATACGCATGCATTTCCCCCGCAAAATCACAAGCCTTCTTCTCCACGCCAGACTCGGTAGATCGGTTGCGGGTTGAGCGATAGTTCCCAGCCCCACGTCATCCCAGGCACTGGGAACGAAGAAAGCCATGTCGGAAGGTGAACGGAGAGAGGAGAAGAAGAGAAAGAGAAGAGAAGAGAGAAGAAAGAAAGGAAGCAGAAAGGAAACGACACGACTTCATATAATACTTGGAAATACCGAAGACATCAACAAACAATCTGTCCATCTATCCATCTATCCATCTATGTACATAGTACCTCATCCCATCTCAAGAGCCATCTTCAACCCTCGGCCGTACATCAGCAAAAGAACAACAGACCGGCATGCTTGTTTGTTTGTTTGTTTTACCCAGTTACTCAGTTACCGTAGGTATTTTCTCATTTGTCACGCGCAAAAGGCCCAGGTATTGAGACATGCAAGGCTACTACTGGAGCAACAAGCATGCTCCATTAAACCGAGCTCTCACAAGCCTCCGGGTCCCCCAATGACTAGGCCAGCTGCGGCTGATCACACTCAGGCTTGCTCTCCAATAGGCAAATATTCTTAGCACTTACACATTAGCCAGTGAGGCAGAAATAGATAGGCCCTGCTTCCTTCGGTCCCATTCAACTCATACTCAAAAGGAGACATCTTTCTCTGCTCTGCCGCGGATCAAGTTTGATGTGACTCTTACAAAAGCTCCTCTCAAAAATCTTCCACATCTTCACAAGAAGAAATACTATATACTTTTGTTCTCTGTTTATTCTACTCTACTCGTATCCTCTTCTGCCCTTCTATTCAATCCTCATATTATCATTCACCTTGCTTTGCTGGCTTATAGCACCACAGCATTGAACATAAGCCAAAAGATATTGCGTCATTGTAGGAGGACAGAGGCTCACCTCCTCTCATCTGCGCATTCAATCTAATACTATCTTGTCACTGTTCCCAAAAGATATACCAATATGTCGGCGAAAAATATCAATGGCAGTGAGGGCAAGCCGCCCACTTCAGTAGCCACAAATTTAATAGGTATAACCAATTCCCTCCTATAAGCCTCCGCTTCAGGGCTTTCATCTAACAATGTTCAGCCGGTGGAGCTGCAGGAATGACAGAGGCGCTTGTATGTCACCCACTTGGTAGGTTTCTCCCAAATCCTCTCCATGAGAGATCCCAGTGTCCTAACTCCCCAATACTCTCAAAGTCTTGTAAACTCGCTAACGCTCTCAAGACACAATAAAAGTGCGAATGCAACTCTCGCGCCGAGCGCGAGCCCCCGGTGTCAAGAAGCGCGGCTTTATAACCACTGGAGTGGAAATTTGCAAGCGCGAAACACCATTGGCATTATACAAAGGACTGGGTGCCGTGATGACGGGCATAGTGCCGAAGATGGCGATCCGATTTACGTCCTTTGAAGCATATAAGAAAATGTTGGCGGACAAGGAAACTGGGCACGTTACCTCAAAAGCTACGTTCTTAGGTACGTTTGGAAACGCCCTATACTGGAGGATGAGATGTTAAGCTGGACACTACTGGTTATATTTCAAGAGAGTTGTAACGTGAGTGATGGTATATCCGAAGCAAGTACTGACGATTGGAAACGCAGCTGGTCTTGCAGCAGGAGTTACAGAAGCCGTCGCCGTCGTAACGCCCATGGAAGTTATCAAAATCCGCCTGCAAGCACAACACCACTCGATGGCAGACCCGCTCGACATTCCCAAGTACCGCAACGCAGCGCACGCCTGCTACACTGTCCTCAAAGAAGAAGGGGTAGGGGCACTGTACCGCGGAATTTCTCTGACAGCCCTACGTCAAGGTTTGTTTCCCCCTAATCTCTCGAAACCCTCCCACACCCATCTGCCACGAAACGTCAATGAGTGGGGGATTGAGAAACAAAGCTGACCTCACGTCGAACAGGCTCCAACCAAGCAGTCAATTTCACCGCCTACACGGAATTTAAGGAGGCCCTACAGCGCTACCAGCCACAGTACGCCGACACGCCCATCCCGTCGTGGCAGACGACGATCATCGGCCTCGTATCGGGGGCCATGGGGCCGCTGAGCAATGCGCCCATCGATACGATCAAAACGCGATTGCAGAAGATGCCCGGCATGCCTGGAGAGAGCGCGTGGAGCCGGATCTCGGCTATCGCGAAGGACATGTTCAAGTGAGTGCCCTTTCCATTTCCGTCGGATGTCGTATATTATTGTATTGTTGGGCGTCTCGGGATTGAGGTTGGAGCGTGTAGCGCAAGGAGTTGTGGCGTTGTAATTTAGGATTGTGCTGATACGGCTGCAGACAAGAAGGGTTCCATGCGTTTTATAAAGGCATCACGCCACGCATCATGCGCGTTGCGCCCGGACAGGCTGTTACGTTTACAGTATATGAGTACCTGAAGGAGAAGTTGGAGAATTCACACGTGCCGATTGTGGGTGGGAAGTATGAAGAGTGAGTGTGTTTTTGACGAGGCAGCGAGGGGTAGGTCTCGACTCAGATGTAGGTGATGGAGCATTGATGGGGGGTGCTGGTAATGTGGAGCGATTGAGATTCCTCTTGCATACTTGTGCTACGGGATTGGCAGAACATATTTTTATTTAAGATTCCATGCATGGTGTTAAGCATAGCCTAGTTTTTAAATATCATTTTGGAAATCTGCTTTTATTTCTGTGTTGGGCTCCATGGTTATTCCTGAGTCTTGTGGCTATATTTATGAATTAATCAATCTGACATATTTGAATGAGTTATTCGAAGAGATCGATGGCTTCTGGTAAGGCCGCCAAGCAGAGAATTGTGTTCTGTACTTGATTATTCACAACTGTAAGGAATTCCCGTCTTTGTACTGACTTTCACATACGAGTATGCCTAGCTATTTCTAACGCACAATATTACAACAATAGGAACATTCTTTTAACATGATTAATATAATTACAAGTGTAACGAACAGTTGAAAAATCATCAAATTTATAAAAGCTAAATAATGCGCTAGATTCTAACCAATACCGAACGCCTACACCACGCTGCTCGCTTCTCGTCCATCATTAATGTCCGCCAGTAGTAGGCAGCCCCAATCCAACCTTGAAAGAATCATAGATGAGCCATTGGAAGGCAGTGAGCTGCATAGTATTAGCTTGACTATGTCTTGATACTGCCAATGAGGGAGACTTACAGTTCCAATCATAAGGATGCGAACTGGCAAACCGTTCCAGAGGCCCTTGAAACCAATGTTTCCATAGATACGAGAGACAGCGGTGCCAGCACCCTCTCCGGCCTTTCTATCACTGTTGAGCTTCGATACCATGACATCGGCTGGATGCGAGATGACGGCGCAGCCGATACCAGCAATATATCCTCCAAGGAAGGAAACCCCGGTTTGCTGCAGACCGTTGTAGGAGGACTTGGGCTTGCCGAGGTAGGAGTAGATGTAGTTGACGGTCGTCTCGAAGGTTGCGAACTTTACCATGGTGTAAGGAATTTGGCGGGCCCAAAGTGGGTAGAGACCCTTATAGAGACTGTTACCATTAGCGATGTGCGTATATGAAATATAGGAAATGGATTCTCACCCTCCGTAGCCCTCCTCCTTGATCACCTTGCCCATACCTTCTCTCAAGGAGTGGGCGAATGGAGGAAGTGTGGTTTGCATGCGAACCTTAATAGCCTCAAACGGACACAGCGCAATGTCGGCGATGAATTCAGCACTGGCACTGGCAGCCAAGAAGACAACAGTCTGATTGGCGTGTGGGAAGTATTTGTCACCATAGAGGTACTTGAAAACCTCGTAGAAACCGTACTTTCCACCACCTTGGAAACAGTAGCCCACGAATGTAGGTGACCAGCCAAAGAATACTCCACGCAGACCCTCGGCTTTGTAGATGCTCTTCCAAGCACCAACGTTGGATTTGTACAAGTTGGCATCAACTTGGCGACGGCATTTTACCAAGTCTAAAGGTGTGACAGCTGTGTGGGTTGGGCCGCAGGCTGGAGATTGAATTGTTAGTGGAAATGTTACTTGAAAGGGTAATCGAGAAGAGCACATGAGCTCCTCTTGGTTATTGCGATAGTCTTACCAATAATACCACCAAGGCCACAAGCAGCGAAGTATTTGCCAGAGTACAGCTCAATACTAGGCTTGCTATTTGGCATAGCTTGCTTGATACTTGACGCCATAATACGCAATTTGTTCTTCTACAACAAGAATCTTTGATATTCTGAAGGCGCAAGGACAGTGAGAGTACAAAGAAGACTGGAAAGTCAATTGAAGCTTCTAAGAGCAAGAACGCACAACACCACGGTAGAAAGAAGTAGAGGGGAGATGCAAAATTAAGAGGACGGGGGACAAGGGAAGCTTTTTATTTAGATTTCAAGTCCGTTGCTGTTGGTAAAGCTGCCTTGATAAGAGGTCGACCTGTTTAAGTGTAGCTTAGATACCCTTGTGTTGTGCTGCCGGTGCAACCGGGTACGTCAGGGCCAAGACGTCATATATCCAAGGGAGTGCCTGGTGGGGCAAGGCTGTGGTGCTGCTAAGTTGGAGCTGTCCGTAGCCTTACCCACTACTGCAACAAAAACTTTAAACGGCAGCTCGGCATCCCCGATCCGAGCAATGTCATCGTATCTCTTTGCACCGGGCCTCGGAGTTCTAAAAACGGTCTTTATATCGAACTGTTGCTGGAAGTTGATCAAGGAGAATATTGGAGCTCCTTCGTTGTGAGATCTCTGGCTTAGAAGCTGAAACAAGCGATTGCAGATGATGAAACCATTCTGTGAGCAGGCTTATGAAGACAACTTGCTTCAGATTGAAAGAATGCAAGAATACCAGGGTACAAATTTGTATGTATGTTTCGACTTCACAGGAAGAGTTGTACCAAGTTGCAAGTTCCAAGATACCTATTCTTACCTGAGTAATAGGTTCATCGTCTATGGTGAGCATATGTATACGATTGTCTACTCCCCAACTACTACCTTGTCTATCTTGAATAGATACCTGCAGATTCGTCTTCAAAACCTTACCTTGTTGAAAAATCGCCCCTTTTACCATGTCCGAATTCGCTGAATATAGCGTTGCTATTTCTGAACGTACTATGCAGCAAAATCCTACAACTGTAAAGGATAAGTTTAGGGAATGTCTCAATCCTGGAAAGAAAGAGGGAAAGGAGTTAGGAAGGATATGTCTTTTAAAGATGTTTTCCTTTCACATGCAGGTCACCTTTGTTATTTTTCAAGTGTTTGATTTTTGAGGAAGCTTTTCTGAGAAGGGAAGCTGAGATAGTGAAGTTTCTCATGTACAAGTGCCAAAAGTTGCAAGCAAGATATCACACCTCTGGCATGTTAGTCCGTGGTTATACATGCTATTTTCACGGTTTTCAAGTGTTACTTTATGCTTTAATAACATAAGTATTAATACAGTCATGACACAACTACAACACGCAGAGGCAGATCTAGAGTATCTAGCTCTCTGGGCATCTAAATAGTACGCTTTCACATTCGAGGGAACCGCAGTACGAATTAAGAAGGAAAAGAAGCTATGTGGCATATAAATAACTAGTATCTTAGAACGGGTGAGCCTAAGCATGCTTCTATGCCTTATATAAAATGGTTGGCCGCATAGAATAGGGAAAACACCTGTTCATTGAACAAAAATCCCATGTGTTTTCTCATCCACGTTTTGTCATGAATAGGCATTGACACGTACCAATCGATTCAAACACGGCGACGCCAAACGCCCAGGAAAACAGCAACAGCCCCAGAAAATTTGATGACTCTTCAGGATCAAAACACCAACATGTTGGGGACTCCAGCCTCAAATCCAACTTCATCCTCAATCATTTCAGGGGAAGCATCACAGCTGTCAGATGCTAGCTTTACCTTTGCTGGCAGCCGGGGTTTTACTTTCAATCATCGGATACATGTACCTTGTTCTACACTGCCAGTACCTTCAGGGTGCGTACCACATCTCAAAAGGTTGCTAAGACTAACTTGAGTAGTAATCTTGGTATAGAGATGGTAGATTTGTATGTCGGAGAGAACAAGGATCACTTTCGAATTCACCGCAAGATACTCTGCGAGCACGTCAAGGCGTTTGAGAGCATGTTCAGCAGAGAATCCGGTTTCCAGGAATCTCAGTCAAGTACCGCATGTCTTCCTGAAGATGATGCCGATGTTTTCAAGCTCTTTGTCGGCTGGCTCTACTCCGGTACCATTCCAACAGTTGCCCAGCCTGGTTCAGAGGTGACCTTGGAAGCCATGAAAGCTGCTACTACCCTTCGAGTATATCTGTACTGTTTTGCGGAGAAGTACATCGTTATAGATCTCATGGACCTTACTATGGATACGATTATGCGCATGTACGAGGCTACCTCACGCTTGCCTGACGAGGAAGAGATCGATTACGTCTTCACCAATACAAATGAGCGATCAAAGCTTCGACTATTCATGTCTAGAACATTGCACCACATCATAACCCACCACAGCGAACCAACTTCACGTGCAGAAGATACCCAGGAGGGATGGAGATCAGGAGACCTACATACCACGTTCATACTAGACGTGAAAAGGGTAGCAAGTGTCCGGCCAAGCATAGCAAGTGGGAGCTTTTCTGAGCCATGTAAAGCTTGAGTTGAGAGTCTGGATGAAAGGCATAGCAATTCCATTGATAGGCTTCATAATGTCAAGTGTTGCTTTACGGAGAAGATGTTGTTACATAGCCTGCTAGTTTTGTATAAATAGGTACATATGATTAAAATGGAGGACTTCACTGTTTTAAGTGCTGGTAATCGTTGTGGACATATACAATGCTACTGTGGCTGTGTCAGATACTTTAGTTATTCTGTGTACGATGAATCAAGAGACTGCAAACAAAAGCCAGTCTTGAAGAATGAGGAGCCTTGAAGGATGCATATGAAAGGCCACTGTAAATGGCTTGATCAATTTCGCCATCCATACCAATGAGTTCGATGATTAAAGTGGTATGTTACCTGATCGCGCCGCTCAAATCAAGGGGGATGTTAAATTGTATCTACTGGTTACACCTAGCTATATAAAATATATCTGTGTGTTGTTCTAGACAGAAGAGCATAGTATCTTGAGCTCTATAATCACGCAAAGTCCTATCTTTATTTAAAGTATTGTGATTACTTACTGCTGTATAGTTAATTGTCTAAAACTCTATTTTTATTTAGGATTTTATAGCTATCAAACGTTGTATAGTGATATATATTTCTCTAGTTATTAATAGCTCTATGTTTATTTAAAACTTTGGAATCACTAAAACCCTAATTAGTGTTAAAAAATCGAGTTCATATCTATAGAAACTAGTTGTGGTTAGCAGACTTGATTTGACATCCCTCAAACCAACCTTTAAAAATCAATCACAAGATCGAAACTTGGTGACATTATATAACGTGAGCAAAGCCTTTACAAGTATGACTGGAAGAAAAAAGAACAGTAAAGTGCAACATTATATGCACACATCTACAGGACACGAGGCCCAAATTCCAAAATTCCAAAATAATAATAATACTAGGTAAGATCAAGGACGTCGCCAGAGCCAATCATCTCGCCTCGTCTACAAGACATACACTCACGAGAGCATTAAAAGCGAGACAACAACGAAGGAACAGAACGAAGGAATGAGACGTTGTGAAAACAACCCACGCGACACCATGAATCGAGTGAATAATTCCAGCAAGGTTTCTACTCTTCTTCCAAAATCTCAATCTCTATTCCCTACATCAAGATCCAAACCCCAGCGAGCCAAATCCAAAGGGCAAGAAATCCACACAGCTGGGTATCGATGATAGATGACAAACCTCCAACCCAGTTCACCTCCCTGCACATCACTACAGTTTATCAACATCGTCCCGCATGTCCTCTCAACATGAGCAACTCAAGGTACACACCCATCTTCTGCCTCTCACTCTCTCAAAGTCATTAACCTTGCACAGTCTATAGGAGCAAACCTAGCCCCCGAGTCGCGGATACCAGGACGGCAAGGCTGGAAACGGATATCGGTGATCGCCTCCATCGCGCTGTCCATCGCATCGCTGGCGATATCCGCTGTAGCGAACCTGCGGCGGCAGGATGGGGGGTCGTTGCGCAGTGAGATAAATCCCCTTCGTTCTCAAGCCCCAATTCTCCTTCTCCAACCCAGCTGCTCCGCGAGGGTCTTCTCCCTCCTCTTACGATATCCTTGCTATGTGCCACGCTGCAGAAGTGCTGGTTAAGCACCCGCACGAGTCCCAGAAATCCCACGGATCTGCGAGTTCTAGGAATTCAAGATTCAGGGCCCAGACTCCAAGAATCCAAGACCCCCACTCGACAAGCAAACTAACATCCCTCCCCAGCCCTGAATATAACGAGTATCGTAATCAACGGCATCTCGATATCCCTATCAGCCCTCACGTCCCTGGACTGGCGGAGCGAAGCCCAGAACGCAGCCGAGATGCAGCGACGGCTGTGGAGCATGGTGAGGGTGCAAGAGGACAGCGATGGGAGGATTGTGCATGTTTTGAGGCTGGGGCCGGGGGCGGATGCCGTTATTCCTGTTCAGGAGGAGATGGGAACGAGGGAGAGGAAGGGGGAAGGGGAGGGAGTCTGAGTGGAGTAGTGAAATGATAGATGGGTGACGATTTTTGCAAGTTGATGTTGAATCTCGAGTCTCGTAGATGAGTGATTTTCATATCTGTTCTTGAAACTCCATCCCTCGAATGTATATGCTCGTATTCAAACTCTTGACTCAGATGCCAGAGCGTAGAGAAATGAGCAGGAAATCAGAGCAAGAGATGATAGGATGCGAGCCAAGCCTTCACTCCAATCCCAGCCTGGATAAAAAAAGTTCCAATATTACGCCAAACCGAGAACCTTTATCAGCTTGTCGTATGTCCTCCATTTACAAAACTCCCCCGAACACAATCATAGTCTTGCTTTCAACCTCAGTCTCAGTCTCAAGAAAATCACCACAAACCATAAAGTCCACTAAAACAAAGGGGGTATACAAATCAAATTCTATTGAATCCAGCTATGATACAGCCACACCACACCAGGTCTCCCAACCCACCATCCGCCTAAAAGCATGCCTCTAATACGCCCTAGAACTCACCAACAGTGAATCTAGTAGTAATAGCTCTCCTCGACAGTTCTACCACGCATGAACTGTGGCTCGGAGCCACGGACGTAAATATCCTCGTAAAGGATCTGAGGGGTAGCCTCTGGGAAAGCCATAGCCTCAGCCTCCTTGACCTCAGCGTCGACAGCAGCACGGGCATCCTTATCGATGGTCTTGAGCTCGTCCTCGGAAGTGACGCCCCAGTCGAGGAGCTTCTGCTTGAGGCCGGCAATTGGATCCTGGGTGGAGCGCATGCGCTGGATCTCCTCACGAGTTCTGTAGGTGGTTCCTGGGTCGGACATGGAGTGTCCTCCATAGCGGTAGGTAACATACTCGAGGACCAATGGACCGTTACCATTGGCAGCATACTCGCGGGCGTAGGCGACAGCTTGCTTGACAGCAAGGACATCCATTCCGTTGACCTTAAGACCTGGGATGTATTGACCGCGCTTGTAGTAGTCGGTCAAAGCGGAGGAGCGGTTGGCGGCAGTACCCATTCCGTACTTGTTGTCTTGGGGTAGCGTTAGTACAGGCAAAAAGTAGTTTTGATGGAGAATGAATCAATCGATGAGATAGTACTTACTCTCACAACCGAACAGAACTGGGAGGTTCCAGAGCTTAGCCATGTTGAAGGCTTCAAACACTTGACCCTGGTTAGAAGCACCATCACCGTAGAGGGTGACAGCAACGTTCTTGCGGCCCTCGTACTGGTGAGCGAAAGCGAGACCAGCACCGACTGGAACCTGAGCTCCGACGATACCGTTACCACCGTAGAAACCCTTGGTGAACATGTGCATGGAACCACCCTTTCCGTAGGCGATACCGTCACGGCGACCGAGAAGTTCTCCGATGATGGACTTGACGGAAGCGCCACGCATATAGGCGAAGCCGTGGCATCTGTAGGCGGTGATAACATCGTCCTCCTTGGTGATGGCATGCTCAATACCGGTTGCGACAGCTTCCTGACCGGTGGACAAATGGCAGAAACCGCGAATCTTCTTCTCCTTGTAGAGTCTGTCGGCGGCCATTTCCATACGACTAAAAACACAATCGGTCAGATTTTCGCTCGCTGGAATGGCAATAGCTTTGCTCTGAAGCGCTCTTCACATACCGGGTGGAAACCATATCCTTGTACATCTGCTTCAACTCGGCCTTGGTGGTGTCGAGGGTGTAGGTGGGAGGGTCAAGCTCGTAAGTCTCGAAGGACTCATCGGAGAGCTGGACCTGGAAAGGCTTCTGGTCTTCCTGGAGTGGAGAAAGGCACAATCAGCAAAGTCGTTCATCAATTGGCGATGTGAAGCCGGGATGAGCGAGCGCCCATCCAAAATTCCCATACCTTTGGGACAGCATCTTTGTCCGCGTGCGCAGAAGCCGCATCGGTGGTGACGGTACGCTTGACAAGAGGCTGGAGAGCACTCCTGCGCAGAGGCACAGCTCGGCTGGTTCTCAATGTGCGGGAGAACATGATTGTATGATGAGGAGGAGATGACTGCGAACGTAAAGCTCTCGTAGCCCGCAGTCGAAGATGTTGAACTTCGTTGGGAGCTGTGAAATTGCGCTAGCTCCGGCATCACGTGAGTTACATTCCGGGATTAGTGGCGGAGGTCCCTGAGTGTGATCTCGCCGACAAAGGCCTCTAGACACACTTCTCCGCCCCTCTTCATTTTCGTGGACGATAATAACGGAGACGATGGCTCAACAGTCTCAAGGCCTCAGAGCAAGGTACTTTGCTCGGTACTTGGCCTGGGTATGGAAGGGGGAATTTGACCTTTTCAGATCTCACGATGTTAACTACACTTGACTCTTTTGCACTGCACTTGGCCCAGATATATCCAGCAATGTATGTAAAGGGCTTTGTTCGGCCCCATTTCTCTATCGTAAAAGACAAAAAATGCTAGTCAATGCAAAGGTAAACCCTGTGCGGCGCACCTCCCTCTACCTCCTCCCAAAAACTTAAGCCTCATCAAAAACAAAAACAAAAAACCAACACCGACCCGGGAGCAATACCTCTCCCCCAAAATCCATCGGTATCAAAAAAGCCCAAATGACGCCGTAAATGCAGTGTGATACTCCGGCCATGAAATGCGCTAGCCCACGCCTGTATCGGCTTGAAATATTGGACTCCGAATTGAAACGACCTCATCCTGAGAGGCGGATTGAACGGTGGACTCCAGCCACAAATTTTGCTCTCCAGGCATCTTGACTGTAAGAGCTCTGGACGAACCTTGTGTGAATGACCATCTCTTTGGCGTGAAAACTGCTTTCAAAGTCTTCGAAACTTTCAACTTTTATTTCCCTTTCTCGGACCCTATGGATAGTCGTGGAAGAAGGTAGCACCGGCATGGCTCGTAATGCCAGATGGTGCGGTCGAGGGACCAGCCTCGGTCATCTCTGTATCCTCTGCAAAAGTAACTTCTGATTTTGTGACCGATGTATCTGAGCGATATTCCACAGCGCTCAAGGGACGAGTTGGTGTGTTGTACGCCGCATAGTCGTCTGGTGGTGAGAACGACCACACCTAAAGAGGATCAGCACTGCTTGTGACAATATGGAAAATGAAAACTCACCTCCATAACTGTTCGATTGGCACGACTAGCCATTACCACACACTTCTCCTCCTCAAAAGCAACTCGCCAGACTGCATCAGCCGGTCTACCGAGCTCTCTGACGAGCTGGCCCGTTTTCAAATCCCATACCTTTACACGTCCATCACTGCCACCACTGACAACTCTCGTCTCGTCAAATTGCAAGCTCGTAACGCTGTTGTCGTGTGCAGCGAGTCTGTGAATAGGCGCCATCTTCTCCAAAGACCACACTCTCACAGAGCCATCTGAACCTCCTGTTACAAGAGTGTCACCACGCATCTGCAACTGTCCTACAAGAGAAGTATGACCCTGAAGAATGGCTTGGCAAGTACTGGAAATTGTTAGCAAGTGGAATATGTACGATAAATGACAATGCTTACCCGTTGGTTGGATCCCAGATTCGGACACTCGTATCCAGACTACCAGTGGCGATCCTGTTGCCATCGAAAGCAATAGCATAGATTTGGCTGAAATGTCCCGAGAGTGTGCGGAGACATCTACCTTCTGAGATACTCCATACCCTGGCAGTGGTGTCATAACTTCCGGATACGACAATATCGCCGTGGATCTCCAAACAGCGAACACTGGCTTGATGACCAACAAGGACATTCTTGCAAAGTCCGGTTTTGATATCCCAAATCCGGAGAGTCGTGTCTCGCGATCCAGAAATGGCGGTATTCTCGTCGGACATTTTCAGGCATCTGACAGTTGAGGTGTGTCCCCTCAAGGTATGCGTGCTCTCACTGAATAGTGTTAGTTTGAGGACGATTCTGATGAAGATTATAAACATACCCAGTTGCTAAGTTCCACACACGGACGTCACGATCGCAACCACCACTGACGAGTGTGTCTCCCCAAGGGATCATTGCCCATACACCCATAACGTGCCCTTGAAGGGTCTTCTGTTGTCCACCATCCGTGTTGAAAACATGGATTTTTGCGTTATCCAAAGCAACCACAATATATTTTGAGGTGAGGTGAAGACTGGTGACAACTCCTTGGTCTGGGGTGATATGCTTGTCGATCATTGTTCCTCGGGTTCTCCATGCTGTCTCAACACGATATCGCTGTTTGAAGTGGGACTTGTAGGATCGAATCTTGGGCCTTCTCAATGCCACTGCGCTGGTGGCACTATCGAAGCTCTTCGAGCTAGTCGACTGATGAGAGGACGCGAATAACGAGGTTGGTGTTGAGAGACCGGAGCCTGAGTCCGAGCTATCGGCGGTAAGCAGCGGATATGGTGCTGGTCGTACTGTCTGAGCGATAGGGCTGATGTCTAGTAAATTCTCTGAGAACCTTCTGTATCCATGCTTTTCGCATAACGCCTTCCATGTCATGTCGTCGCTGAGAAGCTCTCTCCACACTCTTGAAACCTGCGAGGCATAGGCCAGCGTTTTCGGGTCGTCAATAAACGAAAGGATCTAGCACAAAAGAATTAGATCGCATATTCTCTTATTGGAGATATTCACCATCCTCACCCGTAAGCAAAGTTCGTCGGGAAGACTTGTAAAGGGGTCCTTCTTCAGCAGTGGGCTGACAAATTGTGCTACGAAGCTCAGTTCATGAGATGTGCACACATTCAGCATTTCCCCCAGCAATCGTGTTCTCTCCGGGCCCTTCAGATTCACAAAGTGGTTTCGCATTATCGAGAGATGGTGGTCTTCCTGGTCCCCCGCTGTGCTCCAATCGGGTTGGGCATGATCGGGTCGAGGGCTCTCGGCAGGAGTCGGTGGTCGCAGGATATCGCTGTGCCCTGATTGAGAGGGGTCTGTCGAAGGCTCTGCTGAAACTGTTGCTGACATGTTAGGTGTTGGTGGGCCTCGAATATGTGCAGGGCCGACTAGGTGAGTCGGTTGATGCGGACGTCCGCTGTTCGTCATGAGTGTAAGTGAAGTCCTCGTGGGTGACAGTTCGCCGTCTGTGTATTGAACACTAGATGCTCTTCTCTCCTTTAAGCTCGGCAGTATGCTGGCGTGCTTGTCGTCCATGGTGACCGGTGTAACGGCAATTATATATCTCTTCGATCAAAGAAATACAAGCACACAAGGCGGCGTGTGGGGGGGGGGAGGAGGGGATCGTTTGTTTATGGATTTTGATGGGTCATGGGAGACACCTTTGAAGAAGACTCTGGAGTCAGGAAACCGTTGGACAAGATGATGTCGCTCCTTGGAATGTTTTCCGTCTGAAATTATGTTTTATGGTGCGGTAGTAATGAAGTTCTCTAGAGGAGAGGCGGGAGATGAGCGAGGGTGGTGAGACTCGGCTTTGGCGTGGCAGACACGAGGGGTAAGGCGTTGTCTTAGGAGCACACACGGACAAATGAAGGCATCAATTCTGATTTTCAAGATCGCAATGACGTTTGGAGCACCAGGTCACGATGAGTGGACTCTTGTTTACTTTGGAGAGCGGGGGAGGGGTTAAGCAAAGAGAAGTAAAGTAAAGTGAGACGAGAGTCCTGAGTGTGAAGGTGAGGGTGAAGACGAGGATGAGTGTGAGTGGTGAAGAGGAGGAGGAGGAGGAGGAGGAAGAAGATGTATCAAGGGTGTGTGAGTGGAGTAGTGGTGGTGCTGGTGGTGCTGGTGGTGATAGTCGCAGTCGTAGTCTGGTGAAAGCGGTTGTGGTTGTGGAGGAAGTGAGTGAGGAGAGAGGGTGGTGGGTGGTTGGTAGTTGGTAGGTATGTAGCAGTTGGTAGTGGGTAGTGGGTAGTGGGTAGTGGGTTAGAGAAGGGTCAAGTGCTGAGTGGGAAGGCTGGCTCTTGCTTGGGTATTGGGGGCAGGGGCAAGGTACAGGGTGCTGGGTTTGGCCTTGTAAAGTGAGTTTAATAACGATGATGACAATGTCAATGTCAATGTCAATGTCAATGTCGATAACAATGGATGATGGTGATGGTGATGGTGATGGTGATGGATGATGGATGATGAATCCGTGTTCTTCTTTTCTCTCCTCTTCTGCATTGGGGCAATAGATATAGATATGGCATTTGCAGTCTTGCCTCTTGTTTACCTAGGTATACAACTATGACGTTCGTTTCTGAATTCCATGACCATGCTTTCGGGCTTCATCTGCTCTTTTCCTTAGGTAAGATTCTTATGTGATATGGTGATGGACGACTTGAAGTGATTTCCCCCCTGGTCTGGGTGCATGCAGTACCATGGTTTTCAAGTGTTTTTTTATTGCTTCTGGACCCTATCCAACCCTTTGACCTCAGCTGTACCTCTGGTACGTTTTTGTTCTTTAGGTTTGGGTTGGGCTAAGGTCAGGGCGAGGAGGAGATTTTGATTTTCTGGTACGGAAGAAATCCGAGAGAGCAGAAGAGACGAGAAAGGGTCATGGCAAGGCTGAAAGGAGAAGCACATCTGCACGTTGATTGATGTGGGTTGATTTCGCGCAATAAGGAAAAAGGAAAAAGAAAAAGAAAAAGAAAAAGAAAAGGAAAGGAAAGCAGAAAAGACGAGCAAGACAAATGCTTTCATCCACTCCAATTTGAGTCTGACAAAAGCAACATCTACGAAGAGTCTGAATGGCTGATTAATGGCGATGATTGCGTGCACTACCTAACTACTAACATTGTTCAGGGTGAGCACTAAAAGGGCCTCAGAAACACAGAATTACGCTCTTGGAAACTTTGCGAATATTACTTACTTGTACTTGCGACTTACTTACTGTCCTGTTACTCATGTCCGTCCACGCCATATATACGAGGGCCCACATATGCCCAGGTCGATTGATCCGGATTACTCAAATGCTGCTCA
Organism: Xenosphaeropsis pyriputrescens; assembly: GCA_022609375.1. Taxonomy (NCBI): domain Eukaryota; kingdom Fungi; phylum Ascomycota; class Leotiomycetes; order Phacidiales; family Phacidiaceae; genus Xenosphaeropsis; species Xenosphaeropsis pyriputrescens. The sequence goes on along the minus strand of JAGKQE010000017.1, from coordinate 308,242 downwards.
AATTACAGTTGCCGACAAGGAGTGCACGATGCCTTGCCTGACCCTTATCCTGCAAATAATGGCTTCAAGTATGGAGAAATCAATGGGAGAAGGGTACGATGACGACAGAAGATGGAGAGATGGAGAGATGCAGAGATGGAGATGGAGATGGAGATGGAGATGTGGATCTACATGCGAACATGCTATTGCTATACGTTTTCGATGTAACTTCTGCTGTGTAAATGAATATGAATATGAATATGAATATATACCTTTCTAATACAACCGGATTATGTATGGAGTATTGGAGACCAGAGACTGTATCGTACTCCATCACAACGAACAACGACGCAAGGTAAACCTTTCTCTTCCGAAGTCGATATCATGAAATGAACGCGCATCAATGAACACAAATGCACAGAAAGCAGGATACTCCCTGTTCCTGAACCTCTATTCGTCTTTCTATCCTTTTTCATATATTTCAATTTGGACGTCTCCTTTCGTTGCCTCTTTATCAATTAATCTCAACCAAATCCTAATTACAAGTAGAGGAGAGCCTGCAAGTTCCCAGGGTTACTCGAGACAAAATATGATCAACATCAGCCGCCCATGAATCCACTATCCAGGCAGATGATGAATGCATCACCAAAAGACCCTGTAGCAAGTAGCAGCAGCGATCACAAATCCATGAAGAGGGCTTCATCATCTCAGACCGAAAACACTTTGTACTTGTACACCGAGTAAGGTGGACGAGAAGCAGCAAACCTCGACTCACACATGAATCTTTCTGTGCATTTCATCTCACTTCACGCAGCCCTAAAAGAGAACATCAAACGCGCACCAGCCAAACTCGCCTCCCTCCCAGTCGACACCGGCCGGCGCAGCCAAACATGCGACACAAGCTCAGTAGCAGGACTGCACTGCACCGCACAGCACTACTGGACTCGACTGTCGACTCGATCTCCATGCAGGGGCCCCGTGGGAGCGCCGACATGGGAGTGGACGCTCACGTCACGTTGGGCTTTGGTGGTGCCGAGTCGGCGCACAGTCCAAGCACGACGCAACGCCAGCAACATCAAACAGGCCGGCGGACAACCAGCCACACCACAATTGCCAGCAAGGCTCAAGGCTCAAGGCTCAAGGCTCAAGAGTCAAGCTCAAGCCTTCATTTCATCTTCGTCCTCGTCTGCCTTACGGTCTGCGTTACTTGTCACTGAGAGACCCGTCGGTCAAGCTTACAGTCGGGTATTGTCTGGTCACCACGCATGCATGTCAGGCCCGGCAAGTGCCAGTCAATGAGTCTGCCAGTTGGACTCGACGACGACGAAGGGAGTGGTGGCGTTGAGAGGCTTCAAGTGACCGAACGGTAGTGAGGTTGGTGAGCTCACTCCTATTCACGATCAAATAGTGCCCGAGAGCAGAACGTTCGTGTGCTTGCAAGTACACCGTAGAGTATTTTATGGATGGATGCTCCGTACCTATTGGCACAAGGACACAATATCGGTGCGCCATAAGGCGAGACAAGGTAGGTAAGCAAGCAATTCCAGCACGCAAAACTCTCCGATGAGGCTTGCGTACACCACAGCCTCTTACGACAACACAACCTACCTACATAGTACATACATCGATCATTTGCGGACTTCCCTCTTTCATAGGTAGTTCATGTCGTTGTCGACCAAGTACTACGTACCTGGGTATGGAGGAGCACTTACAGTACTTACCTGTGTACTCAGGTGGAATGCCGTACACGCTCCACACATATGGCATGGCCCCGTTCGCTCGCCGTCGAGTTCCAGAAGCTCTCACTTCACTCGAAAACGTCGTGTCCTGTGCTGTGTTGGTGGTCGGCTCGGCTGGGCGCGGCGGCGGACTGGACAGGCCGCTTTCGATTAGTGCGGCGGGAGGGGGGCCGACGGAGATGGATGGCTAGAGAGGGTCGAGAAGAAGTATGATTTCAATAATGACTTATTAGGGTCTTGGAAGATATGAGGATATGAGGAGTGTGCAATATTTCATGAAGACAAAAGTGATGCTCCAACATCTGTCTGCATGGAGTAATCCGTCTCGATATCCCGCCGGCGTTTATTTGCTTGTTGTGTTTCTCAACCTTACTCCGTACGGGGCGTGCTACTCCACTGAAACTGCACCACCCACTGTGCTTTGCTTTGCTTTGCTGTGCGGTGCGCTGGACTTGACTTGACTTGACTTGCTCCTCACTAATTACATACATCTCTCTCTCACCGATCATTGAATCTTCCAGAGAGAGCAATACACGCTCACGACCCCTAAATGCCCTCTCCCCTTCCCATCTGTCTTCTCCTCTGTCCTTTTCTTCCCCCTTCTGCTCTCCCACCCAGCCCAACGCCCAGCCATCGCTCTCATCTCGTCTATTCCGTCGGGCCTCAACCATGGATCCCCATCACATCCCAGCCTCCGCATCAGATTTGTCACCGCTATTCGAGCAATACATCTCACTCTCGTCGGTGACACTGGGGGGACGGGGCTCCTGATCGCTTTTATCGTCGCTGTTTTTGTAGGGGAGATGAGAGATCAGAGATCAGATAAAGATAAAGATATAGGTAAATCATGTGCGTATTGTGGAATTCGTATAGGAACAGGGGGTGATGATTATTCTGTTCTCTTCAAGTTGTTTTATTGCCATAGATAATGGGACCATATGGGCCAAGAGTCGGTCAAGCTTGTATGAAGTTCACAATAAGTACTAAAACGATGCAAGTGCTGATGAAAGATAGAAAAAGAAGAAAAAGATTGCGTTCGAAGTATGCCTCGTCGAAGCAACAGCAAATATCAATCATCTGTCAAAACCATATCTCTTTCAGCTATTAGGCAAAGTCTAGTCTCGTTCAAATGGTAATATTGGAGGAAGGTAAGAAGAATATAGAGCAGAGACCAGAAAGATAGACACAACCACGCCGAACGAACCCCTGAGTAGAGGAAAGCGCAACGTAACAGCACAAGAACTTATATCTGTCCACCAGCGTTGATCTATAGCTCATTCACATTCAACTCTATATCATATATCGTACAAATCGTCTATATCAACTCCGATTCCCCAAGGTAATCCTAGTGATGATGTCCAAACTGCGTCAGAAGTGGAATCAACATGCCCGCCACAGCCGCCAACGTATCGCGCATCTGTGGCCGAGGCGCCTTACGCGCTGTTGCACTACCATTCTCATAGCCGTTCGTCGAGATGTGGTCATGGTTCGTGCTGTCTTCCTGCATGGCGTGCATAGCAACATATCTGTCACGGATGAGTATTTGAAAGGCCGAGTACCTGCCTATGTGCAGGCACTGGGCAGGAGCAACTTACAGGAATGTGCCTGCTGAGAATAACAGAAGCATACCGGTCCACCATTGTCCATGTTCGCCACCGAATCCTCCGCCTCCGATGATCCCAACTATCAGCCATGTCATCAGCGCCCCAAAGGGCGCAGCTAGACTGAAAATGATCAGGTGCCCTCTTGCAGCGCGCTTTGAAAGACCCTGTTTTAAAAGCACAGAGGTCAGGCCAAAGGCTGCGGGGGCTTTATGGACCATGATGGCTATGAAAATAATGAAGCTGAGTCGCTCGTTGGAACTGGACGCCGATGCGCCCATGGCAATGCCATCTGCAGCCGAATGGATTACGAGTCCTGTAGTTGTGGCTAGACTTCGACTCTGCTTGGGGGTCGGCGTCAATGATTGTAAAAATGACTCTGCTTCTTCGTCTCTTGATGAGTCTAACGATGAGCCATGTAGACCTTGCGAAAGATTGTCCAGGGAGATGTGTCGTGGAGCTGCTGGGGGCTGTAGATTCTCGGATGCGTGCCGCGGAAGCTTGTCGATCAGGTACATGAGGATGAAGCCCAATATAAGGGCTAGTCCTACATAGGTATGTGGAGATCTATCCTCATCGTGTTCGTGCTCGTCGGTGGATTTCGATGGAGATGTGTCTGTCCCATCATCCGTAGTCTCCTTTGCCTTTATTTCGTTTTCTGGTCCTTTGGAGGAGGATTTCGTCGGTTTATAATCTATGTCTGTCATGACCGGCCCTGGAAGTGCGTTGAAAGCATCGGCATCTGCAGCTCCAGGTGTTCGTATCCGCAAATCTGGTATGGCCACTATCGGTGCAGCATCATAGCCAAGTCCTCGTCCATTTAGATTTTGGAAAGACACGTGTCGCCTTGTATGTGTACTGCTACTCGGTGTGGCAGTATATACGGCATCAATTCCTTCGGGGATGATGACGATAAGTGATGTCCCAACCAGAACGCCCATACCAATTGTTGAGATGAGCCGCAGTTGTGATTGAGAAAGTGTCATTGAGAGTGGCAAAGCACCAGCCAAGAATGAGCTATTGAATTATGGTCAGTGATAGTCAATCAATTTTCAAGTGGAAGACTTACGCCAGAGCCATCACCACGCTCAGACTGAGCAACATGAATAAACCGTCTAGCATCGTACCCCTTGAGAGCCAAGCTCAGATCCCAATTGATAAGAGTTCCTCGATACAACTCCAACAATCAATCGATATTCATATCGAGAGCAAGACAAGCGCAATGGCACTGAAAATAGCTTAAGGGGAAGGAAAAGACTTTGGCACTTTTCTTCGCCGTTGAGTTCGATCTTGTGCTGTAGTCAAAACGCTCGGGGTTTATTCGTAGCACGATTACGGTACGACGGTGCCCACAAGGCTGAGGATAGATCTCGCTAATTGTTCAACCCGCAATCGTCCTCCCTGTCGAACACTCGGACTGACTCGCGTTTCCACTCAACTTAGAAACTCATTAACGCGACGCGACACGCGGGCTGCTGCTTGAAAGCTCGACGACATTAATATCTACAGCTACCTCTATCCACGAAAACCCCATTATCAACATTATATTCCAGATCGCAATCATGGCAGAAGCTGGCGGTGATTGTAAGTGAATTGTACCTTTCCAAGTTGCGGTGCACGCTGCGTCAGCGCATCCTGTCGCGCAACATTTTCATGTGAACAGCCCGCACGGCTACGATAATTTCAAAGCTTCAATCTACTAGGATTAGAGTTGCCTTCTTCTTTCAATAACTGAACGAGTACTAACAAACATTTCTCTCAGGGGCTACCAACTCGAACGATGCAATCAATATCTCCCTGGTCACTTCTGCGGCCGGCAACACCAAGTCAATCGGCACTTTCCATCCAAAATTCACATACTCAATCTTTGGCGAAGAGGAGAGCATATTCGGATATAAAGGCCTTCAGATAAACCTTAAGTATCATGCTTCTGACATGCGACCAAGCTTCGAGGTAACATACGATAAGAAATTCAAGGCTGTAGGCGAAACTGAGGCGACCGATTTGGCTCCAATTTTCGAGGAATATCTACCACCTGGTATGTTGGAGATGATCTCATTTCAAGGTTTGAGTCACGTTTCTGATCGATCATAGCTGCTTTTATCGGAGCAAAGAAGTTCAATGCGGCTATTGCGGACGATGCGACAACCAAAGCGTTTACACCTCCTGGAGAACTATTCAAGACAATCAAGGAAAATGGTCAAGAGATTGAGATATGGAAGGGAAACCTGGCAGACCTTGCTGTGCAACAAGTTGTTAAGCGTATTCAGGTCTTGGTACCTCTCTTTATTGAGGGTGGCACGCTAGTTGACTTGAATGATGAACCATGGGTCCTTGATCGATGGACCGTGTTCTTCCTATACCGAAAGATGGAGACCTCCACCGGCTCTCCGTATGTGTTCATGGGATGGTCGACTGTTTACCGGTACTTTCTCTATCAAGCTGCTACCCCGCCAACCTCTCCACAAAAACCTGGAAAGGCTCTTCTAGACTTTGAGCTCCCATTGCCGGAGCAACCCCTTTCTCAATTTCCATGTCGGTCTCGAATCTCGCAATTCATAATTCTTCCACCATTTCAGAAGCAAGGTCACGGTGCCCGCTTTTATGGAGCCATATTCGATCATTATCTCGCAGCACCACAAACTGTCGAAATTACGGTTGAGGATCCAAATGAGGCTTTCGATGATCTTCGAGACCTCAATGACCTCATTCGCATTAGAAAGATCCTTGCGGAAACTCCCGATATAATTCATATCAACGCGTCAACAAAGGTACCTAGAAGAGGTGTTGTGCCAGCTGGAAAGATTGTGGATCTCGCAGCAATTGACAAAATGCGAGCAGAGCTCAAGATCGCGCCCCGCCAAATGTCCCGTCTTATCGAGATGTATCTACTTGCAAAGATCTCCACATCCGTACGCCTTTCGTTGCATGATGTCCCCAAATCTAAGGAGACACCAGAGCTGAAGGAGGAGAAGCACAAGTATCATCTTTGGCAACTCTTGGTCAAGCAGAGACTTTATAAGCACAACAAGGATCAGCTCTCACAGTTAGATCTGGTTGAACGTATTGATAAGCTTGATCAGGCTTTGGCTGGTGTGGAGGCTGAGTACGCTCGTATGTTGAGGGCAATTGATGAGAAACACGAGGATCCAGCCACAGGTACTGGAAGCAAGAGAGCTGCTGAGGATGATGAAGGTGTTAAGGAACCGGCTGCGAAGAAGAGCAGAGTCGATTCTGAAGATTAGATTCCTGGGCACGGAGATGGTATTGGAAAAAGAAGAAAAGTCCAAAAAGCCCAAAAATGGGATTGGCGTTTGGAGGCATAGCGGGTTGTGATTTTGCTGGCGTACGTGCGGGCATACCATTGGCTCACAACATCCCGTTGGTTCTGAATGTGCGTTGACATCTAAGGGGCTAATTGAAATAGCTTTCAAGAAATCCAAGAGTATTCTGAGATAGGTAATTCCAATTCAGTTACATGAGATTATATTAATATCGTGAATCATTCTCAACTTCATTGTTCACAAGACCCCTGCCTAATACGTAGCATTTAGTCTCATATCAACATAACCTCCTGCCGTGATAGGTTCATATCTCTTCGGCCTATCTGGTCCAAAACACCCCGGCAAGCACTCAATTAGTTTGTCTTTGTCTGGAGCACAAAAATACGGAATCGAGTATCTCGCCGGCGTAAGACCTCCCTCCCCCTTTCCGGGAGGAGCTTGAACTCTATGCAATGTGGACTTCAAAATATCATTACTCCACCTCATCAGCAAATCCCCAATATTAACCACCACAGTCCCGGGGATGAATGGCGCAGCATCAAAGACGCCCTTACGATGTGGATCCTCGACCTCAAGCCCGCCCACCTCGTCCTGGAACACAAGCGTAATAGTCCCAAAATCCGTGTGCGCGTTAATCCGCTTCTTCACTCCGCTGCGCAGGACATCCTCGGCAATGGCGGGGTAATGTAGGATGCGCGTCTGATTATCGGCATTCGAATGGAACGCCTCAAAGAAATCCTCGTCCAGCCCCATACCCATCGCCAACGCACGCAGAATCTCGAGCTCAACATCCCGGCATGTCCAGTAGAAGCTGTTGAAGAAAGCGCGAAAGCCGGGGAGCGTGGGCTCTGGCAGCCAGATGTTGGTTAGCATGGCATCGTCTTCGCGTCCCATTTCGTACGACTCTTTGAAGTCTGGCGCGGATGGGATCTTGTCCGGGGTGTCAGAGGAACTCTCGAGGATCGCCTGAGATACTAGTTCTCGTCCGATGCCTGAGTAGCCGCGGTGGTGCCAGCCACTTGGTGGGTGGGGAACGCTTGCTTTGACTTCTTGGGGCAGGGCGAAGAATTTGGCACTCTGCAAGGGTGAGTTGGATGGATCTCAAATGAGACTGAGATTGATATTTACCCATGAGAATGCTTCGTCGATGGTCTCTTGCGGGAGACCGTGGTTTTGTAGATAGACGAAGCCTACGTCGCGGAAGGCTTCGAACAGTTTTGTGGCTGTCTCATGAGAATCTTCTGAAGAGCCATGGCGGAAGCGTGAGAAATCCAGAACAGGAACTCCTATATGCTCAGTATCTGTGACATATAACGATGTCATATTGCGGGTACTATCGTGAAGGTGATGTTCAAATTCTCTCATAACATTAGCTAACCACCAATGAGAAATTGGATTTAGACCCTCACAGGTTGCTCGGGACGTATGACGTTAGTGAAAGGATGAGATATATATCTCTATTAGGAGCCTAAGTCCAAGACTTCTATGTGCATAGATCCTAGTCGATTTGCTCAAAGGTAAAAGACCTCGTGCTGCGAAGCTTACTGATGTTATGTGATATCCCTCGTAGTGATATTAAGATAAGCATTACATGCATCATCATGCGCGGCGCAACCTGATTCGCCCGATCTTACGCTTTTCTATATAAATGAATGATAGACGAACAAATATAGATATAATATTGAAAATGCTTATAATTTTGTACTTTTTCCTCCGCTTAAATGTTCAAGAAATCCAATCCTAATTGATTGCAACATCTCATGTATTTTGCTCATGGAACCATCGAAATAGCCAAATGTTTAGTAACTTAGGTATTCACTAACCTTAATAATTTTCTACAACATTTAGGGTTATACAGTGCAACTAAAAAAGTTCGGACTTAGTTTTTTTCTTTAGCCATGAAACCTTTGTATTGGGCTTGCAAACTTGTAGGACCGAGCACCTCGTTGACATTATAATCCTAAGCTGCTACGAGATGATGCTTTATCAATAGCTATGCTAATACTTATTAATCTACTACAACTATACACCTTCTTATTCATCTAGCTCAGAAACAAATCGTAATGTAAGAAAGTAATTTAACAAACCTAAAGAGATGTTCAGAAACAGTGTTGTGATTAACAATGACATTGCTTAATAAAGTATCAGCTAGTAGCAAAAACAAGGCATTTGTTATTAATTACATCAAAATCTTTAACATTTATTTATATCTTGAGCGCTCTATAATAAACTAGAGCTTATGATAATCAAAAGCTTTATAACACTCAAAAGCTCTATAATAATCAAGAGCCCTATAACAATCGAATGCTACATTATCTATAAGACCTAGAAGCTAGAAGTCAGTAAGTAGTAGTAAAGAGCTATTAATGATCTTCCTAGCCAGCGCTATAACACATGTCAAAATGACCCTTGTTTTTGTATATAAACGTATTGTTATATCTGTAGCATTTCTGTCAAATCCTCTCTCTTATACGTACAGTCAATATCACTAGATTTCTGGACGTTGTTCTTGTAGCACGCTGTAGGCAAAGGTTGATGACATTCATCCACCATGGGTCATGTAAGTTTGGTAGCACATCTTGAGGTTTGAGAGGATTTCATGAGCTCGTTTATATCTACCACTGCTTTGTCCTGTTTGATTCATCTTGAATTGGCACAGAGCAATTCCGCTTATTTATCATCCAACAACGCCAAGAATGCAACGCCAATCCCTTAAGGTAGCAAATCATCTCAGTATACTACTCCTCTGCATTGGTTCAATGAGAGCAGCATCTCACTCATTTCTGTACTCCTCTGCAGCTTGCTTCCTCTCCGCAGCCTCCTCCTCGAACACCATGTAATCATCCTCTCCAAGCTCACTGGTCTCGTCCATCATCTTTTCGAACTCCTCATCCTGAGCACCGACGACAGCCCAGATGCTCTCCCTAGCTCTCTTGTGTCTCTCTCGATCCTCCTCGATCCTCTGCTCAATCTGCTTCTTGTCCAACTTCGCCCTCTTTGGGGTTCCTGTTGCAAACGAACTGTTTCCCATCTCAACATCCGGTGCATGTGCAGGCGAAGACAATCCAAGGTGATCAGGAGCAGTATCGCGTTCGCGGAGACATTCTTCGATTTCCATAACGGTTTGTGCGAGTAGGAAGGTCTTGTTTTGGAGAGCCTGAAGGACCTTTCGTACAACTTTGATATTGGCTGCGCCAGATCCATCTTCAGGAGCAACGGCATCGACAATGCGAAGGATATCACGCTGCATCATGCGGATGTAGTCTTGGTGGTTTTCGCGGTTGGCTTGGTCGCAAAGGTGCTCGAGGAAGTACATGATGTTTGCTCTATTGTTCATCGAGTTCTGCGATAGTTAGTATGCTGTTTTAGACAAATTTACTATCGTACTTTGTTAAGCTTGCAAATGGCAGCAAGATGTTCAGACCGTAGAACCTACGAGAACTCTTTTCGAATGCGACAAAAGCTGATGTGAAGGTACAGAGAGCCTTCTGGCCATAAGAAAATGAACTTACTCTTTCCAATTGCTCCAAGATGCAAGAGTGCAAATCCTCGTCCATATCTCTGTACTTGAGGGCATAATGCGCGGCCTTTTGACTGCTCGTAACGCTGGCATTTAAATGCTGCAGCATGTTTGTAAAGCGCATGCGCACTTCGAATGGATCCGCCATCTTTGGTGACTTTTCGTTCTCTCGATATTGAATCGGTGTAGTTTGTTCTTGGTGATTCAACTCATCCTCACTCAAATCTTCAGAAACTTTGACTGGTCCGAAGTTAGTGGTAAACAAAAGAGTGATGTACAATGTGAGAAAGCTTGCCTTGCGAATCACTATCGATGCGCACCTTCTCAGGCGCGTTGCTAGCTGTGGAGGAATGATCCATGTTGTACGGGTAGTCTAACTCGCTTAAGTAGTGATTGAGGCGGTGACAGACTGCAGAAAGGTGGGTATTAGTGCTGGAGATATGTTGAGATAGCCTCGTCCGCCTTGTCCCCCACTACTCACGAAGGAAGACGACTTACAATTCTCCTCCTCAAACAAATTCGTTGAAGTTGGAATACCAGATTGGAATCTTCAGAAATGGCCGACAAAAGCAATGTCAAAGCTGATGGAGAGGGATTGACGCTGACGGTGCTTGGTTGTGGTGAGTTTGTTTATGTACTGAGGTGAACAAGAGACTGAGTAGCTTTGTGGAATAGGTACCATGGGAATAGCAGTTCTTTCTGGAATCCTCGCCTCACTCAAGCAAAGATCTGAAGGAGCTTCCTCAAACAGTTCATCTGTTCCGGAACCAGATCGCCTCCCAGCTCGAGTACTTGCTTGTGTGCGCAGCGATGCAAGCCGAAAGCGAATTGAGGATGAGATGTCTGCACACCTCGACCGTTTGAGTGTTGTACAGAAAGACAATGTCAAATGTGTACAGCAGTCTGACGTTGTCTTGCTGGCATGCAAGCCTTTCTATGTAAAGGATGTGTTGCAAGAAGAAGGTATGCGTGAAGCTTTGAAGGGCAAGCTACTCATTAGCATCCTCGCCGGCGTTGCGACCTCCCAGCTCTCTGAAACTCTCTACGACGACAAAAACGTCACCCAGAAAGATGGCAGATGTACCTTTGTACGTGTTATGCCAAACACCAATGCTGTCATCCGGGAATCCATGACCATTATTGAGCAAACACCCGCGCTTAGCGAATCACAATCCAAGCTCTTGACTTGGATGTTTTCTCAGTGTGGCCAGGTCACTTATCTTCCACCAGCCAATATGGATGCTGCCACAGCACTTTGTGGATCTGGACCTGCTTTCGTGGCACTCATGATCGAATCACTCATGCATGGTGGCCTCTCTTGTGGTATCCCACGACTTGAGCTCCAGAAGATGGTTAGTCAGACCATGATTGGCATGGCTGTCAGAGCAAGAGATGGAGATAAGCATATTGCTGTTATGAAAGATGAGGTCTGTACTCCAGGAGGATGTACGATCTACGGTTTGGATGTCATGGAGAAGGCTGGATTGAAGGGCACAATCATTGAGTGTGTTAGAGAAGCCACTATTCGTGCCAGCGAGCTGGGCTCTGTTGGTGCTGCACCAAGAAGAACATAATTTCAAATACCAGAAAAGATCGAGAGTTTTCTCGATGTACTACCATTATAAGAACTAAAAAAGGGAACATACAATAGATGTACTGAAGCAGCAAAGCTTTACAGAACCTAGACTCAGAATACATTTAAATACCCATGTACTTCGTTTCCTTAAATCTCGACCAGGGTATACAAGCGCCTGAGTTTTCCAATGGATTCCGAATCTCTAATCTTCCAATCCAGTGAAACAACCGCGGTCTCTACCCTTGCAATACCCGTCCTAACCCGGCCATTATCACTTGCTTTCCCATCACGCATCATTTCGTCACCATAGCACTCTTCACCATCGTAAACTTCGACAACGCCGTGCTCGGTTAAACCAGCCGAGCGGGCCGGGGACCCGACCGAATACCATGCTCGGATTCCTGGACCGGGTCGTCTGGAGAGTCATCCAAAGATGAGCGGGTTATTATATAGTCCGTAGCTTTGAGCGGTATGGAGCATGGAGGTTGTATTCCGTGTACTTATCAGGGTGTCATAAGATATGCTTTGGTTTTGTATACATCCCTTGGGTTCAGGAGTAGGATCAAAGTCGTTAATATATCCAGTTGCTTTTAGCTTGTTCATTGCCAGTTACAGTCTTATGTCAAGACTTGAGTTTCGGTACTCTCAATAAGTGCATAGCTTCCAATGATTTTATAATTGTGAACAGTTAAAAGGCTCCGAATAATTACAAAGCTCTACACAATCTTGTCACTTGACAAATTCCAATGACTGGCCTCATCATGGAAGACCTGGACGCGTAAAAGAAGAGAGATAAGAAAGCGAGAGAGGACGAGGCAAGTGGTAATTGTTTCCCTATTTTTGAGCTAGCCACCATCTTGCAAACCCACCTCTACTTTTATTCACTGCCAACAGCAGTACAGCACGAGTGCCTGTTCAAATCAGAGATTCACAGATCCCAATATCAGCCCCAACATAACATCAAAAAATACTTCGCAAGTACCCTAAGCAAATATACCTCCCTCCAACGCCCCATCCGTGCTCGAACGCCATAATTAAACCCCATGATCCGTATCCCATGAAGTCCAGTCCCCATCCCAATCCGGTTCGCTGGCTTCTTCACCCATCTCACCCTCAAGCAGCCTCCTCCTTCTTCTTTCTTCCTCCGCCTCTCCTCTTCTTCTTCCCCTCACCTTCATCCTCACTCTCACTCGCAGCTGTTGGTTTTCTCTTCGAGCCGCCGGCATCTACGCCCTCAGCAACTTTAGCCACAACCTCGTTCAAGAAATCGAACTGCTCGTCGCCGTCGACAATAGCCTTGAGGTGTTGGGCAGTGACACGCTTCGAGTTTTTCGATTTTGCCAGGTCGGCGGAGCGCGAGACGAGGGAAATCATGAATAGTTCGAGGGCCTTGGCTATAAGAAAAATTCATCAGCATAATTTCTTTTCCTTTGTCATATGCTTTGTGCTATTCTGGTAATAGGTTGCTTCTGTAATGGACCTTTGGGAATCTAGAACTTACAAACTGCTACTGGAGTCACCTGTGCTACCTTCCCTACTTCCTCGTCTGCCTGCATGATGCGCTTTATCCTGGCCACTGGAAACTTCGTCTTCACTTCGATACCTCTGCTAGGTCCGGCTCCAAGGTTTAATGCGCCATTGGGCTCCATCTTCATTTCGCCAGCGACCGGGATGGGCGCGTCCTCTTGATACATTTCTGGAGTGTAATCGTCGGGCTCCTCGTACTTTGGGCGCGTCTGGACACGTCCGTTTGTTCGCGCCATGTTCGATGGTGGAGAATGGGTGGCAGAGGAAGATGGGAAATCTAAAGTCGAGGTGTTCGAATCCTCGGACTTGACGTGAGGAGGAAAGGCGTGTACGAGTTGTTCTTGAAGTGGACTTTGTACAATGTTGCCCGCAAAGGGTTGGGAACGTGAATGGAGAGGTAGCGGTGGTTGATAAGTCGAGAAGCTAGAGGATTGACCGGACTCTAGAGAGGGTACTGGTGGGATGTAAGGTTGGGATTGCGTGCGGTGATGTAGATTGGAATAGTTGTATGTGCGAGAGTAATCCGGTATGGACTTGCGATATGCGGATGAAGTCGTTGTGGAAGTAAATGGGGTTTGGTCAAACGACGGAGGTAAGTCTGGTGATCTAGGCCTGTAGTCTTCCTGGATGGCAACTTGATATCCAGTAACACGTTGGGTGCTTGGTGAATATTGGCTGTTGTTGAAATTGGGTGGACTGAGCTGGAGGAGAATTGATGTTGATGTTGATGTTGATGTTGTGGTGCTGATGTGGGTGTTGATGGGTGGATTTGTAGGAAAATCAGATAAGTCGGGCGATTGAGGCCTGTAGGTATCGTCGGGCATATCTTGACTCTTTATGTGGTTGATTAGTGCTACCTTTGGCCTTAGTGAGGCAGAATCGTCGTTCGTCTGTGGTCAGGACCTCGTCAGGACCCAGTGAAAGGTGGAGAGGCGAGGCGAGGCCGGGTTGAGCCTAATGCAAGACAAAACAACCTCTTGAAGAGAGAGAGAGGGAATACTCTCAGGGTAATTAGAGTAATTGATTGATTGGGAATTGGGAATTGAGAATTGAGAAAAGTAGCCGTATACCTCTCTCTACCTCCACTTTCCTTCTCTCAAATGAACTGAATTGATCACTCTCCCTCGTGTCGGTTCTTTTGCTCGGTATTTGCGCCCTTCTTTCTCTCTTCGTTTTCTTCTTCTTCTTCTTCTTCTTCTCTTCTTGTTTTTCTCTTTGCTCGTCGCTCGTCTCAAAGGTCAATTCGCAAGAACAAGGAATGCTGGTTCTGCTCTCTCCTTCTCGTGGTTGCTTTTTAATCTTCCTCGCTTTCTCTTGTGCCTCGGTCGCGAACCCCAGGAATGCTGTCTCTGACTGCAGACTGCAGATGCCAGCAGACGATGACAATGAATCAAACAAGACTGGATGATGAGTCTGATGAAGCTGGCTGTTCTCTCGCAATCAACTGCCAACAGAAATGGCTAGATTTCTTCTCTCCTCTCTCACAGCAAAAACACACTTTCTGTCTTTCTCTTCTTGCTCTCTTTTAAGGTATTCCTAGGTACCTTCCTTCCTTTCTATGGCCAGAGTCGAACTCTGTCTGAGAGAATACAGCTCCTCGTTCTCTCCCTCTGGATCCCAGTCGTCCCCCAACAGCCAGCTCACCCCTTTCACCAACAATATACAGCAAACACAATCGAGGTAACTTCACCTGCAGTTGCACCAAAAATTGTCCCAAGGCGGTGAGCAAATCACAATCATCAAATCGCCAAACCCAGCTTTCACACCAAGCGAGGTACGGAACTCAAAGAACTATCGGACTTCGGCGCCAGATAATCCCGGAACACGCGGAGTTTGTTCCAGCCTCCACCAAGAAGAAGAGAAAAGGGAAAAAAAGGAAAAGGCAGAATTGAAGGACAAGGAAAACAGGCTTTTCAACCCGGCAAGGTAACAGCTTCAAGAGACAAGATCGGCGATGGCACGTGATCTCTATGTTCTGTTGAAGGAAACGAAACAAATCTTGTCTCCGAGTGGATGAGGGCTCAGAAGCGCGCGATAGGTGAGTGCTTCTCTTCTTGCTTGCTCGGTTGAGTGAATGGTGGTGCGATCGCGGGTTCGCGCGTCGGGGGAATTGCACATGTTTATGTATTTGGGCGCAGGCCTTGCATGATTGAGCAGGCCTGCTCATGACTGCATTCCCGCATGCCTACCCATACAGAACTCCCTTACGACGTTGGGAGGGGTGCCGTTTCTGGTCTAGTGCTGTTATAAGGATGCCAGTCTGGACATCTATTTTTCTCGCTGGCTGCCAGAGACGGATGCTCTCTCGATCCGTCATTGGCTTGGCTTGGCTTGTGCTTGTGTTTGTTATTCCATACAGTCATTCGTCGTTCATCACTCTTCGCCGTCTCCTTGGATTGGAAGGGAAAGACAACAACTGTTTTGACTTTGTTTTCAAGTCCCGAAATCGCGTTGTGCATCGCGGTTCTCGAGTCAGACGAAGTGTGCTGCCTAAGCTGAATGGGGGCCATGCGTACTCAGTACAAGGCTATTCGGATAGACTGCGACCTTGAGCTATTCCGATACAACTCTGTCGCGGGGCAAGGTACGGTGAGGCTGAGCCTGCCTGCACATCACCAGATCACAGCCGACTACACCATCCATTATCTGGAATGGTATGGAGCTTTGGAAATGAGGTAGGAGAGAACAACATGTAAGCTATCCATACTTCTTTTCGATTACCTTTGGTACTCGCGAAATCCGGTTCATGGCTCGCGGATGTACGTCCACATAGCATTCTCCAGCTCAGAGCCCTCCCACAAACAGCACAATATCCCGAGATCTCCAACATTCCCAAATACATGGCACGAGAGATGCGATCTGGGTGATGATAACAAAGAGCCTACCAGAGACCGGTCCCCTCCCGAAACCCAACTTTGAAATTTATGAAGTCTGTGGTCTCTCGAGAATAGCTGTGTCGCATGTTGGATGTAACTTGATCTAATCTGACAGACTGCATCTCCCCACTTTCACTTGTTGGAAGGTTGCTACGTTTTATACAGATTCTGGCCCTTGTTTAGTGCTGATGATGTTATCATCTTAGGCATATGGTTGACCTGTGTGCACACATGGCAGTCCTACGAGACAAATAAGATAGATTCTGACTAAGGCATTTGGATGAGCACCATCTTATGGAGTTTTTGCTTTCTGTCAAAGTTATACTTGTGTTCTATCAGCATAATCCAACGTTTCCTAGCTACTATATTTGTTTATCGTTAAGGAAACTTTCGCCGTTATATAACTTATTATCATTGCATTAACCGTCATCATTGCCAAATTAAACGTTACGTCTGGAACTATCTGCAAATTTGCACAAGTCAGCAATACATTCCTACCTGTGGCCTCGGAGTTTGTTGAGTTCATATCTAGCAAAACTGAGGCTTATATACACGTAGGTATCAAGACTACAAATCGCAGGTTGCTAACATCTACATCAAGTGACAGACTCTGTGATGTTGCACAGCCTGCTATAATACATAGACCCAATCTTCTCTTTTCTCTTCATTGTGAACATCAGGAGTGCATAGCAACAATACCAGAGAGTTCTAGCGTTCATATGGATGCAACCTGATAATTCTTCTCTCACTGTTGAAATCATCGGTTGCTAGAATACTTGTCATCATCATCTGCGTTGCTGCCATCATCTAGAATCCAAGTCTTCGTCATCATTAGCGTCAAAGTCGCCCATTTCTTGGTCAAAACCGACCAGCCAACAAACTGCTCACCAAATGTCGAGTAGGAATTGCTTGGAGAATCTTCGTGCAGATTCGAGAGAGCTGCACCGGGCCGGATTTATATGTCCCGGAACTATCGTCACCACCCGAAGATCTCTTGAGATGTCTGGAAGTACTTCAGGACACTAGGGTTTAGGTCCTTCTGCTACTGAGTCATTTCAGCTTTTAGATGCCTATGGACACTGGTGTGCGGACATAATATTAGGAAGACAATAGTTGATGTGAGATTGAGGTATAAAGATGAAGTACAAGGGTATGTAGGAATAGCATGTGTTGGAGATACTGTAAAGTCCTGTTGTATTATCGAGTTGGTTTCCATTATGAGTCGAACATGTAGAAATGTATAATAATCTCATAGTTACAGAATTGCAGAATTACAGGCGTTTGTTGAGGGCCAATTTTAAGCCTTCTAGAACGTATGACTGTAAGACCAGTCAAGGCCACCGGTTTCACAAATCTAGCATGTTATTTAATTTTTCATGTTTGATTAATCCATCTCAGCTTTCAAGGTATCTTGAGGGAGCCATCATCATTACTATCTTCATCATCATGTCCAAATCAGCACAACTAAGAACGTGAACTCACATAGGTCTTAGCTTGGTAAATGCTCAATGTATGAAGAACATGTCTAGCAAAGGAGAGACTATATATACTTAAGATTTCTAACATGAACTAGTATGCAGAGCTGCACATAGCATGATACCCATATTGTATGATACTAAACCACTTGAAAGAAGGTTTCTATACCTATCTTATAGATCCAAGAGAGTGGTAACCTGATTGTGAGATCATGTCTATTGAGAAATCAGAGTAGCTGGGCGGATCACGCTGGGATGAAGGTTGGGCTCAGGGGCTTCGCTGCCACTTACTGCCACTTGCTCCAACTACAGATAGTACCTGTCCTATCACCCCAGAAGCAATATGCAATCCAGTCCTGAGGTCATGAGCTTCATGAGCAGTTTGTCAAGCTACGCCGGCAAAGGTTGCGGTGACTAGTTGTCATTCGCCATTGAGGTGTCTCTCATCATCGCCATCACCATGCACAAAGTCTGGAGTGTACTAGGAAGCTCTCAGTCTGCTACGGGCAGGGGTGCCTCCCTCTTAATCTTCGAATACCTTGTGAATTTATAAAGAATCCATGCAACACGAAGGAGACGTTTATACCCATATATTCAGCAGCTGCGGCTACTTGAATTGACCTGCTCTTCTACCAAACCAGCATCTATACTTGTCCTTATCATCATAAGCCATGGAGTTTCATCATGACAAGGAAATTCAAGAACAAGCAAGAGGCTTCGTCACAATTCTGTACTTCACAGCTCTTCAGATTTCCAGATTCCTAGCAGGACCACATCCATCGCGTCTGCCTATCTTCCCCCCTACCGTCCACCAAATCAGCCATCAACCCAACCTCCCATTCACCCGACAAACCGTCAAGAAGTTACTAGCTAGTACATATCTCCCAATCAAAAAGTAGATGATCACGATGATGCCAAGATATTCAAGACATAAGTTCAAAGACGTGGATCTATTCACCATCTCAAACAATAAAGACGCCGTCCTATATCTAAAGCATGAAAAGTCCTCTAACACCGATCCCATGACATGACGTGGCACATTTGCACACAATCCACAATCCATCCGCGACCCACAGCCCACAGCCCACATGCTAATTTTCATTGAAGAAAAAAGGATTCTTCCCAAATCTTCTAATCCTCATCTCTACTATATGGATATCATCCTCTTTTGTTCACTCCGGATCCCTCAAGTCCGAAATCTAAATGGCAACACCGTTCAAGTCGACACCATCCAAGCTGGCAACAACACCACCGAGCGCATCAACCTCTCTGATCTCCTTGGTAACTCTATCGAGGCAACCAGCAGCAGCAGCGACGAAGCCGAGGTAAGGCTTCGAAGGATGGAGGACACGGGAGAGGTATTCGGGGTGGAACTGCACGCCGACGTACCAAGGGTGATCCTTGAGCTCGATAATCTCCATACGGACGCCGTCCTCGTCCTTGCCAACAAAGTGCAGACCCTGGGCACCGAGACGCTCGACGTAGTCTGGGTTGACCTCGTAGCGGTGGCGATGGCGCTCATTGATGACCGTCTTCTCGCCGTACATGGCGCGCAGCTTTGACCATTCGGAGCCTGGCTGGAAGTGGGTTGGGCGGATGCCGAGACGCATTGTGCCGCCGAGGGTGGTCTTGTCAATCTCAGGCATGAAGATGATGACTGGATCGGGAGTCTTCTCGGACAGCTCGATCGAGGAGGCGTGTGGGATGTCGCAGACGTGACGTGCAAACTCGATGACGGCGATTTGCATGCCGAGACATACGCCGAGGTACGGAGTCTTGTTTGTTCTTGCCCATTCGGCAGCCTTGATCATACCCTCGGTACCGCGGTGTCCGAAGCCTCCAGGGACGAGGATACCAGCGGCAGTACAGACCTGATGCCATGCTCGATGGAAATCAGCTGGCTTCTCGGTCTTGGCATGCTCTTCGAGATCAGAGGCATCGACCCAGATCAAATCGAGCTTCTTTCCACAACGCATGGCAGCGTGCTCGAGAGACTTAATTACAGAGAGGTAGGAATCGTGAAGGTTGGTGTATTTTCCAACAAGAACAATAGACACGCTGTCTAAGTGGCGTTCTTGGGAAGATGTAAGGGATTTCCACGCAGACCAGGTCTTCTCTCCACGGGTGACAATCGCTGGAGACTTCTTGACAGCATCAAGCTTTAGGATATCGCGAAGTGTAGAGATGAGACCCTGTTGCTCAAGGAGCAATGGTACGTGGTATGTGGAGTGAACATTGTGAACAGCAATGACCTGCTCAAGCTCGACCTGAGTGAACATGGCAATCTTCTCGATAGTGGATTTCTCTAATGGAACATCGCATCTACAAGCAATCTTTTCCGAGTCAGCAGAGAATCCTCAAGACAAGAGAAAATGGCATACCAAATCTGGGCTGAGACCAGCACTACGAACATCCTTGATGGAAGCTTGTGTTGGCTTGGTCTTCTGCTCTCCCTGGATAACTGGGACCAAAGAAACGTGAATTTGCAAGAAGTTGTCCTTGCCAGCCCGTCTTCTCAGCTGTCTCATAGCCTCAATGAAGGGAGCACTCTCAATATCACCAACAGTACCACCCAACTCAATAATACAAACATCCGGGGTCTCCTTCGACTCATCCACAGGAATGCTCGCGACTCTCTCGATCCAATCCTGAATGGCATTGGTGAGATGCGGCACAACCTGCACAGTCTTCCCAAGATAATCGCCGCGACGCTCCTTCTCGATAACGTGTTGGTAGATTTTCCCCGTAGTAATGTTGTTCTCGCGCGTGAGGGTGATGTTCAGATAGCGTTCGTAATTTCCGAGGTCCAAGTCGACCTCTCCGCCGTCATCGAGGACAAAGCATTCACCGTGCCTGGAAAGAGAAGAAAAAAGTCACAATCAATTCCCCACGCCATGCCAGATCGCCAAGGGGGTGGTGCCACAACGTACTCTGTAGGAGCCATGGTTCCCGCATCGACGTTCATGTACGGATCGATCTTGATGGAAGAGACGTGCAAAGGTAGTTAGCCAAGGCTGTCGAAAAACGCCCCTCCTACGCGTGTTCTATGGACTACATATCTTCAAGCCGATGGTTTTTAACAAGAGACCCGTGGAAGAGGCTGTAGAAACGCGTCGAGTCAGTCATCGTGAACAATCGCGTAAAGTGCTTCATATGGTTTTTTTTTTGGTAATAATTTTTGGCGAGAGTGAATCATACCGATGACGCCCTTTCCAATCCCCGAAATCACACCTGCAAAACAAAAGTCAGTATATGCAAATAATGTTTTTTATTGTTGATATTGTAGATTCATACCTCCAGAAACCAAAACGTACTTCATTTTGGCGATTTGTTGAACTTTCTGTGCCGATTCTGGCTTTTGCCAGAGGGAAAGAGAGAAGAGAAGAATTTGGTAGTACAGGCAAGCTCTGAATGCAGATTTCCTGGTGGGCCCCGTCCGCTGTTGTCGCCCGAGTTGTCGCCTGCTACCTAGTCAAATTAAGGCCTTACGACTCGTTAGCGGTTACGCGGGGCAGCCTTGTGCTCCGTCAGCCTTACGGTACGGACTCGAAGTCAGAAGCCGTGAGCCAAGGTCGCCGAATCACAGGCTCAAACGTCCGAGAAATTGCCAATGCGATCAAAAAGGAGATAATGCATAACGTAAACTCTTCACGAAGTATTCATTGTCATTCATTGTTATTCATTTCCAATTTCCAATTTCCATCTTGTACCACGAGAAGTAGAGTAGAGAAGAACAAAACAAAACAGAAGAGACCCTGATTATGCTGTACCTATCAGCCTCTCGGTAGAAATTTCCAAATCCCGTGCACCGAGAAATAGAGCGTCATCGTCATCATCGTCATCGTCATATTGTACATAGAGTGGACATAAAAGCCCTAAAAAATCACATAACATAACCCTGGGGTCCTTTGCCGTAGCTAAATACTAGTTGGACAAAAACAAGAGAAAGCGATGACCAAAACCGCTCCAGATCCAATATCCAAAATGGTATGGCATTAGTGAAAAAAGGCTCTTTTGAAGGCAGAGAGCCATATAGCCAACGCCGTAAATCCTGAAACGCCTCATAATTTTTGCCCCAAACGAGAGCCCATTAGTCTGTGCTAACGCTTGGGCCGTTTTCCACGTGCTCTGTTCGATACGGAATCATCGCCTCCTTCCGGGTCTTCCTCCTCGGGGGATTCCTCTCTGGGCGCGTTATGCTTATCATTGCCCTTCTTCACGGAAATCAGGCAGCCTTGCTCCTTCAGTTTCTTGGTCAAACTTGTGCTGGCTCTCATTCCCGGGAAGTCCTTGGCATTGAAGACCTGGAAAGGTTCACTCATGGTAGTAGATAGTATTGGAAACGAGATTCCTGTCTGGAACTTGTTTGGATCCAGAATAACCAGTTGAAATTTGAGCCGGTAAGAGCCATGTGTCCGGCATGAAAGATCTGGGAAACAAAAGAAACAACCTTCCTCGTCATTCTCATCCCGACCAACAAATGGTGATGCCACCAAGGTTCCCATAAGTCTCCTTTGCGGCCGTCTATCCGTCACACCCGGCATGGTCGTCTTGTCCTCATCTGTACCGGCATTCCATAGCGTACAATGAATAACACTGAACGGTGACCGGAGTTTCCTGATAATTTGATCCTGTGTCAAACTTGGGTTTGTCAAAGTGAGCTGCACTATCGGTGGCGGATCAATGACCCTTCGATCTCTTTCTCCAAATCCACAGGCTCGTGCGGCCAATGGTTGTTGGCGAACTCGAATAGTATATTTATCCTCAGTATCGCTTGTATGTTGTCAATGAAAGCACTAAATGGTCAGTGGAAAGTGTTAACCCACCTGCTCGAATCACTTATCAGACCTGAAATCTGCATTGTTCTGCTTCCCGTTCGAGACCTGGGCTCCGGAGAATCCTGACGAGGCTCACTAGTATTCGATGGGGGATAAGAATGCTGGGGAGACGAATAATGTGGAGGTATATGGAGTGGGGGAGTCTGTAAAGACGACGTATATTGCGGAGAAGTATGCAGAGCTGAAATCACAGGCTGTGGTGTTTGTAACTTCGGTTTGTCCTCTTCCTTTCTCTGTCCAATCTTTCTTGCCTGGCGCTTTTGCTGGACTGGAACCTCGCTGGCCGGCTGATACGATGGTACAAAAGGTCTTCCACCGTCTTCAATTGGAGAAGTAAGGACAGGATGGGAGCTCGTCGACGATATAGATGCTCGAGGATGTACAGGCACGTCGTGTAAGATATGCTGAAGAGACGCTGAAGGACGACGAGGCGCTTCGAATGACGGATAAGGATCGACAGGCACGCTGGTGCGTGGGATATATTGTTCGTGACAATAAGAATCGGGGGTCCGGCCTTGACCCATCGAGGGTACTGAGGATATATATGCAAGACTCGAGGGAGGCGGTAGATGCAATGGGCCACTGCCTCGGTGTTCTGGAATATGTGATGTCTGTGGGGGTGGTAAAAATGAGCCTGCCACGGGCCTTGACGTCTCGGTGACAGACATGGCCGTACTTATGTTGGAGGATGCAGTTGACAAAGGCGATGGACCCGGGTGATGGGGTGACATGAGCTACTGCATCTAGACTGGAAGGGTCGCGACTGGCTGTGTCCCAGGAGCAGATCAATTATCTTGGAATCAATATTAGCGGTGTAGGGTGGGGACTGATGAAGGACGCGATGACCGTACTTCATGAGATCTCCTAGAGTAGAATCGGCAATGGCTTAGATAACCAGGGTTCAGAAATGCAATACGCAGACAAGTATTGTACGTCCAATAATGCGAGAAGAAGGTAATGTGCGGCGAATAGGGCCCTGCCTTTTTCGTAGATTCAATAATCCGACAGAGGAGTGCGTTTCTTGGTGAAAGGAAGTTCCGTGTAGCAGTAGATGGTTTGAGATGGGTAGAAGAGAGGTATCAAGTGAGAGAGGTGAGAGAGGTGAGAGAGAGAGAGTGTGTGTGTGTGTGTGTGAGTGAGTGTGAGAGAGTGAGAGAGAGCAAGTGAACGAATGAATGAATGATCGAGTTGAGTTGAGTTGAGTTGAGCGTGAGCGTGAGCATGAGTGAAAGAAGGGTACCTATTGACGACTGATTATTGTCGATTGGCCATATCCATGAGAGAGGTAGGTAGGTAGGTACTCTTGCCGGGAGTACTGTGGATGGGAGTGTATGATGTGGGTGAGTGTGTAGATAGAGAGAGGATGGTCGAGAAGATTTCGGGACTACCAGGACCTTGTCAGTAGCAGTAGCATGAGGATAACTGGGTAGTAGTATGTACATACATACTTAGAAGAAACCGATGCCCCTCCCCCTTGTGCCGTGGTGATCGACAGAGGTGTGAGTGCCTGGCGATACCGACTGAAACCTTGCGCACTTCCCTCTGCTGTACCGTAGTATGCTCCGGGATATGAAGAGTACGGGATCGGCGATGCAGGCAGGACTGAACAAGATATGCTGCCGGGTGGGAAGGAAGATTTTGTTACTCTGTGCGTGTAAGGATGATAGCAGATGGGAAGATGCAAGATTGAATAATACGGGATTGTGGAGAAGGGGATTTTTCGGGGGTAATGGCAAGTAGTAAATGGAAGTGAGAGTGATAGTATGAGTCTCAGTATGAGCTATAGAGGAGTAACGGCAGCGGAGTATGTGTTTAATGGATATATTGATGCCGCTTGTGTTGGTATTCTCTCGAAAGCAAGTGAATGAATGAACAGATAAATGACTGAACAACTAAATGAACAAATGACCTTGTTTTCGAAAATACGTGATGGGTGTGGGTGAAATGTGAAGGAGTGAGGAGCAGTGTGGGTATATTCCGTACTCTGTCTGTACTGCGTACGTCCATGAAGTTGTTGTTAATTTCCCAGATATGCAAAGCGGAGGAAGATGGCAAATCGTGTGATAAGGTTAAATTGAGGAGAGAGAGAGAGAGAGAGGGAGGGAGAGGGAGAGAGGAGAAGAAGAGTGGAAGGGGAGGGGAAAGGAAAGGGAGAGGGAATTTAAGTGAGGGATGCAAGTGCTGTGCTCGGATGCATCCAACGTCTTTCTTTTCTTTCCTGGTATACATGAATCTGAATGTTTCCGAATATGATATATGAGAACAATATATTCATACAATATTTTAATACATATCATCCATTCATTCGTTCGTTCTCTTTCTATCTTTTACACGCTCCGTAAATCTTCTCCCTTCTCTCCTTCTCTCCTCCTCCCTTCTCTCCTCCTCCTCCTCGTCGTCCTCCTCGTCCTCTCCTTCCTCGATCTCTCGATCCCTCACTCCCGGAATACCTATAAATGTCTCTCTCTGAGACTTTGACAGGCGGCTAAGAACTGTCAGGCATTTTTTTCATGAGGTAAGCTTCCTCGGTTCACCTTGACCGGTTGGATGGAACTCGACGGGAGCGAGCAAGCGAACAAACCTAGCATGACTAGCAGCACGTAGCTCCAGCGCAAAGCGTCCCTCGGCCCTCTCAGCCTCAGCTTGGTGGATGGTGCATTTAAGCAGTGAATATCCCCTATCGGGGTGGCAAGGTATGTATGAACTAGAAATGACTTGAACTGTAAATTGGACTGTACACGGTATGCAGAAGTGGACTCAGCCGACTCTCATCACATTCATAAGGTTCTCATCTTCGTGTCTCTTGTTCCGTTCCTTTTTGCATCGTGAGAGTAAAGTAAAGTCAAGTCAACTAAAGCGGAGTGAAGCGAAAGTATGTATGTATGGATATGGCAGGGTAAGGTAAGGTAAGGTGAAAGAAAAGTACTTGCGGTAGCTTCCCGCAAGTTCAACGGAAGACTCAAGCTTCAAAGACTCCTAAAGCTCCGAGCTCTATGTATTTGTGAGGTGGAGATAGAGGTGGAGGCAGACTCAGACTCAGATTCAGACACAAGAGAAGCGCAACGGTCAACACCAATCGAACTTCATTCATGCACAGCCTCATAACCTGACAATCAAATCAACATCCCATCCTCCGGGTTGTGAAAATGACCCACGACACCCCCAGCACCTCCCTCTCAGACAGCACTAAATCGACGGTCAAAAGCAGAAAGAAAAGAAGAGGTGAAGCTGATGTTGATGTTCCATAAAGACAAAAGACTATTTTGCTCGATATACTTTGACTTGACAAAGCACTGTGCAACTGTTCATGTGTGATTGATTCAGCAGCTCCACCGCAGCGGAAATTTACTCCGGAAGCCAGGTCACGGTCATTC
This sequence comes from Xenosphaeropsis pyriputrescens, assembly GCA_022609375.1. Classification (NCBI taxonomy): domain Eukaryota; kingdom Fungi; phylum Ascomycota; class Leotiomycetes; order Phacidiales; family Phacidiaceae; genus Xenosphaeropsis; species Xenosphaeropsis pyriputrescens. The sequence continues at coordinate 282,453 of JAGKQE010000017.1, read as the reverse complement.
CGGGGTCATTGTGGTTGAAGCGTTGAGATGGCGGGGGCGGGTTCCATCTCATCTCAGAAAGATCAGGATCAGGATCAGGATCAGAGATCAGAGGTTCACCAGTGCAGTGCAGTGCGATGCAATCTCTCACTCAGTCATGGTCATGGTCTGGTCAATGTCACTCAGTGCCCAGTGCCCAGTGCCACCAATTCGCCTGTGCCAGTGCCAATGCCAATGCCAATACCAGTGCCTGTTCGTGTGTATGTGTATGTGTCTGTGTCTGCGTCTGTGTCCATGTCAGCCAAGTGTGTGTGTGGTAAAGGGAAGAGAAAAGCAGTTGGTCAGTGTCGTGTGTGTTTGTGTGTTCCACTAATACCTAAATAAATACGTGTTCCGAGGTTTAAAAGAACATGAAGCTACCCAAGTACATACATACATATCTACCTACTGCAATCGCGCCGAAGTGCAAGGATGTAAGGTATGAATAGATTAAAGATGGTCGAGTAGGCCGATAGGTGAAGGTGAAGGTAGGTATGGTATGTCTGTACATATGTACTCCATAAGGTACCTAAGTCATAAGTTACTCTGTTCTACCGTCATCATACACATGCATACTCTTTTGTACCAGGAAATCTCGGTGCGACATGCATTACAGCAACGAAAGACCAGGTGATTGATCGGGCACTTCGAAGCTGGGCACGCCGAGACAGCAAGTCATCGAGAGGAGGAGGTGTTGTGTTGTGTATGAGGTAGAAAGAGGCCAGAGACATCCAGTGTTGTCGAGATGAGCATGTACAGGATAGACAGGATAGACAAGCACATGACTTCGTATTTACATACTACCACCATATGTAAGGTACTGCTTAATAACATAAGTTCATAGTAACTAGGTAGGTAGTAGGTACTAGGTAGTACTGTACGTACATATTCACACAATCACACACACACGCACATACGTAAAGCCAAGTATCAAGACATTCTGACTCTCCTGTCGAGGCATACAGCGAAAAGAGAGACAGGTGAAGCAGTCTGAAACGGTATTAGAGATGCAATAACAAAAAGAGAGAGACATGTCAATGGAGAACGCGATAGTGAGTTTGGACCTCCTTCGACCTCCTTCGACCTCTTCAATAGACTCAAACTCAGAGTAATGCTCAGACGTGCAAATCTATTTAGGTATGGTCTGGCCCAAGGTCCATTCATACATACTTACCTTTGTATTACCTATGGAGTAACTCCGTAGGTATCCGACGGTACAGTACCATACCATCTGGCCCGTGAATGCGGGTTTGTGGTTTCTGCGTGGGTCGAGGGCCCGCCTTTCCGATGCTCAGCATCTTGGGAATGGTGGAATGTTGGAATGCTGGAATGCCTCCGTACTCGGTAATGAAAGGGTGCAGAGCAAGTGAGGGAGGACGAGGAGGTGTACGGGCACGGAGAAAGCGGTTTGGTATCTGACGATGATGGTGATGGTGATGGTGATGATATTCGATACTCTCTAGGTGCATAGGTAATACGGAGTACACACATGCACTGTAGTCGTAGGACTCGGAGTGATAGAGCGTGGATGGGGTATGAGAGCCGGGAGCCAAGGACGGCAAGGAGGGAAGGGAAGGGAAGGGACCGGGTACGGGTACGGGTATGGGTATGGGCAATATGCTTGTGTACGGTAGAGGCGTCTTTCGTGGGTAGAGTCTCGTGGATTGACATGACACTCCCTCGTCCATCGCTCATTCCAAACTACAAACGTCGTAAGAGACTCTACCTAGTCCTTCTAGCACGTAACACTGTCAACGTCAACGTCAACGTCAGCCATCAACCACACACCTGATTACTCTACGGAAATGGAAACACAAATGCGCAGTACAAAGCACAAGACAGACATACAATTGCATGCCCAAAACCGAAAACTAAAAACACCAAAGCAGAGCAGAGCAGAGAATTGACCCTATCGTGGTGTCGACTCGAGATATCAGATTGCATGAACCCCCGGAAAGCAAGGCGTGCCACTTGAGCTGCTCGTACGGCTGCAATGTACTTTTTCTTCCTTTCTTGCGAATCGAATCACCTATCCAACCAAAGGTTGACGGCCAAGAACGAGGGATCTGCTCCGGACTGCACATTTACATCCTTTCCTGCATCAAAGAGCCTACGTATGTATCTCAGAGATAGACTTTTATCTGTCGGCTGGGCTGCATAGTTAGGTACGCAGCGTATGCTACCTACCGGCTGGACAAGGCTTTGGAGATGTTCGCTCAATTACATCAACTTAGCTACCTACCGTGGTCGTCACCTTCAGAAAGACAAACTCATACAGTACTGTACGACTACCTAGGTATCTGCTTACCCACACGCGCATCGTATCTCGAGTCCAGTCATTCTTTAGTCATGCCATGTTTGCTCGAATCGCTCGTCTCGTTGGTTTGGCTCTGTTACACTAGGTACTGTACGGAGCACGTCTCTTGTCTTCTCATTTCATCTCATCATTCTTATCCTCAGTTCATGTTTTCTTCTCATTCCTTAAACCTTCTCCTTCTCTAATGTCTCTCCTCGCTCCACTCTTCCTCGATGTGCTGCTGTACCACTTCACCCACTATCTGTGCCAACCTTGCTGCCATTCTTATTGGCGGCGGCAACGAGGGCACACAAGGTCCTTGTCCACCACAGGCACAGCACAGGCTGCTGGGTGTCCTCGCTGGAGCTGGCTAATGCGGACACAAGTCGCAAGGTCCACGCTGTTGACAGGCACTGTAGCGATGGACAGTAGATGCTCCATCGCCCGCCATGCCATCGTCACCAATGACCGCTTAGGCTGTACCTGTAGCTGTACCCGTAGCGGCAATGGTCCTTTGCGACGAGGCGTTGGAAACCTCCACAGATCTGGCGTGCACGGCGTGGAAAGAGCGCATGCAGGAGAAGAAGAAGAAGAAGAAGAAGAGCAGTATGTCTGTACATCCATACTGTAGATACATCCTTTCAGAACATATGCATTATGCAGTGTCCGACCGCAAATTCAATCACGTCGATTGAGCACCATGAAAGTCGAGTAAGATTTCGTAGGCTTTCTAATATCGCTTCGCTTGCTCGACGGAGATGCCGCTAGCAGATTTGTTATGCTGAACTCGACGTCGACCAACTAACAACAACAATGGGTCAGTGTCGCCAGGAATGGTGAGACAGAGCGGGGAATAAAGAGATTGAGGAATGGAGTCAGAGTTGGAGAGGTCTTTGCCTCTTTGGCTGACTTAGATGGACAGGCCTGCATTTGCATTGCCTGGATTCGACAATGCGGAGACGTACGATCAGCCAAGTCGACATGCCGCTGAATCCTCATTAGTTCTTGGTATTGCCGAATCCAGTTGCAAAATATCTACCCAGCACTTCTTTTGGGCCATGTTCCATTAGTTTGGGCCAGATCACCAAGCGGTCCACGACCCACATCATATTGCAGCAAAGTTAAGAGAGGGTCTCAATGGAATCATGGACCTTCGTGGGCCTCAATGGCCCTATCAGTTCGTACGTACCGTATGGAGTTTGTACACAGTACATTGCATGACCACGCACAGTACTCGCACAGTAGGGGGCATGTACTTCGTATGTACGTACATACTCTACGTACATGTAATATTTACTCCGCAAGGTACATATATGTACATATGCATAGGTAGGTACTGTGCGTATCTACATAGCACAAGTATGTAGATATCTACTTGTAATTACTCCGTACTCCATTTGGTTCTTGAAGCTGCTCCGTACATGCTTTTCACCTAGAACTAAAGGCAAAAACAAATGCACACACTCCATACACGTACATTTACTTACATATCCATTCACTCCAGTCATCCATTCTTATCCACCATCATACTTTCAATATACCAATCCGGTGCTCCACAGTCTTAAAGGGGCTTTGTAGAACGGCAGAAGAGCCCGTCTCTACCTCTAATCACTCCAAGACACGTCATAGTGAGCAGTGATGCATGGCTCTCCAGCCATTAGTCTCACTTTGCCTTCCCTTCTCTGCTGGAATATGCTGTGGCTCACCAATGCAGATTCAGATATCGTGGCTTCCGTTGTCGACATCACCGATCTGTCTCAATATACTTCTTGCAGTATGTACATATGTGCTCTTTCACTACTCCAAGGCTTTCTATACTACACAGACACATTTACATACTCCGTTCTTGTATACGTACAATACGACACAAGCGCATGAACGTGGATTTAACATATTTGGGCCCTACCCGCTCGGACAACAAGGCAAGGCCTCTTATTCCTACTCCTACCCTCTTCACAACGGGTCTGGAATCCCGGTTGGGCCTCACATACCACAATATACGGGTATACGACAGCTCTGATCGTCAGATATCGCCACTACCGAGGACATACTAAAGCGTCTTTCTGTCACTTCTCACAAAACAAAGCGGTAGCCTACTGGCTGACCATGCGTTGGGATAGGCGCTTTCCCAGTCTCCAGATGGTGCAGGGGTGAGCTTGAGTGGTTTGTGCTCTGTGCTGTCGAGGCACAATGGCCCGAGTTCGTACGTACTGGCTGCAATATGCGTCCTCTCCTCTGTCTGCATATATCACAATGTCACAATACTCCCTACTGATCACAATGCTACGATGTAGTATGTAGTAGTAATCCACTGCTGATTACCTTTCTCCGTCGAGTCTCAATCAAATCTCAGCGCCTCGGTTATTCTTCCTGCGAGCATCACACATCGGATCTCGATTATCGCAGAAGCCCCTGTAAGCCACCGGACTGACACATGAGCCGTGCGCAGAAAATCCATCAAGGGGACAAGATTCTTCTTCTTCTCCCTTCAAGGAGCAACGCTGTTGAAAATTTCACCTGTGATCTAGTGATCTAGTGATCTAGTGGACCTTCTTTTTGGAACATCTGATGTCTCTCTTGGCTCTCGGTCGTCCCCATTTTCACACAGTACAGTACAGCACAGCTTTGATTCTTGCCGTCACAGCACCCGGTCATATTGGCAGTGGATAGTATCCATGCCATATCTGCCTACACAGTATGTTTTCGTAACTGCCGTGATCACGTCCTCCACTTCAAAACCCCACCGACGTGGTTCCGGTGTGCTGCCGAGTCCTTCGTTTGAGAGAGAGATCGTGGGGCGTTCATAAATTCCTCATTTGGCTAGGCTTGGCGGCTGCTTTTTGACCAACAAGCGCGAAGCAGGCCCAATGTCTGAGCGTCGGCAGTTTTCCGAAATATCACTTATTTGTCAGGCTGGTGACTTTGCAGACGCAGGAAGGAATGCAGAAAGCTTCAAAAAGTGCCATGTCTCCTCTCTCTTGTGCTCCAGAGTCGCTCCAGTCCACCTGGATTTGCTGCTCATCATCACGGGAACAGACATGTCACATTACCACATCACATTATCCTTGTTTGATGTTCAAGTCAAGCTGCATATTGCATTAGCTTCGTAAACGCACAGCCCAGAGATTGGGATGGTGGCATTGTGCCAACCGTTACAGCTTCCAGGGTCTTGACGAAATTATCGTAGGACAGGCATGAGTATGGAGTATTCGATAGACATGATGCTGTGCTGAGACTACCTCATATACCCAATATCCAATATCTCCACTCGAAATGCTTACATTCCGCTCTTGAACATGACAATGTCACAGCAAACACACTTTCCAAAGTAGCGCATACAGCAAGATCAATAATCATCGATATGTAGCTTCAATGCTACCATCCTAGTCACAGTCGCAATAACACTTCTTGTATTTGATCATAGATCACTTGGCTTATCATCACTCACCCTCGTCATTGCTACCGGGGTCGTCTGCCAGCAGTTCATTAACAATGCCCCAAAGCATCATCAAGTGCATATGCACACAGACGTTCACATCCCATAGTCAGGGGAATTATCTTGATGGAGAAGGCTCTCCATGCCAAATGGTTACCAGAAAGTCGGTCGATCAAGACCATAGGTTCAAGCTTCGAGAAGAAGTGCCACCTACCTAGCGCGAAATTCGATGGTCCCGATGCGACGATATCCCACTGTTACACCCGATACAAATAGCCTATTGAAAACATGCAGACCGGGTTGGTATGCTGTTGATGGGGATGTAATATGCATTGCTGCTTACCACTTCTTGAGCACTGCGCTTCGGGCGACCAAATCCTACGCCGTTCCAGTCACAAGTCACAATTTAGGTTTGCGCTGTCAGCGAGGGGATCTTCGAGGGTCATGGTCGCCGATGCATAATCCTCTTCAAGGGACACCCGCACTTGTCTCTGCCTCTCAACCAATCACCGACTTTTCAAACCCACGAACCTGGAATTGCTCTGCCGGGCCTCTGAGCTTTGCGTCGCTTCGCCGACTTCCCAGCCCATCTCGATGCGTCGTGCTGCGAATTCAAGCGCAGGGTGTTCCAGGAAGTTTGGAATTCAGAAGCGACGTTCGCGATGTCCTGTTGGTCGACTTACACAGTGCAGCATACCTAGATAGAATACGAAGATAATATAATAGAGTAAGGTGTGTCTTCTGCAACTCTTGTGTCTTTCCGTACGTGAATGCCTTGCGGGCAAGGGTGACCCGGGTCGAGAAGGCAATCAATAGATATTCCGCATGAGCGAGTACACCGTACGCTGTTGTGTATTGATCATCAGAGATCAGCCTGCCAAGGGTCATCGACCTCAAGATTAACTTTCACGCATGTTCTTAAACTGGAATTCCCATAAAACGGGTTTCGTAATACCACCCGGACTTCGTTCCTTGGATTAGCTTTGAGTCGCATGCAGCAGGCCAACAAGGTCAGACAAGCCGTCGCAGACTCGCAATACGAAAAGCTACTTGCACATTCCGACCGTCAACTGGTGCGAGCGTAACACAATCACGACAGTCAAGGAGATACCAGCAAAAACTTTGCAATTCTTATGGGATGCCATGCTGCACTACTGTTTTAGACACAGGAGTCGCTGGCCTCATGATTCTCCCAGCTACCTCTGCTGTACCGCCAAAGCAAAGGGCTCAGGGGCGCGAGCGAGTTGAGCGCACATCCATCATCTCTCGAGGATGTCCGAGATCAGCTGCAGTGCATGCACAGGAATACGCATACGCATACGCACACGCACACGCACATGCACATGCACACGCATTCGCACTCGCACTCGCATCTGCAACACCGCCAGTCCTATATGCCCAGGAATTTGGAACGCCGGCCAGCCCAGTCGATCTATTCCCACCTCGACGACTCCCGCTTACTTTCGCCCCTTGCGATGCGCTCCTCATCCGGATCATCACCCGCCGCATCGTAGCCCAAGCCACCGCTTCTCCGCCTATGCTTGGAGCGCCTGCCACTGCCAGCTCCACCTCCACTTCCAGCCGTGGCCTCATGCTCGTCACGACCTCTCTTGCTGCCGCCTCCAGTGATGCTGGCCAGTCCAGCAATGCGCTGTGCTTCCTTGAGCAGTCTCTCCCGATTTCGCGCCTCGCGCTCGAGGGTGTGTGGATCGACGGCTGCCGCAACCTTGCTTGAAGATTCACGCTCACGCTCCTTATCCCGCTCTCGCTCGGCGTCCTTGCGTCGTGGTCTGTCTGATTCGCGCTCGCTGCGCTCGCGCTCGCGTTCACGTTCGCGATGCGAGGTCCCGTGACGACTGGAACGTCCCTCGTCGCGGTGACTTCGACTATGGCGGCTTGAGCGCTCTTTGTCTTTGTCCCTATCTCTGCCGCTTTTTGACTCCCTATCCCTTTCCCTGTCTCTGTCGCCTCTGCTCTTCGATGAGTGAGTGCCCTTGCCCTCGTCAGCCCTAATATCAGTCTCGATGATAGCAACACCATCCTCATCCTCGCGATGGTGACGAGATCTATGCTCGTGGCTTCGCTCTCGGCTCCTATCACGATGGGAGCGATGCGACGAGCGGTAAGAACGTGAAGACTTGTAATCCCTATCCCGCTCGCGATCATTATCCCGATCCCGACGCGAGCGATGGCTAGAACGTCGAGACTCAGCAGGCGAGGCCTCTCTTGTCCTCGATTCCTCCTTTTCATCATCGTAGACCTCCTCGTCCTCATATTTCCTCTCCCTACGGTGTCTACGCTCCCTCCTCCTCTCCCTCTCTTCGGAGTCCTCAGAGGGGCTGTTAGAGCGATGACGATGTCGTCTTCTCTCACGCCTCGAGCCCACTTCGGAAGCCCTATCCCCTTCCTTTCTTGATGGAGATCCCGATCTTGACCTTGATTTCTCCTTCTCCCGCTCGGGCTCTGCAGTCCTACTTGTAGATCTCTCAGAATGCGCCTCCTGCGCGGCACTGCTATGCATACGTCCTCCGCGTCCAACGATGGAGAATCCCCGACCACGCACGTTCATGTTGCCTTCACGCATGGCTTTCGGGCCTGTGGGAGCATTGACGGGCACGTCCGGCACGACAGGTGGTGGCATGGAGTTGTAGCCGCTGTGCCAGCCATGGCGATTCTGGGCCGGGAAAGGAAAATGATTTCCATTCGAGTAGTCCTGTACATAGCCGCCATTGTAGGGGAGAGCTTCGGTCTCGTCAAGAGTCTGTATAGGTCTCGCACCACCGTCGTGCATGTCTGCAGCAGGGTCATGGTGAGGGTCAGCGGACTCGACGACAGTAACGTCTTGGCCTTTCGATGCGTCGCCAGAGTCATTGGGGTCTAGAGGCTTCTCGGATGTAGTACGGGCTTCGCGGCCGAATTCATCGACATTGGCAGCACCGGGCACGACTGAATCTGCCTTGGGCCCCGTGGGAATGGCCACGTCACTAGCTGTATTGGCGCCGCCGCTTCCAAAGTGACTTGGCATTGACTGATCTCCAAAGCTGCCGTGAAAATTACCTCTGCCGCCATAGGCGCCGCCCATCATACCTCTACCTCTACCCCTACCTCCTCTCCAGCCGTATGCGTTGTTGTTCTGTGAATAGTCATTATACTGGTGGCGGAAATTACCTCTAGCAGCAGCGGGGAAGTTTTGATGGTGGACAGCCGCTCCAAAGTCACCATGAGCTCCAGCAACAGCATTTGCTTGATTGAAGTTATTCTGGTTTCCGTGATTCCATGTTTGTTGTGTTGAATTCCAGTTTCCTCCATTGAAATTGTTGCCCATCATGTTTCCATTGAAATCTCCCATTCCCATCATGCCCATCCCTCCTCCAAATCCTCCATTCATGAACTGCATAGCCATTGGGTCCATACTCATTCCTGGCATACCTGTTAAGACTGATTAGCTTACAATTTTATCTGAGTGATGGCATTGGGGTCAACTTACCCATCATTGGGAAGGAGCCAAATCCGTTAGGCGCCATGCCATTTTGCATGGCCATCATCATCTGCATCTGGTTGAATTCTCCGGTGCCATTCATTGCCATATTAGGAAATCCTGCTGCCATAGCGTCGAATGCAAAGCCGTTGCCAAATCTGGCCATGCCAGCTTGGGTATTCTCATCGCCAGTCTTCTCTTCGCCCTCGTTTGTGCCTTCGGTAGCATCAGCGTCAGTGCAGTTCTCGTTCGATTCTTGACCAGGGGGCACCTCCTGCTACAGAATTAGTTGAGTTCCAATATAATGGGCAGAAGCATACATACCTCGACAGATTGCTGAGGGATATCCTGCTGCTCCTCAAGAGAGGCCGCCTCATCCTGCCCATCCTCCTCATTGGCTGGAGCAGCGTCCCCTTCTATCCCATTGCTCGCGGTTTCGGCCTGTTCCTCAGCTGGAGTTTCCAAGGGTTCTTCAACAGTAGATGCTGATGTCTCTACGGGTATTTCGACGACTGGTGGTAAAGGTTCAACGGGCGTAACTGGGGGAGTATCTTTAAGCTCCTTCGCCTTTGATGCCTCGCGTTTCTTCTCCTCCGTTCGCAGAAAGACCTTGATCGTGGTTCGCAGTGACTTATGAGGTTTGCAGTCTTCGGCGGCAATTGGTGTATGTTCGCAGACGGGACATGTAGAGGACAATGCTGAATGACCTAGCATAAATCAGTATCGGTATGCTCACGTTTGGCGCAACTCCAACGTGGGCACTGACATGGTTCGCAGATAGCTTGCTCGCAGCACGGTAACCTGAAGGCATTGATGGCTAATTTGCTGCAGATGGCGCAGCGCAGCTTGATGGGTATCTCGTCTTGCGTCAAAGAGCTATTTACCGTCAACAAACTATCATCATCGTCATCATCGACACCTTATAATGATTGAGCAACGTACCTGATCAATTCAGCTTGCGCCGGTGTTGGCGCTGCCGTCGCCATGTTGCGCAATGATTATGATTACAGTGCTTGCCCGTGGGCTTTGTAATTAAGAAAGAAAAATCCACAATCTATGTCATGGCCTGCAGCAAGTTCGAAGGGTGTCGGAAGGAATGTGGAGATGTTAGCGTGTTTGTGTAAATTGTTGCTCACTTTCTAACAAACCATTTTGTGCATGGATCGCTGCAGAAGATCTCGTTTCCAGGGTAGGTAGCTCTACCTCCGAATCTGCACGTGACAGGATTTACGGCTACGATTGAGGATTAAAAAAGTTTGTATATAGCAGATGCAATCCTATATTCTATGAACACAAACTCAGTATAAGCTCGAGAGAATTTATAATAATATTTGAATGGCATGTTCTGAACGGGCCTGAGTCTGAGTGAGTCTCGAGGTGTACATAGTACAGAGTCAATCACCAAATATGATGACGATATAATTGCTTACGTAATCTTTTGCTGTATCTCTGGTCCTCACCAGCTGGAAGTCGGTCTTATCACAAGATTTGTTGTGTTATACAAATCCCCTGAAAGACGACTTGAAATCCTTTGAGCATGCTCAGTCCGTCATGATTCTGGGTCAGGTATCGTATCTGGATTGCATCGTTTTCCTCATCTTTCTTGCACCACAATTACTCTACCATGTCGGTATTTTTGGCACATTATCATGTGCAATTCGTGCACTGCCATTCCTCAGTAGGTGTCTCCTCCCACTCATCTCGCCATATTCTTTCACACTCCAAAATCCCACATTTCAAATCGTTCAATGTGTGTCTCCTCAATCTTGAGGAATATTCTAATAGATCAATAGTTGTGAAACTGCCTATAAGGTTCCTCTATGAGCATACACTTGTCTCCCGGAAGCGCCAAACTCCCTTCGTCCAGCAAGCTACTCTCTTCGAAGATTTTGTGATTCGCTGCGTACGATATGCATTTGCCAATATCCCCTCAAAGATCGGCCGTGTTTTCTTTTCAAAACCAGTCGCATTGCCGTTTTTAAGATTTCGGATGCTTAGACATGGCTATTTATTGTCTCCAGTACACTGGTACGAGGTACAAGAGGTAAACCATTCTCCCACTTGAAAATCAGTTATTCCTCAGGACTAAGTTGGGTAAAGGATCGAATGAAAGGACTATGGGTTATTGAGGATTCTGATATAGAGCCTGATATTGTGATATACTATGCACATGGTACATAATCTTCTCCCATAATTTAACTATCTAACATTTGAAGGCGGTGGATTCTCCATGGGCTCAAGCTATTTCTATCTCGAGTTTCTGCTAGCATGGCTACATCTTCTCAAAGATTCAGGCTACCGGAACCCTGCCATTTTTGCCCTTGAGTACTCACTCGTACCCGATGCCTGCTATCCCACGCAACTACAGCAAGCCATCATCGGCTATAAATATGTACTCTCCAGAGCTTCTTCACCCTCCAAGGTGTGTATAGGCGGCGATTCAGCAGGCGGAACCCTGATTCTCAGTCTTCTACTCCATCTTGCAAGACAGTCGGACTCTCCAATGCCAGGCATGGCAGTTCTCATATCGCCATGGACGACTCTTGCTTCCCCGCAGGATCAGAACACTTCCAGCGACTACCTCGACACTGAAAGTTTGCATTTGTATGCTAGACAGTATGCAGGCAGTAAAATTGCTTTGGATGATCCATTAGTGTCTCCAGGAAATTGCAAGGAGGTAGAGTGGTGGAAGAGAGCTAGTCCTGAGAGTGGATTTGTGTTCATGTACGGTGCGGAGGAGATATTTGCACCAGAAATCAGGGATCTCGTGGGTTTGTTGTGGAAATCAAATATAAAGGTTGAGAGTAGGGAAGAAAGGGGCGGCATTCATGCTTGGCCTGTTGCTGCATTGTTCTTGAGCAGTACGAGAGAAGAGAGGCAAAAAGGACTGAAGGATGTTGTGAGTAATATTAGGGAGATGTTGTAGAGTACATATAAGTATGTTTTATTCTCTAAAACATTCTGATATATAAAAAATTAACCTGTTCACTTGTAAGAATATTTTGAAGCATGATAGATTCTTTTTGTGAAATTCCTTGCCTGCCTACTTATCTCTGAACGTGAAAATTATTTTCTATCTTCACAAAAATATCGCTATTGTGCCTTCTTGGTACACAAACTACTAATAAAATAACAAGTGAGACTGTCCCACACAAAAGCTAAGAAACTATTATGTATATTTTTCATATACCTTTAGACACTACTACAAGACCTACTATTTGTTTTTCACTTCGAATAATTTGCTCACTCATAGATAATGCAATGAGTATTGAGGCACAAAATCCATCTCACTTATCGAGGAAAGAACCCTACATTACGGCTGCAAATAGAGATAATGAAAGGAATGCACTTGTTGGCAGTTCTCAACCAAAGCTGAATTATAAGGTAACATGAGTCAAAAACACAACGTAGGATTCGATAGCCTAGGTGATGACACCAGTCTTATCTTCTAGAGTTGCTGAAGACACAAACAATGAAGGAGCAAGTGTGATTCTGATAGGATTGTTACTAAGTTTTGGTATGCAGCTCGTGCAGTATCCCCAAATCTTTGGAATTTAATCAGCAATCTCGAGAGACCGTTAGGATTTGTTAGGCAAGGTTCTTTTGCTTAATAACAGGCAAGGGGCGAGGAGAGTAAAGGGTAGGGAAAATGTGCGAACCACAATGGGTAATCACTATATCATGGTACCAACGTATCCTACACACCCCCTCCCCCTTTTCTAAGAACGAGAAACTTATTGTAGTTTAGATCTCGAAATCTTCCACTTGGATTCGAATGCTACTAATCTTTTTGGAGCCGAAAGTATTCCCCACAATCACTAGATCTATTTGACGGTTGGGGGGTAGAAGGAGGTAATTGAGTCTTGATGATTTGATTGTGGTTGAGGTAAAGGATTAATGAAACCAAGGTTGAGAGAACAAGAGTGGTTTTATATAGAGAATTGGGACAAGTTTTAACTCATGAGAAACAAATGAGTTTGCTCATATGATGGCTCCGAAATAAGAGTCGAGCCACAAGGTTAGAGAGCTATAATATGAAAACAAAGTAGGTATGCAAATAGGGCTTGATTACCTGCATATAATATCAGCAGTCGGTTACTGCTCTGCAAAGCCAATGCAAATTCTCACGCATAGTCCAGTCAACTCCAACCCCAAGCCTTTGTATAAGCCACAATTCAGATCTCTTCTTGTTCCCTGTTTGATACTTCCAAACCTCAAGTCACAAGATGACCCCTTTCAACAGTGGTCACTCATCTCTTCGCAGGCCCACTCTTGAAAAATCCACTGGAAACAGGCCTCCTGTTGTCTCCCCCAGCACCTCCCTTCCCACTTCTTCCGGCTAACCATGCCTCCTTCGTACTCCGAGCATTCTTTGCCGCCTTTGGTGCCAAATGCTTATCCACCTTCTCCGCTACCCGCACAGTTGTGCTTCCCACAGTTCTGTCTTTTGGCTTCTTCTCATATACATCTGAGAACTTTATTTTTCTTGGTCTCGGCTGGGGAATCTGAGCTGGTTCGTCGAGCATTGGCGTATCCTCATCTTCAAGGAATTCAGCTGGAAGATATTCTGGCAGACTAGAGCGGCCATACTTGACGCTGAGCGGACGAGGATCCTTGGTGAGTGTCGCAGTGCTGGGGTCTGATGTCCTAGAATCTTGACGGGTGATTTGAAGCCCTACCTCGTTCAGAGCTTCTTCGGCTTTACGTTTTTTTTCTGCCTGTGTCTTGAGAAATGTATCTCGGTCCTTACGCTTCTTGCGCAATTCTGCTTCCAATCTACAGCTTCTTAGTAATGCGAACGCCTAGAAGTGGTCAAACATACCCTTCTGCTGCTTTCGTTGCTTTGAGCGATAATCTTTGTGCTGCCTTCGTAGCTTCTTCTGCTCCTACTTCTTCTGGCGCATCATCATCCGAATCCTCCTCCTCTGTCTCATTCTCGACCTTCTCAGCGGCCTCGGAGATCTCAGCAGCGGGCTCTTCGCTTCCAAAGCGCTTATGCTTTGGCTTTGATACTTCGACAACGGGTTTTGCAACTGGTTTCTCCTTCTTATTCTTCGTCTTGCCAGATTTTGACGTCTGCTCTTCTACCTCCGGCTCATAATCACTCTCCTCAGCCTCTGAGTCTTTAATGGCTTCTTGCCCATCCACCTCAGCTTCTTCCTCGCTCTCTTCATCGTTCACAGCAGGTTCCGCGTCGTCATGCTTTAGAGGCATTACAATCTCCAAATGTGAATGAGTTTCCCCATCCCTCTCCCCGTCCCTATTTCTGACCGGCAGTTTCCTCTGTTTCTTCTGTGTAATAGGACTAGCCGCCGCCTCGGCGCTCCTCTTCTTCGTGGTAGCAGGACTGCCGACTTCACTCACGGGCGTTCCTTGAGCGGATGCAATGCGAATACTACGTCTCACGGCCATTTCGTCGAATTTTCCGGGTGTAGACGGAGGCGGTTCGGATTGATCTTCGCCCTTGGTACCTCTTTTGAAAATTCGCGAGAGCATTTGGTCGAGGATTAATCGCGGTCGTTTGGAGATGATTGTGTTTGTGCGTTGGAGGTTAAATTATTTGTTATCGCTATCGTGAACTTTTCTTGCGAGTGACACACGCGGCCGCACGGCCATTGCCGTCATAATTTGACTTGGCTTGGGAGTATGTACTCGGTATTGGCAGACTGCTTCAAGTGATATGACAATCTTACAATCTTAACTGAATTTAAATATTTTTCTTTAGAACAATCCTCCGGACCTGCAATTGGCTAGTCATTAGTTCTACACTTCTGGAAAACCAAGCTGGAACCTTCAACTCCTCAAGTCTTTTGTGCTCAGCTAAGCAGATCAATCCGAGCAGGAAGATCAAGGTCACGACTAGAAAAGTTACAGAGCTCACTCAAGCACATACATCAATATGTTCAAACCATACAATTTGAGGCTTTGTCACAAACAGTTTCAGAGGCAAAATCTCTTCCAACTCAATACTCGATCACTTTCATCAACAGCATCATTGTGCATGACGCGCAGAGCCGCACTTACCAATAACAAGGCCCATCCACTATCCTCAAAAAAGGGCTTACAGAGAGTTGCTGGCAGTACAATGTTCTTTGAGGGCGAAGAGGCCGGCCTTCCATCAATCGCAACCCTCGAATCGGCGCGTCTGTCACGTGTCCTTACTATTAGCAGCGAGTATGCTCTATCTCTCCTCAAAAATTTCATAGGTTTAGGGCCAGCGCCTTCTTCCAGTCAGGTCCAGGCTCTCCTTCAGAGTATGTCTCCTAGTCTTTCCTTCATGTGATGTTCAGCTAAGATATAAAGAGCATGAACTCCAACCTTCAATACTTTCTCAGATAGCAAGGATCTTGGTTCGCTCTCCCACAGCTGCTCAGCGCTCCCTGGGGAGAAAACTGCTCTTCAGTGGCACTGCACTTGGTGATCCTTCCTGCACAGTGGAACTGATGCAAAATGCGATCAAGTTTGATGCCCTCAAACGGGCGGATCTGATCGGTACAAGACGACGTCTCTTAGAACTTGCTCGGTCAGGACTATTAGAGGCTCAGTTTTTGCAAGGTCGGGTATGTGAGGCTCAAGGAGCTATGGAAGAGGCCATGGGCTGGTATCGTCTTGCAGCAGATTCTACGCAAGCCTCCGAGCCACTTATATTTGGCGCAAGCCAACATGACGCTTTTGTTCACCTGGGTATACTTCTTAAGGAGTCATCACCTACCGAAGCAAAGGAGGTATTCAGCAAGGCTGCACTGGAATATGACAACCCAGTTGCATACTATCAACTAGCCCAAATGGAGGGTCCGTTTTCTGAGAACAGAGAGGTGTATCTTTTGAAGGCCGCAAGTTCGGGGATTTTGGAGGCGACTCGAGATTTGGGGGAGCTGTATTTCAAGAAGGCTATGAAACATGAAACCGTTGATAAACAGATGGAGGGCGTATCGTTTGCGACAGATTGGCTTCTCATCGGCGCTGATGCAAAGGATGGGTATTGTATGTTCAAACTAGGACTCATTATGGGATTTAGAGGCGATAAAGCTTCTTTACATGGCTGGCTAGATTGTGCTGCAAGTTCTGGAGTTATGGATGAGCCGGTGAAGGCTTTAAGAGCGAAGCTTCAGAGGCCTGACTTCGATGCAGCCCATTTTGATTGGAAAGCTGAGATTCTGGCTTAGGAATTGGAGTACTACTATGTACTCTGACAGCTGGAGAACCTCAACTGATCAGGACAGAGGAACACCGGTTGTCGAACCAATGTCTGTCTGCCGGCGTTTGTCCAAAATGAAAGTGATTGGAGCATCACTTGTGTAGCCGGTGCCTGTCTGATTGCATCATTCCATTGCAGCTTAATGACTCTCGGAGATTAATGAATTCATGGAAAACAGCTTGAATGAGAGTTAGACTATGAAACTTCGTGGTAATGTGAAGGTTGAGCCCGCATGCCAGTTGATAGAGTTCGTGAACAAAGTATTGTAAGAACAAGATGCGAGAAGGCAGATACTATGCTCCATAACAGTATCTAACGAATACTAGACTGGTAGTATAATGATAGTATATATTTTGATCGGGATTTGCTGTTGATCTTAAG
Source organism: Xenosphaeropsis pyriputrescens (assembly GCA_022609375.1). Taxonomy (NCBI): domain Eukaryota; kingdom Fungi; phylum Ascomycota; class Leotiomycetes; order Phacidiales; family Phacidiaceae; genus Xenosphaeropsis; species Xenosphaeropsis pyriputrescens. The sequence continues at coordinate 265,646 of JAGKQE010000017.1, read as the reverse complement.
ATTCTTCTGCGTATCATCACTTGATTATTACCCAGAAGTAATGAAATATAGACAGCTTGAACACTCAAGCATCTCAAGGTTTGGTACTTGTTCCGAAAGGAGTCTCAAATAAGCTCGTCGAGGTTGCATTGGCCATGGTAGTGCCATGCACCCGCCACTACACCGGTTGCATGAAGAATGCCTTTGCTCGTCTGTACGGAGTACTCTACTACGGACATAGGCGAAAACGTCATTAAGACATTGCTTTCTCCATGCAGCCATACAAAATAATTCCTACAACTTCTACTCTAACATCATACGGAGTGCCCTCTCCATCTCCATCTCCATGCTCGCTTCATAGAGCATTGTTCAAAAACATCCTACCAATTGACGGCCTGTGATAATGTCGTCGGCACTTCAGTCAGAGAATACACCGTTGCTTGCACCAACGCCCTCTTCACCCTCAGAGACACGTGCAAAATCCGCGAGAAATGTTACTTTCAATCCGAATACCATAGTCAATTCAATTGATGGCCATGATGCCTCCAGCATCAGACCTCTGCAGCCGTCTACCTCACCCAGTGCAAATCAGCCTATGCTTTCGGCGTTGAATAGCAAGCTTCGACGACGCAATAGCCATGGTTCCCCTCTCGTTCCACCCATGCAAAAACCAGCTTCAAAACTCGGCCCACAACGAACGACAAAGAATGCTCAAAAGCTCAAACTGCTACCCAACCCCGACTTTGGTGACGATGGACCAGATGAGGAGAGCGGCCGTGACGTGTACTCACAATATACCCGAATCAAGGACCCTACGGCTCGACGAGATGCTGCGCGATTGGGAAAAGCAGATCGAGATCGCCTTCCAAGAGTCACTGCATACTGCACTTCGAACAAATATCAGATGGATGGACTGATGCGATTCCTCAAGGGTAGAGGCAAGACGAAGGGAGCCAACCCAAAATTGTTCGATGAATGTATATATACGCCATACAATTACGATCGCAGCATGATCAAAAAGTCGAGCAGGGTTATGGAGGTACAATCTGCACCGCTTCAGATGCGAGAAAGGAGGCACTCCGACAGTGCGATTGAGGTAGAAGACCAAAAGAAGCACAGGAGGGAGGATCTAATTGATTTGCACAACGAAGGAGGAGATTTGACCTTGAGTAATGGTGAAGCTGTGGCAGGAAATGCTTTACGAGCAGATGTCATTCAGAGCAGGTTAGAGGAGGAAAATGTGATTACGGAGAATACCCCAGACTTCGATACACAAGTACACACCCCGGAGGTGTTTCTGTTTGATTATGGCGTCACGGTCATCTGGGGCATGACCTTACAACAAGAACAAAAGTTTCTGAAAGAAATCGCCAAATTCGAAAGCGAGAAGTTAGCACCTGATGATGTTGAGACCGAGTGTTTCAATTTTTATTATACGAGAGAGTATCAGGCTCGTATCTACAATGATTTCATTACTCTACGTGAGAAAGGAAACTACATGACAAAGCTAGCCATTTCTCATGCTTTGGCTCAGAGCGTCAAGGTATGTTTGTCAATCACTTTCTCCGGTGATGTTATTAACAGATTAGACATCCCTTTTTGAAGAATTAGTAGACAACACCATCGAAACTTGTAAAGATATTCCGACTCAAATTGCTCTTACTGGCAAAATTTCTCTCAATCGCCAAGAAATCAACATGCAGATTGGAGAGCTCTTTATTCTCCGTATCAATATCCATCTTAACGGCTCTGTCCTCGATACTCCCGAACTCTTCTGGGTGGAGCCTCAACTGGAGCCCGTATATCAAGCTGTACGAAGCTATTTGGAGATGGATCAGCGAGTAAGCCTGTTGACCGAAAGACTGGACGTTATCGCGGATCTGTTGGCGGTGCTGAAGGACCAGTTGAGTCATGGCCATGGTGAAAAACTGGAATGGATTGGTAAGTCACCTGTTCGTCAACTCCTATATTTTACTCAAAATGCTTACACTATGCAGTCATTGTGCTAATTGCTGCGGAAATTTTGGTTGCTATTATAAACATCGTTGTGGATTTGTATGCTGGTGTGGATTAGCGATGCCATTGGTGGAGTTTTGTTAGTCTGGAAGTTGTACACACGGGTTGGTAGTATTTCTGTTGTGCTGCATTACAAGGAGTTGAAGATGTTTTTGTAGCCTGGAAATGACTATTTTATCTTGCTGACTTGTATGGGTTTCGGTGTCCAATATGAGAAATACGACGACAGTGATCCTAATCACATGAGGAACGGTAGGTTATATTTGGATCATTAAATGTGTTGTGCTGTCAAGATATGGAGTCTTTTGCTCTTGCAACAACCTTGAGGAAATTGATGAAACACAGATTCTTGGTATCATACTTTTTGTCATCACCATCACCTGGACCACTCTCCGCCGGATGAACAACAAAACCAACTTTGTGGGATCCACACCATCTTCTAAACTCTTGCTAGCCCACAAAGTCCCCGAGGGTGCAGCAAATTCTTAAGATTAACCATAAGGTGAAGTTTAATACTAGTGTCTTTGATTGTGTAATTTATGGGGAAGATAAAAAAGATATTACTAATAAAATATGATGTCGAGATTTGGCTTTGGTTTTTACTACTCCGCAAAGCTTATGCATATTCAGCCCCCCTGCAGAAAGCGGGACGGAAGAGGCTTGTAGTGCTTCACTACGTGATAGAAAGAAGACGTACTGTTGCTATTTTCCCAGATGATGTTGATTTATTTCGAGAGCGAAGTTGGTTTCATGAACCAACCATGCGGTTCCTAAATTATGTATTTCGACATCTTACATATAACCTCGTTTTATCATAGAATGTGCAAACACGTAATCCAGAAGGCTGTTTTCAAGTTACGTGAAAGCTCTTGATTGGATGAAATAGGAAATCTATTGTTGCACAAGCCCGATTGCATTTATTGCCTCCTAATTAATATTACGTCAGTATGCACAAAGACTATCGCAGTAACGAGATGGCTTACCCCATAAAATGCGTAAATTCCACGGATACTTTTCCCAGAATCTTTTTGCAAGACCTCAAAGCCCTCTTCCGCCGAAGGTTGGGAACCGGTCAGTAGCTGTAAGCGGATTTAGTTGACAACAGACACGAGGAATAAGAACAGTACTCACTTGGAATCTAGTAATCCCCACAATGCTGTCAATTTGATCATCTCTCTGCATGGCAAACATTCCGGCACCACTAAATGCTGGGTACTTTGCCTTCTCAGTACTAGATGAGATTGCAACTCCAGTGATTTGTGCTCTATCAACACACAAAGTAGTTTTCTCGGTCCGCTTCTCGGACAAGCTACGGAAACCTAGCAATGTGGCAAGGTCTGTACTATGGAACTCCAACCCAGTGATGGGCCACAGTCTCATATCTTCACCTGTTGGAGTGCGATAAATTGTGAGATGCGTTATTTTGTCAGGAAGAGAACAGAATATACGGTAAGCCCCCTGGAGATGTCCGGCTAGAGGCTGGAATTTAGAGTCTGTGAGCTCATCTCCTAACCATGGTGGTGACGAGCAATCCATCTGCGCGGTGGGTTGATATTCTTCGCGAGGCACAGCACTTGCAGGCTTGGATCGCGATTGAAGATTGAGGGCAGGATATTCAGTATCAATTGATTCTGATACGATTAAACCAGCACGGCAAATGAGTGTCTATTCCAAGGGTTAGCGAATAGCTCCAACACAGAGCCTATGACATACATCAATGGATTCGGCGTATAGTCCTCTGAATATTTGTCCAGACTTGAGCTGAATGTCTGTCACAACCTGACTTAATGAACCCCGACCATGCATATCAGATGTACCAGCTTTCCAAAGTCCAATTCGCGAGGTTATGAAAGGACCGAAGTGTTCCGGACATCCAAAGTATGGTGTATATCGTACAGATGACTGCCCACTAACTTGCTTTGCAAGTCCGAACTAGAAACTGTAAGTTTGAAGAAGCTAGGTATAGCATGTAGATCTCACCGATATACCTTCAACGTAAGCAATTTCACATTGCCAGGCTGGATTGAAGAATGGCGATTGGCACTGGTGCCGTATCTGCACAGAGACAATCCTTTCATTGTCCAACATGAAAGACTGTACTGCACCAACCAAATTTCCCACTTTCCTCGTGCTTTCGTCTCTATATATAAGTTGAATACCCTGTAAAAACGCATTAAAGTATACTTTGATGCCGATGACATCCATAACTGGAAAGCTGTCTTGATGGCCAATGTCACCGGGCCAACTAGATTCTAGTTAGGAAACAGAGTAAATACTCGGAATTGGACGGAGAACTGAATCCTGAGGCGGTGGCATCTTCCACTTCAAAGACGGATAAAGTTCATGCATTTCCAGCTGCTTTGTACTTTCCCGCAATCTGTATAAGCCTTGAATTCCTTGGTACATAGTTCTTTGACGACCCAAGTCGAACGACCAGATCAGGCCAACTAATTTCAAGGTTGAGGTACTCTTCAGAGTCACTTGGCAAAGCTTTTCATCGGACAACGAGTACCTTGAGCCAGCAAATACAGGGCTATGTGCTCCCTTCGTCGTAATGAAGGTGATGCCGACGATCTCCTGAAGCTCTTTGCCATTAATGATGGATACAATGACTTCAGACACTTCGTCATATAGCAATACCATCCTCTAGAGCCTGGGCACCATTTGCAAGCATGATCTTGCGCAGCCGGTCGGGCATAGTCGCCGTGGCGGAATTGTGATATCGGTGAAGCACCATGAGAATCATACGAGAAACATAACAACTTAACAGCAGCTTGCAAAGCTTTTGGATTGGGATCCGTTCATCGAGCCAAGAATCGTAATTGGATCCACTTTGGGAGGAGGCAACTGGACCCATAGCTTGTTTGATAAGGCTGTGTTGCTGAGAAATGGAGGATTCACTGAATGGCGTCTCTCCATCATACTCAACGATACTAATTTCTGCTTCTAAAATCAGGTTAATCTCAAGTGATGTGACAAAGAAAGAAATCATTAATACCTTAGATAGTTCCGCTTGAAATCCTCGAAGTTCGTTGTTTGCATCTGCAAGCCTTCCAAAGCCAACAAGTTGACTGCCATTCCCAAATTTCCCAACTGTTGGTTCGAGGATTTGAGAGTTACCATCTAGATGCTTGACTATGACCTGAAGACCAATGATTCCTTCGTCAATCATAGCCACAACGAATCCGTCAAAAGGTTGTCCAGCTTCGAGATAAACATCCTGAATAGTTTTATCCCGTCTCTTTTCACAAATTCTTAAATCAAGATGGGCAGCATCTCCTTCTGCGTAGAAAGAAATTCCAGTGAGGAGGTTGACTTCATTGTTTTTGTCAAATGCAGAGAGGACAGATATTCTCCTGATATTCGTAGAACAGATATTGTCGTTAAATATAACTTCGGATGACCGTTCAATGGGGAAATAATTGCACGATAACTTCCGGTGACAGAAGATGTGTTCCTCAAAGGCTGCGCAGGTTTTTGTATCATCATGTGGTCTACCTCCACAAGTGGTATTTTCTATGCTTATAACCTTCCGAGCAAGCTCCAAAGTTATTTGTGAGATCCTATCCCGGTTTTTTAACCATTCGAAGTCGGCTTCTTCCACATTAGGATGCAAGAGCTGATCACAAAGGCTTCTCCAGTCGATGTTGGAACCTTTCTCGGAGGAAATCAAAGACTCGATTTCTTTTAAATGGCTGAGCTCATGGGGATAGTGAAATCTAGACCGCCAGAAAGTTTGAGGTAAGGGCCGTATGGCCATCGGTCTTGAAGCAAGACGTGAGGCTGCCACCGAGGCTATAGGAAGGAGACATAAAATTGTCAAGCGAATCTCCTCCGGTAATCGAGCAAAAACATCAAGCTTTGCCATTTTTGGAGTGCTTTTTTGTTGCGATTGTTCTATGCTGGAAAGCAAGGGTGGACTTAGTATAAGATCCTCAAATCCTTTGACGTGACCAGGATCCATGGCAAAATAGTCTGTGTCCTCTGCCTCGGTGTCGTGATAATTGGATTCATCATCAAATATATCCATCCAGCATAGTCCATCTCTCCACAGTTCCTCAGCACCCCCATAAGCTATGCTACTCCAGTCAGGCTGAAAACCTCGGCTATTTTGATCAAGGGTTTGGGATTTGAATATGTCTGCCAACACCGCCAGATCTAGAGAGCGGCCAGTAGAGATGTTAGAATAGTTTTGCTGCAAGATACTCCAGCATACTGGGTGCATTGGGAAAGCAACAGAATCTGAATGATTGTTTCCCTTTCTTCAATATGTTAGTTATTGTTTTGATATACTTGAACAAAGAGTACTAACCGATTGCTAAATGCAACGACTTCTTCTGTCTCTTCGTCCTCGTCTACATTATCTCTAACGTGCTTATCCTTACCATCCTGAGATTGATCACTCCAAAAGCTCCTTTCAAGTGGAGCCTCGCCAATTCCTCCGCAGGCAAGGCCACTTCCAACCTTTGTGAGATACCAGCTTGATGATCTGGTCGACGAAGACAATGTGTGCGGGACCCCGAAACTTGCCTGCTTTACTAGGATATATTAGTATCTGTTGCAATATGAATCTTCTGAAGTAACATGTGATTTATCTTACAGGCGATGAACGACGAGGTCCACTCTAGATCAGCTTCATTGAGTCGACCACTGTAGTGAGCAGTCGATAGGCTGAATGGGACACCACATAACGCACAGAAGCTCTCCCACATGATGAGTTGTGTTGTTGGGATGAGAAAGAAAGAATTAAAAACGCAAAAAAGCGTATGCTTTCTACTTCCGAATCCTTCGGCGAAAGTGATCACAGTTAATAAGGTGTAAATGATTATTTATTAGGTAGGTAAGTAGCAGCAGTTAAACGAGGCTAGATGTCATCAAAAGATACCTATGTTTAGCATGGCGATCTGACTTCTATGGAATCAGATGCCCTCACATCGCAGTATTAATGTGAATCGGTTCATTTCTGCAACTTCTTGGGTCAGACTTCCTGATCGTTGCTCAATATTCTGGGGTAGGAGCCACAGTGAAACGCAATGAAATCCTGCCGAATACTTCGCAGCTTGTAGCTGAAATAGTTGAAGACTCCGCGCCTCTTAAGAGCCTCGAGAAGGTAGTAGAGTCTATCATGCATTCAGCTACATGTCCGGCATCAGCGCTAGCAAAGAATTGTATGCAGAAAACAACAGCAAAGCAATAAGCATCGGATGATTTCAACGAAAAGGTTGTTTGTTTGATACACACGAACAATGGAACGGATTGGACAGAGGAGGCCAAGGGCCTAATATAGATCTCCCGCATAACCCCTGCTGCGCAAGGCTTACTTCAATGGCAGCCAACCGACAAAGATCGAGCAGACTCATTTTGACCTCGCCGAATCTCTCTGTCACGGGCTAGATACCTTGTAGTTGTCACATTGAAGGCTGAGATGCTATGCGCTTCACTAGTTCCTGGATTTTCAATGAATTCCGCTTGATGAAAACTATCACAGATGAGCAGTTCTGTATAGTTATTATTCCTACCTTTATCGGGCAAACCCTTTACACGTACTCGAGCATGGGGGCGGTTCCCTTGTGAAGGATGAATATATGATAAATTTGGCGCTCTGGAAATACCTGTCTCTCTATCTTGGTAGCAGAGCCTTGAAGGATGGCTAATGATACCTAGTTATATCCAGGATATATGATCCATTTTCAATCATATGCAAGGCAACTTCTCAGCTTTTAGTCCTACAAGCACTACTATAACAAGATATGGGCGAGCAATTCAAAGTAGGATGCGCATCCCTATGTCTGTTGCGGTGTCACCATCAGGCACGAATGAAAGCAGGTGCTCCTTAATGCCAGTGAGATGCTTTTTAGCACCACTAGACGCCTACATCTCAAGAGTATGTATATATATCTTTCAAACTGCCCCACTATGACTCTCTTTATTTCAGTTTGTTTATCAGTTCTTTTTTGAGGCACTCATCATGAAGCTTCTTGAGTTGACCGCCGTTATCAGTTTACTAGCTGGCCAGGCTCTTGGTCAGTTTGCTCGAAGTATAAGCGTGGATAACAATGGGAAAAAGGTGTATGTTCCAGTCCAAGGATCGACTTCATCTGTTGCAGCTCCAGTGGCAACACCAACCCTTGTATACAACTGTGCTCAAATGCCGTTGATATGTGAAAATGTTGCTGCTTTCGTGAAGGGAGAAGGCGTCGCTACAGGGGATCTACCATCCAACTATATATTTTACTTCGATCCGGATAATTCTCATAAGGAGAGCCGTCGCCAGAATTCATGCGGATGCTTCCAGCACGACAAATGCGATACCGCCACATCGAATGGTAAGTTGGCTGGTCAACTGGTTTCCAGTATTGCAACCAATGCTCTGGGTGTTTTCCCGCAACTCACAGCGAGCTCAAGAAACATTATCTTGGCTGGCGCGAATCCACCTACAAATGGGGCACGCACTCCCTTACAGAGTGTACCAGGATGATTTGCTGGCGAAGGCATAGCATATACTTGCGATGGTAAGTTGCCTTATATCTTTGTAATTCAATTAACTGACATTTAGTGTAGAGTTTCCACCGGCTACGTAAGTAGAATGATCTGAACTGCACGATTTCTTGGTCTAAACTCAAGCTAATGAGAACAGTTGGGTACAAGGTGGTAGCGGAGCTGCTACTATCTGTGCTGTAAGTCCCATGTCAGAGAAAAATGAAGAATCTAACATTTGATAGTTGCAAAGTTGGCAAGTCTTCTCTGGGAAGGCTACTAGTAATAAAAATGCAGGCAAGTTCCCTTTGGCTAGTAGGAGTGGTGTACGAAGGGAACAAGATTGGCAAGCACTGTCTCACCAATATCTTCGGGTAGGTTATTGTATATCCGTTCATCCTATCTACGACTTTTGTCAATGTGGCAGCTACGAAAGCCTGGGTCGAAAAGGCTGTTGCCACAACCAAAGTCGTCACGAAGCGTTATGTGGTGGCTACTCTCACAGATACTTTACCAGCAGCTACTATGGTGGTAAATGGTAACGAGATCATCAAAGATATTGAGGATGCAAATAGTCACGAGGAACATGTCAAGAGGTATTCTGGTCAGGGCAAGACTTTTGCTCGTCTTGCCCGGTTTAGCAACACGACATCGACATATAGCTCGGAAGTTTCCACTTTCACTTCTTCAAGTACGAACAGCTCGTCCTCCATAACAAGTGGAGACACATCCAATACAGGATCAAGCACGGCCAGTAGTATCGCGACAACCACTGTTTCTCTTACTATTACCTCTCTACCTGCTTCAACATCAAACTCCGCCGGTCTTGCAAGCTCAACTTTGGGCTCATCTTCAAGTGCTGAGCCGGGATATCTAGGAACCATCACCATTCCAGCATCAGGCTCTGAAGGCCCAATCACTATTCTTCCTCAGACAACGACTTACACTGGATATACAAGCATTGAAACGCTTGCAAGTGTCACTGGTACACCAGGGTCATACTCAGAAACCACAACAACCGATAGCAGCCATCATCGCACTATCCTGCCAATCTGGTTTGGAAGCGACGGGCTTGGAGTTATTGTTGTTCCCCTTGTCTCTGGATCTGGCATAATACCACCTCCCATTGGATTCCCGCCAGTCGTTATTGGAGCTGACGGAGAAGCCACGGCCAAATCTGATGAGCCAACATCATCTCCTTCAACCTCTACCTCGACCACTTCGTCTGGCACCTCAGAGTCCACTACTTCAAGTGCAAGCAGGACAACGAGCTCGAGTAGCAGTTCAAGCAGCTCCAGTAGCTCGTCCTCTGCATCTGCAACTTCCTCAATGTGTCTATACGAAACTGATACGACCGGAGAGGAAGATTCCGATGTTGGCGACGACAATTTTGATGACTCTGATCCCTGGGATTTTGGAAGCATGCCTATGTATGGACCAAGCACGACTGGTGGCACGACTTCATCTCCAGCTTCCAGCTTGTTGTCATCTAAGTCTTCTTCATTAGGTTCATCGACACCAAACCCCACCTCCTTAACCGCTTCTAGTTCTCCACTAGTATCCAACTCATTATCAAGTGTGTCAACGCCAATACGTACCTCACAAATGTCTATTGCTTCAAGTGTTGCCTCCAGCAAGGCTCAATTTTCGTCTTCTAGCATAGTCTCGTCTACCAGCACTAGTGCATCTTCCTCTACTACCTTGTGGTGTGTGATTCCAACATCGACAAATGAGCCGCATATATCAGTTTCCAAAGCCGAGGCCGACATTGACGAATGGTGTCCGGAGATTGATGGCTTTACAGATTTCTCAGAAACAGTGGAATACGAAAGTGGACACGGCAATGATAATGTTCTCTTCTTACGAGTTGGTGACAGAAATACCTGTGACAGTCCTTCAATTACTAAAAACGCATGTGAAAACGGTTTCCGCGTCGCACTCAATGGATGTCAGACCGATACAACGGATTTCAAACTTGGTGGTAATTTCACGGATGACTGTCTTATTTGGCAAATATACGTCTGGGATCATTATGATTAAATCTATAATAAAATCGATATAGCATGTATCAGCTTTGGTCGTTTGTTCTTCTTTCATATTTCGTTTATAGAAGATTGGATATCGTCTCACAAAAGCTGTGAATAGGATTAACATTGAATTTTAGTCTTTGCAAGAGGTGATTATCATGCATAATTATGCTTTGAAATATTTAGAAGGGGATTAGACGCCAAATAGAAGCATGATCCATTAATAAGAGGTATATCGTGCCTATCAACTTCGACGTCCTTCTAAGACAATTGCAGAGCACAAAGCAAGTTTCGTACTCGTAAGAATTATAGTATTAGGAGTAGAGTATTGGAGGTTAAGGAGTAGGGAGAAGGGAGAACAAGTACACCAATGGTTTAAACAATATGTAAGACAATATTCTACAATCAGCACATACGACCACAGACTGATGAAAAAAGGGCATCCCGTCCGCTCTGCCTTACTCAAACATTAGATCGGTAGATTAGTAGTTGGGTGGGTGACCACCAGCGAATCCCTACTGTTGTATGTTTTTCATTTTTGAACTTTTCTACGATTTTTTGGTTGGTGGGGTGCTTTCTTCATGGGTACTCAGAGCTACTGTCTTATATCACGAAGACAATAGCAGCAAGATCACTATTAAGACAGCACATCATATGTATACGATTGTAAGCTAGGGACTGTGTTGATGTTAGCTATATGATGTTCAGTCTTGCAACTTATTATAAGCGGATTATAGGAGGACATCATCACTTGTTCCTTTTTGGTAACAGATAAGTAGCGGCATGCTGTGTGTATCAACAGATACTGTGCTACCTTTAAGTAGAGATATCGCAAAGTCGTGGAGACTCGCACTCGGCATCGGATCGAGAACGTATATAAAGTCTCTCTGCGTAATGTATGCATGTATGGGTGGACATGAAATTGTATCAAGAACAAAAGGTTTCGCTTTGTCAAACTCAAAGCCACTAACTCGTAAATCTTCACCTCTCATAACTCCTTTACTTTATTTTCGCTTCCGTCCTTATGCCCCTTATCGTAAGACCATTGAAACGCCAGCCCAGCCGTAGCTAACTCCAAATGAAAAAAATTATCTCAACCGCGGTTGACAGCAGTGAATCCACCCTCTTCCTCACCAGCTTCCTCGGCCTCATCTTGCATTTCAACATCTTCACCTTCAGCCTCGTTCGGAGTGTCGGCAGCACCATCCATCTGGGAACCCATGACACGACCGCCAGCCTCAGCATCTTCCTTCAATGCCTGATCTTGTTGAGCCTGGAACTCATCGACGAAACGCTTTTGGCCTGAAACCCCAAGATCACGCCACTTCCAAGCGAGCTGCTCATCGACATCATAGGTGCCATCAGCGATCTCCCTACGGTGCTGAACGCTGATGACCGCGCGCATCTCCGCGCAAAAAACCTCGAAAGGATTGCGAGGACGGTCTCGACGTGAGATGTATGAACCGTTGTTCTTTGGAGATTGAGCCCGACGGATGACGTTCATGGCCATGGACTGATCCCGTTCAGGATGAGAGTGAGAGAAAGCATCAGAGCTTGGCGAAATGGTGGATGGATTTTGCTGAATGAAGGAGGATCCTGGACGACCGTCACCTAGGTTCGTGAGGAAGGATGGCTTGCGATGACCACGCTTGGTACGGAGAGGTTTTTCCTTGGGCTTGGTATAGTCAGTACGACTTTCCATATGGCAATGTGTTAAAGACATACGGTTGGTGGTGGACTTGGGCTGCCTTCGGAGTCCTCGACGTTGGTGCTGGTACGCTTTGCCAATTGTTCCAGAAGAAAAGCGCGCTCTAAACGCATCTTTTCAATGCCACGGTTCATTCTAGCCAGACGTAATTTGGCAGCATCGTTGGAAGCCTCGACATCATTTAGACGCTGCTTGAGCTGAATACATTTGCGACGATATGCTTCCTCAACAGAGGGAGGGAGGATTGGTGGAGCTCCTAGAGGATAGTTAGTATCTGTAGTGAAGAGACACAAGCGGTATTTGGTGCCGAGGATTCGGCGGTTGTGTAGATAAATTTGGACTTCGATGTGCACGTTGTCGCATTGCAATGCTCCATCGTGTTGGCCAGGTCAGAAGAATAACAAGCTGCATCTGATCGAGAGCATGCTGCCTATACTCGCAATAGAGGCCAGAAAGAAAGACCTTATGACTCACCTACTGAAGGTGCCATAGCTGATAGATATCTGGAATACTCAGCGAAATCAGTGTATATTTGTTGCTCAGATCTATCGAAGAATTAATCTAAACTGGTCAACGACATACTGATTGCATCGCAGGAGCTTGAGAACGCACGGCCTTCAAGGCCGGGTATATAATGATCCGTCAGAAGGTGATGTCAGGCGATAAGGCATGCAAGGCTGGATAGCTTTTCAGGCCGCAAGGCTGCAATAGGCTCGCGTGGGAACTTTTTCGAGGTCGCGCAGCGCAACGACGACTTAGGGAGTGCCTATTTACCACCTTTTCTATTGAGACGACATTCTTCTAGACAATACCGCAGAAATGTCTCTTAATATCCCAAACGCGCCAAACTCTGGCTTGTTCAAGCAGGGCTACCAGAAGTGTGTCCTCCCCCTTTCGAGCTCCGTTTGTTATAGCTAACCAGCTTCATAGCTACGATTCCGAGGATGGTGCTGTTATTAGAAACATCGAAGCATGCAGAACCATTGCATCGACAGTTCAGACTTCCCTCGGTCCATATGGCCGAAACAAGATTGTTATTAACCATCTTCAAAAGATGATTTTGACCTCAGACGCCGCAACTATCCTTAGAGAGCTTGACGTTGTCCACCCAGCTGCTAAGCTCATCGTTATGGCCAGTCAACAGCAAGAAGCCGAGATGGGAGATGCCACGAACTTGGTTATTGTACTTGCCGGAGAGCTTCTCAGAAAAGCAGAGGACCTTTTACGAATGGGATTGAAGACTAGCGATATTGTCACTGGTTACGAGAGAGCTCAAAAGTTCGCCTTGGAGACTCTTGAGGAGCTCACTGTCGACAAGGTGGAGGACATGCGATCACAAGACGAGCTTGCCAAGGCTATTCGAACGGTCGTTGCCAGCAAGCAAAATGGACACGAGGAATTCCTTGCCAACTTAGTCGCTGAAGCAGTTCTCGCAGTCCTTCCAAAGAACCCAGTCAACTTCAACGTCGATAACATCAGAGTCGTTAAGATTATGGGAGGAAGCTTAAACCAGAGCAGAGTTGTTAAGGGAATGGTTTTCGGAAGAGAACCAGATGGATCTGTCAAGAAGGCTGTCAGAGCCAAGGTCGGCGTGTTCTCATGCCCGATCGATACCTCTCAGACTGAGACTAAGGGCACTGTCCTTCTGCACAACGCCAAGGAGATGCTGGATTTCACAAAGGGTGAGGAGTCACAATTAGAGACTGCCATTAAGGAGCTTTACGACTCTGGTCTTCGTGTTGTAGTAGCTGGTTCTACTGTTGGCGAGCTTGCCATGCACTACCTCAACCGCTTCGGTATCCTTGTCATCCGCATTCTTTCCAAGTTCGAGCTCAGAAGACTATGTAGAGTTGTTGGAGCCACTCCATTGGCTCGTCTTGGTGCACCAATGCCAGATGAGATGGGTAGCGTAGATGTTGTTGAGACTCTCGAGATTGGTGGAGACCGTGTTACTGTCTTCAGACAGGAGAACGAGACCACACGAACTGCAACCCTCATCATTCGTGGTGCTACCCAGAATCACCTCGATGATATTGAGCGTGCTGTAGATGATGGTGTCAACGTTGTCAAGGCTATTACAAGAGATCCTAGACTTGTTCCAGGTGCTGGAGCGACTGAGATGCAACTTGTTGAGAGAATACAAGCTTTCGGTGACAAGACCCCAGGTCTTCCACAGTATGCCATCCGCAAGTTTGGTGAGGCTTTCGAGGTGATTCCAAGGACTCTTGCCGAAAGTGCTGGTCTTGATGCTACAGAAGTCCTCAGCAGACTTTATGCTGCCCATCACAAGAGGGATAACTGGACCACTGGTGTTGATATTGAGGTAGGACTACTTGTCATGAATTTGTGGTGTTCGTTGCTAATTCGTGGACTAGAATGACGATGATACCGGATGTCTCGATGCTAAAGCTGAGGGTATTCTCGACCTTATGATCTCTAAGAGCTGGGCCATCAAGCTTGCTACTGAAGCCGCGAGAACTGTTCTTTCTGTTGATCAGATCATTGTCGCAAGACAAGCTGGAGGACCAAAGCCTCCTGGACCTAACCCAGTAAGTTGAACACACAAGATTACAATGTCCAACTACTAACATTGATTTCCAGAACTGGGATGAGGACTGATTACGACGCATCTGAAATATCTTATAGATGTATAATATAAAAGATTCTCATGTAATGACCACATGAAGTATACCAATACCGTCTGCTTATTTAGTGATTTGCTGTCGGCTACATCGGTTCCCCTATTCCATAAAATCCCTTACGTTGTCTACAGTGAACAGTGTCATTCCAACGCTTTCTTCTCCATGCTCCGTTCCCTGTGTAACGTTCAATGTTCGATATTATAATCCACTACCTTGATTTTGTGCTAGTAATGTTATGCTTCACCCCCACAGGTATATCTTACAACTTCGCTGCTTAATTATCGAGAAAATCTAGTCCGCGACTCTTTCACTCTCTGGTTAGCTGGCGAAGTGCCTTGTTTTTGCATTTGTTCATAACGTATCCACTTCATACTTTCATCTCATATTTTCCAAGCTCATCAGAACATCATCCAAAGATTCAACAAGTTCTGCCTGTGCTCTTCCATGGAGATGTTTTGCAACATCTTGACGCAAACGACTAGCAAGCCCATTGAGAGCAGTAGTTTCCTTCGCATATCGTCTCTGCGTACCAGTTGATCCTTTGACCAGCAACGCAGTCGCCAGTTGCAAGACGGCAATCTGGAGTTCGAGAACCATCGCGGACTTTGGCAGCTCACTACGCTTCATAGATGAAGCCTTCTTGACGACCACCATCCAGTCTTCACGGGGCCCAGTAGTTGATTCATGATCGATGACGGCTAGAAGAACACGGACTATTTCGATCCCCCGAGCAGCTAGCAAATCTTCGACAGAACCCCCACATACTCCTGTCCGCGATGAGGAAGTTATGTTCTGAAGGATCGAAGCGAGGTCGAACGTTAATGCTGTCCACCCGTCCTGGTCAAGAAATCGTTCAACACCCTCCTCAGTTGCCATGATACCTTCCAGTGCGGTGAGGATCGGGTACTGGAAGTCGAGCATGGTTGTGGGAGTCTTATATAGATCTATCAGGAGATCCATTAGAGCAGCACTCTCGTTCCTAAGATTTTCATTCTCGTCTTCTCGAAGCCATATGGCTAGCGTGCGGATAGATGCCAGAATCACGGGATCTTCCTGAAGATTTTCTTTCATTGAGTCCCATATGAGAGTCAAGCGGGTACCTTCCGAAGTTGCAGTAGTTCCGGTACGCGCTGATGGGTGCAGACCGGCAGCTCCGGCGGTAGAAGCATCGTATCTGTCACGTAGATACTCAATTGCTAAAGACATGGTCTCTGCAATATCTTTGCGAAGCTTGAGAAGCAGGTCAGGAGGCATACTGAAGGGACTAGTTTGAGAATCTCCTTCATCATCTAAACTTTTCACCAGGAAGCCGACGAAGCCCGAAACAATATCGAACGCATTGGCGAGTCGTTGAGACTTGACTGGGTAATCGGCGCTATTGAGCTGTGGCAAAAGAGCTGGAAATGATGACCGGATATCAATGAGAAGCAAATTGATGAACAAGTAAGAAAATGGTTTCTCATAATCTGTGCCGCTCTTCTCATCACGGAAAAGCAAGTCTGGACTCTGCATTGGATATGCCTGAAGTAAAGCAGCTGCTAGTGAAGTGTATGCAGCTCTACCTGCAGACGTTGGCCTGCTCGTAACAAGCTGTCGAAGAGTGGCCATTAGTCGGGGCAGCCATTTTGGATCAATCGGTAATGCTGGACTATCCAGCTTAGTCAAAACTTCGCCGACACATTTGAGCAAAGTGACGGAGTCAGTGTCCCTGAAAATAAGTAACAGACTGGGTAACGTCGTGTCAAGAGACGCGGCGACCTTTTCAACAGAAGCAGGGTCTGAAGATGCAGTTGACCAGGCATAACTAAGTATATCAAGAGCCATGGACTGCTGTGGGGCGATTTCTACCAAAGGAGATAGGTCTTCGGTACTTAGCAGCTCACTCGCTCCTATAACCTGACTTACGCAAGAAAGCAATATCTGGAGCACTAGCACCGAGGTCTCACTTGAGCTAAAATAAAAAACGGAATAATATTAGCTTGCTTTCATATACGAGAAGAAACTACTTACCTGAATATGATAGCATGCATCAATGATCCTACTCTCCCGGTGAGTCTTTTATCTGCCCGAGACTCATCCGGAAGGAGTATAGTGAATGTATGCAAAACTGCTACAGCCAAATCAACCATATCTTTTGCTTCTTCTTTCGTAACTTTGTCGTTGGCGCTTGCTCTTAAAAGTCGGTCAAGAAATTTGGGAGATATAGCTTCCCAGAGAGCCTTGATACTGGTCTCATCTTCACGTAGTTGTGGTTGATTATCGAGAACGCTTTTCAACAATGCAAGACCGACGAATCTTGAAGTATCATCTTTCGCCCGCAAAAGTGTAAGCATTTGCTGGAAGGCTGCAGTAGGACTAGAAAGCCCAGAGGCCTGTGAATCCGCAGTTTCGCCAGACATAGTTCCTGGTTCTGGAAGATAAAACCCAAACTTTTGCCTTCCAACTATCGAATGTCAGGGAGTTGTATTCTGGAAGGCAAGAGAGTAATATGCTTTTCTGCTGCGCGCTTCAAATGCAGCACGTTTACGCGGAGTGAAATGCGCCGGATCATCAGTTTTACCGAATGGCCGTTTGATTGTCCCAGTAGCCGCATGCGACGAGGCTCTGGCCTCGTCAGCATCTAACCCACGATGCATGGACATACATTCAATGTGTAAACATGGCAAGCTCATTGCAAGGCTATTTTCCAGATCAGCATTGCTCGGGATCGTCGTCTAGCCAAAGTCCCCCACAACATATTATAGCTGGAGACGAAAGCGATGATGACGATAACGATCCAGCTGCCCTATACTCGAGAGATCAGGCATTGTTGCAACATGATCCAATGGATGAGGAAGGTGATATAGTATCATCCATAAGACAACAAAATAAAACTGCTACCTCTGCGACTCCGAAGTTACTTCCACCATTAACGTCGAGTCGCCCATCGTCATCTCTGGGATCGGGGAGTGGAACCCCTCGGCACGTACGGAATCGATCGAACGGGGGTCTGGGTTCAACACTTAACGTTAACAACAAAGATGGAGGACCGCTGGATTGGTATTCTGAGGGACTGGGGAGGCGAGTGGCCTATGAGAATATGACGGCGATTGATTGGATCTTCGAATATACCAAAGAGCGACAAAGACTGCGGCAGCTATATTCAAGCGCAACAGGACTGCTTGGTTATGCTCGACGATCCCTTGATGCGAGTCAGATTTGGGTACTACTTGTGTTGACTGGTCTTGCAACGGGCCTTATCGCAGCTTCAATAGATGTTGCAAGTGAATGGTTGGGGGATTTAAAGACTGGGTACTGCTCGGCAGGGCAAGATGGGGGTAAATTCTATCTGAATAAGAACTTTTGCTGCTGGGGATATGATGAGTGGGCTCAGTGTCAAGACTGGGTACCATGGAGCGTTGCATTGCATATCAATTCAAATGGTGGAGTTTGGTTTATAGAATACTTTTTCTTTGTTGCATTTTCTGTGATTATTTCCCAAATCCTTGGCCTGTCAATCGCT
This sequence comes from Xenosphaeropsis pyriputrescens, assembly GCA_022609375.1. NCBI lineage: Eukaryota > Fungi > Ascomycota > Leotiomycetes > Phacidiales > Phacidiaceae > Xenosphaeropsis > Xenosphaeropsis pyriputrescens. The sequence goes on along the minus strand of JAGKQE010000017.1, from coordinate 247,295 downwards.
AACTGGTACGAAAATAGATCGTTTTCGCAGCAAGTGCTAGTTTGTTGGTCGATTTCTATGCCATTTATGCGAAGCATAGTGGTATACCAGAAATTAAAACAGTTCTAGGTGGCTTTGTTCTAAGGCGTTTTATGGGTACCTGGACGTTGGTGGTAAAATCGATTGGATTGGTATGCAAATAACCCCCCCCCCCCCCTTTGAAAGAACACCAACTGATAAGGAAAGTGTCTTGCCGTAGCATCGGGTATGTGGCTTGGAAAGGAGGGACCGTTGGTACATGTAGCGTGCTGCTGTGCAAATCTTTTCATGAAGCTTTTTGGCAGTATCAATGGCAACGAAGGTAGGTATTACATCCGAATTATGTATTGGGGACTGACGCCTTGTAGCCCGAAAACGAGAAGTACTGTCAGCAGCAGCCGCGGCAGGTATATCTGTAGCCTTTGGATCTCCAATCGGTGGAGTGCTATTCAGTCTTGAAGTAAACCGTGCATAACTCAGTGAGATCGAAACCTGCTGACGAAACACCAGCAACTGTCGTATTACTTCCCCGACAAGACTATGTGGCAAAGTTTTGTATGCGCCATGACAGCCGCTGTGATGCTGCAGGCTCTTGATCCCTTCAGGACTGGGAAACTCGTTATGTATCAAGTAACGTACAGTACTGGATGGCATGGATTCGAGATGGTGCCGTTTGCATTTCTTGGCATCTTAGGTGTATGTAGTTTTTCAACCAGAGTCCTTGGCATTTTAATAACATTTAACAGGGTCTATATGGTGCTCTATTCATCAAAGCCAACATGAAGATAGCTCAGTGGAAGAAGTCCTCCTCTTTTCTTCCTGGACCAATCACCCAGGTAGTGGTCGTCGCACTACTTACTGCACTTGTCAATTATCCCAACCTCTTTATGCGTGCTCAGGCTTCTGAGCTCGTGTATTCGCTCTTTGCAGAGTGCTCGAAGATCATTGACGATCAGTTTGGACTTTGTATGACTGGCGCAGCTTCAGCAGGAACTGTAGTTCTCCTTGTGTTCGCAGCTGCCATTGGGTTCTTCCTGGCTGTCATCACCTTTGGTCTCCAGATTCCGGCAGGTATCATCCTTCCTTCAATGGCAATTGGTGCATTGTTTGGGCGTGCCGTTGGCATCATCATGGAAATATGGGTGCACAATCACCCGAAATTCATAGCCTTTGCTTCTTGCGAACCCGACATACCATGTGTCACACCTGGTACTTACGCAATCATTGGAGCAGCCGCAGCTCTTACTGGTGTAACTAGGATGACCGTGTCTATTGTTGTCATTATGTTTGAACTTACTGGTGCTCTTACATACGTCTTGCCGATAATGATTGCGGTCATGATTGCTAAATTTGTTGGGGATGCCTTTTCGAAACGGGGTATCTACGAATCTTGGATTCACTTCAACGAATACCCATTTCTAGATAACAGCGAGGAAACACCAGTACCAGATGTCCCAGTTAGTCAGATTATGACTCGGATTGAAGATTTGGCAGTTATAACTGCCTCCGGGCATACCATTCAAAGTCTGCAGAATATACTGAAGAACCATCCTTACAGAGGATTTCCCGTAATTTCAGACCCTCGAGAAGCCATCCTGTTAGGCTATATTTCCCGCGCAGAATTGGCCTACAATCTCAAGAACGCTACCAAAGGCGATCGCTCTCTTCCCATTAAGACGGAGGCTTTCTTCTCCCATCAACCTTTAGCCGATCCGAATACGACACTTGACCTCCGTCCCTGGATGGACCAAACTCCCATCACCCTTCCTTCAAAATCCAATCTTCCGCATACAGCCAGCTACTTCCAGAAACTTGGCCTGCGATATCTGCTTTTTAGCGACAGAGGGGTTCTACAGGGTCTATTGACGAAGAAGGATGTTTGGTATGTACTCAATGGCGCAGAAGAAACTAGGAGGACAGGAGGGTTGGATGGTGAGGGAATGGAGACAGGAATCATGAGGGAGGACGGCGTGGAAGAGGAGGGTAGAGGGCTCCTCAGACGGGATAGCGATCAAGTCCCATTGACTCCCGGCGCTCATGATGCGCCCTTGCTATGATACGACGAATATAGACATGTAATTGATTGAAAAAAGAGAGTCAGAATGTCAGTACAATACTGTCAACATGGATATTCTTGTTCAATAGATAAGTTGTTCGCCATGATCGGGTGATTTTCTCATTTGTCTATGCTATTCCTTGGATCATTTTACTAGACCGACGTTTGTGAATTGTCCTATGGCAACAGAGCTACCCTTACAGCTGCTTTCAACCCCAATTTGAACAACTCACAGTCTCGAAACTCAGCCAGTCAATTAGCAAGCGCATTTTTACACAGTTCTTTCACCGTGTGTATCATCATCATCGTAATGTCTATTTCAAGTCAAGCCAACTTCCTCACCAAAGCAAATGAAAACCAACCAGAATCTCAACTTATCTCAATCAACTCTAGCTATTTCTCAATTTTCTTCGTCACAAACCTACAGCGTGGATCTGATACCAAGTAGGTCTCCACTGTCTCTTACATTCACCACATCTATGATTGTATGCGTCTTCCACGTCCTACTTCCACTAGAACATCAATTCTCACTTTGGCTTTGCCTCTACCAATACTGTTCGTCTTATTTCCTCTCCTTGGTCCACCATGCTATAATATCATGTTCAAACCATACAAAATCATTAAGTGTCCTTAAAGCTCGATCATTGGACCATTGGACTCGATTAACAAATACAATGCTCAGATAGCGGACGCTCAATATCACAACTGCATATTGCAGCAGCTTTTCCACGTTTGTCAGCAGGCTGCGCAGAATGTTCAAAACATTGGACTATACCCTAATCGAACTCCTTGTCCTCATGCAAGAGGTGACTATTATTGTCTAATCAGAGGAGTTGCCTAAGCTATTGAGTCCACCGATTTAACCCAAAAACATCAAGAAGCTCTCAATAATCTTTTACAAGCATACATTGACAATAACAGTATAATTATTAGGTCTGAAATTACTACTAGGACCTAGCAAGAATTTATATATGCTATCTTTGATAGATAGGACTTTACATTACAAGTTTCAGTGGCAGTATTGTCGAAACACTTACATTAGGGAATTGCAATCCCATATAGTATCTTCATAGCCAATTGTTAGTTGTTCTCTACAAAGCAGAAAGCTATTGCTAATCTTCTCAAGTTGCTAGCACAAGCATTCTAGATAGGTAAAGCAAGTACTTTATTAACTAGAAACGTACTTCCTAGTTGGACACAAAATCGTTTTATATAAGACCTTGAGGTTCTAGATGCAGCGCAGATTCCCTGCTTATTTACTAGCTTATAACCTAATCTAGGCCTTTAGTTTTATATGATCAAGAGCGTTAGCGATCAAGTTTGTGGTTTGACTAGTGTAACTATCTTAAAAATTTCTACTAAATCTGTTTACTAACAACTTCTTAGTGGAGAAAAGCTTCTATGATTTGCAAATCAATCACAGTTTTATAACATTTAACCTTGGTAATAACTCAAACTTTTATTATTCTGATATCTTTCTTACAAAAACTGAATCTATACATGTTATAGGGGGAATAAGAGCTTAAGCTTGGAAGTAAAAGGGTAAGATAACTTAGGTACATGGCTTGAAGTTGATAGTATTATTTACAACTTACCCCTTAGGGAACTAGTTTGAGCAGAAGCTAGCAAATACAACAATCAGGATAACGATGGTTACTGTTTTTATAACTCTGCTCTATATTTATAATATGCCAATCAAGAGGGCTAGCAAATACTCGAACTCGCATCAGAATAACTAAGCATTATGAATATCACAGAGTGTTGACAACAAAAAGAAGACTCACAGGAACTACTCAGGGACCTTCAAAGCGATTAATATTCTTTGCTAGCTTATTGGTAAATTCTCGTTCAACTGGTGAAGACTAATTTTAACACAAAATTTGCTAATTGTCGATGTAAATATCATCGACGCATTGCTTTCTTCTTCGAAGACATCTTGGTGTAATAAAGGCTAGAGAAACTCTGTAGTTTGAGCTTGCTGTGTTTTTTTTTCACTCCGTTCTATTTTTATATACTTTCGTGATTGTTTTCACCATGGCCATACGGTGGTGGTTTGACCTTGAGTTCAGTGCGTATGTACGAAACAACAACTCTACTGCCATTGCTTTTAGGGACTTGAATTATATATTTTATTCAACTAAGAGCTCTATACATGTACGTGTACTTGTACTTCTACACAGCTGATGCTCTCATTCAATTCGCAGATTTGTTACCGTATATGGCTGCTCGGTTTGATACGTCCTGTTTGTATTTTTAAATAACCGTCAACTCAATATCAAGAAACGTCTCTTCTTGGGCTCACAGCCCTCGTAGCTCAATGGTAGAGCGCGTCACTAGTATTCTGTCTTTGAGTCAGTGCAATGACGAGGTTGCCGGTTCGATTCCGTCCGAGGGCATTTTCTTTTTGTTATGTGGCCCATAGCGAACGAATGTTTTTGAGTGTTGAAGTTGCCGATAAATAACAATGACTGTGGTGAAATTGTGTGCCGCTGATGCTATTCTTTTTTTGATGGCCGCAAAAGTCATCTATCTGGCGATGATTCCACAAACGAACTTTTGCTTGTGGCTGGAGATTGCGGAAAGATGAGCCGAAACGCAGGAGACTGAGACACAAAACAACACCAGCCAGCACATCGGCGTTCGAGGCGAACATTGAGAGGAATAGTCAGGCCATAAAGTCGTCAATTCCAGGCCAAAAGCCAAGATAATCTTACTACGTACGTGCGAGGATAAGCCTGCTCCCATATCTTGTCAGAAATCATTCCTCAAGCTCGAAGCTAAGCTAACCTCACCACCATCAGCTCAAGATTCCGGCTTGTTTGAGGCGTAGAAGTGCCTCCGAAAAGACGAAGAGACGAAGAGACGAAGAAACCAGGCGGAGTATTCATGTTACGACTCTGCAATACTCTTCAATACTCTGCAATACTCTGCCACGATACGTAGAGTATCGTATGGATAGAATACGACAAATTCAATGGCATGGCAGCACTGGTGCACCGACCAGCAGCGCGTCCCCACAAGCCGACTTCCCCTTCTGCAGACTAATACAGTTCCTGGAATCCAGAGGGCGATCAACGCCACTGGGTCGGAAAGCCATGCTGATCAGCATTGATGATTACCGCATTCTCAGAATCCTCCGTAGTTCAGGTACCAACCTACTGGACTCTTGGGACAGGACACGAGACGATTCAGATCCTCTATCTGCCGTCAATCTTAGTATTGTACAAGTACAAGTACATTACATTACATGTCGGAAGGTTGCACTGCACTGCCCGCGAACTGTTATGCGCCGAACTTCGAGCCGTGCATGTCATAATTGCTTGCGCAAATGAGAGAGACGCAGAAGGTGAGATTGGAGATGCCCAGTGGTGATCGGCTTTCACAGTCGGATATTGTTTGTGAATTCGTTGCAAATCCTCGACGCATCTGATGACGATGAACATCGTCCGGTACTAAGTACTTGTACATGTCGAAGATTCATCCGTTCATGCACTCTGCACAATGTATGAATAGAATTCCCCGGTGGATCTGCGCGCGGCTCGGTCCAGAAGCATCGATGAGCAGCAGAACCGCCTGCATAGTCCAGAGTTCAGAGTCGATAGAAATCAGGAGACCCTGGACTTAATAGGAGATCAATGTCAAGGAGCTCCCCAGAAGGACGAGAACAGAAGATGACCTCCATTTCCGATTACAAGGTGTACAGCACATCTCTATTATAGTCAATTATCTCGAGTTCAACATGGTGTTTGTATGATGCTCAATCTTCAATCCAAAAGGATCATAACCTAGGTACTGCACTGATCATCTAGAAGCATAGGTACCTAGGTATCTAGCGAACTCAAGAGCCAACCAACCTACCTACTCGAGGGAGCGTCAACATCAACACAGGCTGCAACTGCCACCAGCACCAGCACCAGCAACACCGTATTCTGGCCATTCCGCAAGCCTGCATGAATAGATTGTCAATGCGAGCCTTTGACGCTGCTCGTGGCTGCGGCACTGTGGCTATGAAATTGAGGGGAAATGAAGACAAGTGGCGTGTTGAGAAGGCGTGGAGAGTGGAGAATCCCAGCGTAGATCTGGAATCACCACAAGGTGTGCAGTTGGCCGTACTCAGGTTCATGTGCCACTGTTTGTACAGACGCGAGTCCGTAATCGAAGCGCCTTCTACCGCGCCGAAGGCTCAGCAGGCGTCGTTGTGGAAAGTAAGGTCTGCTGGATGGTTGGTGTTGACTTGATGAAGTGCTGGGCTGGGGATTGTGGTTACGACTTATTATGGTTATTGTCCACGATTTGTACTATGTACTGCAGCACTCGGTCCTTGGAGCGGTGTATCGGTGGTGACGATATGGCAGGGAATCATGTACGCTCAGACCTCGATGCCACTGTCTTCACATCTGTCAAGCTTTCTTTTGACTTCGTAGGTGAATGATGGGGTTGATGGGGTTGATGGAGGGCTGGAGGATGAAGCAGGGTGATGTTGCAATTTTATGTCAAAGCGAACATGCATAGCATATCGTGAAGGATTAAAAAGTGTAAATATGTGCCGTGGTGAGGACAAGACCTGTTCGAACATGGTATGGTGATACCATGGCGCACACTTACTTGTACATACGCAGTACAGTATGTATCATAGAGAAGCAGGCCAACTCGAGCAGTGATAACGATAACAGGCCGGCCTTGGAAAAGAAATACTCAGTCAGTTCAGGAATGCATAGGTGAGGTATGGAATACGTACACTTACACATACACATACGTAGATGGATTGCATCTGGCCGTCAAAATGATATCAAGTAGCCCACCCATACATGCGTAGTGACAAAAATGTGGAGATGAAAATGATCTTTCTATTCGATTTATACGCAGCATGGAGTGAGTACATAGTACATAACTGCCTACCTAGTGGATATGTATCCAAGAGGCAGTCTTTACGAGCGAAGCGAGAAAAAGCCATGTACATAGTACTATGTACATATCTACAAGTGCAATCAATGTACACAGTACGACTACGGGAGATTATGTCCGACCCCGTAGCATAAGTACTTAGGTATGTAGCATATCCATCCTGAGCACCTAGGCACAAGCAGGTCTTGATACCGGGAATATCAAAGTCAAGTCCATCGAGGCCAGGCAAAGTGAGTGTCGTTCTGAGACCCCTCCCAGTGTTCTGCGGAACCTTACTGTGTATAATGGACAAAAAGTCTATCAGTGCTCCACATGCAGCGTTGAACTCTGTTCCCCTCTCCTCTTCTCCTCTTCTCCTCTTCTCCTCCCCCTCTTCTCATCCAGGACGGCCAGAAAGGCTATCCTCTCATCGAAAGTGGATCCCTGCTGGAATGGCTGCTTCTTCGCGGCTCTTAGTGATGGACGAGACGAGTGCGAGGGAGCCGCCAAAGGCCGACGAGGGCGATGGGTGATGGGTGATGGGCGAGAGAAGGGCTCGACGGGGCCACGAAAAGGTATTTATGTGGATCCGTGTCGATTCGTATGGGTGCTCGACGATCATCTTACGTTGCCTCCTGGACTGTAGGTAGTAACAGAGCTGTGTCGAGAGGTTAAGAAGAGAACGCATGATACCAACTTTCGTCATTCAAAACCTTGCCTGCCTTTACGCGCACAGTGCGGGATTGCTTTCGCTCAGGCTGATGCCGGGTACAGAAGAGTCAAGTAGGATAGGATGGGATAATAGATGGAGTAGAGTATTCCAATGATAGACTAGAGTGGAGTTCAGTACAGTAGAGTAGAGGGAATAGCTACGCTCTGGCTATTTCATGCTTATTGCATGATGATACCAACCTGAGCACAGTGCAGGCAAGTGAGCCATGAAAGTAGGTTCGAGCTTGGAGATATCGACTTGTTACTATGTAGTGTAGGATAGACATCTTTCGTGAATCACCAAAGGATTCGAGATCTGGATTTCTCATACACGACATGTCTGGACTTATCCACGCTACCTATGCCGATATGATTGGACTAAACGGGCAGGCCTACGCCTGCAGAGCTATAGAGATCCTCAGATAACTATCTACATAGTACAGAATCGATACGCCGCCGCTGCATGAATAAGGAGTTGCACGAAAGATGTCGAAAACCCCTCCAAGCAGCTGGCCTTTCAGACGAACTTGATAGTTCGTATATCATGTCCCACCGGATGTATCACATCTCGGGCATGCGAGCAAGAGGCCAACGGTACACGCATTCTCCTCGTCGACGGCGCGGGAACAGCGAGACTCCAGACTTGGATGCGGCAGCGTAGCAGCACCGCGTCGCAATCCAGAACGCATGGGGGAAGGCCCTTCATCGTCCCTGTGCACGAGTCGGAAGATGGAGCGCGCTTCCATGCGGCCATTCCATCTTCCAGAGTCCGAATAGCTATGTACTTACATACATACTTGCCACAATGGAAGAGGGCAAATCCCCTCCCCGCCGCATCATCCTCGGACACGGCGGGCTCTATTCACATGTGTCTATGCCAGACTCCATACCGCATTTGCTCGTGAAAGAAGAAAGAAAGAAAGAAGATAAGAAAAAAAAACAGATCAGAGGATGTACACAGTAGAATACAGGATATAATGTGCAGCATGTACTACGTAGATTCGTGCTGCATGAGTCGTGTTGCGCCCCGCTACATCAGATATGCCGTCATCCTTGGGGCATATTTACTCTTTATTAGCGCCGCAGATATGTGCGCCATGGAGCCGGCGTCACTGGCATCTGTCCATGATCTCTGACGGTCATCGATAGCTCATCAGCAAGACCATTCTTTTCTATTCTACTCTACTCTACTCTATGAATACTCGCCATCAAGTCTCGCTGCCTCGGAGTCTTGAAGTCTATTGTGCGGCGCGAACTAGCTCGGCGTGTCGCGACGGTCACGTTGGTTCCGTATCCATATTCTACCTACCCAGGCATGCATTCGTGTGGATTATTCTTCAAGACGAACTCTACCGACCCAGAACCTGCTCGTGAGGCTTCGTCGTTGTCGTCGTCGTCGTCGTCGTAGTCTTGCCTTGAACTTAAGACCTTGGGTGTTGATGCCGAATATATGCCCTTCTAGACGCCGACTACCTTCCCACTTCACGCCAAAAAGAAGACGAATTCTCGGCTCCGATGTTGCAACTCCAAAGTATCTCGGCTCTTTAGCATCAGCTCGCGTCTCGTCTTCCAATCTGGATTTCCAGAGATCTGGAGGTCCCGTATGCACAAGCACACAAGTTCCACGAGCTACCCAAAATACATACAACAAATACATTTCCACCCGATCGGGACCACGGAGGCGAGGCGCGGTATTATCAAAGTGCCATCCATACCTATAGGTACATATCCATAGGGCGGATCAACATGTACAAGTAATTGCAGAGTCTCACAATCGAATCTCTCCCCGTCACCCCGTCTCCTGTCAACAAGCCCTCGTATGAACAAGTAGAGCATGTCCTATGCATTCCACACACCATCGTACCCTGATCGGGCCAATATAACCCAACGAGCGCCCGTGTCTCAGCATTTTCGTCACTTGGAAGCGAGCTATTGACAAGTTTTCTTCTTCTTCTTCTTTTTTGGCCAGTCGGCGGTCTGGGCCACGTTTTCGCTGTCTAATAAGCTTTCAGGGTATACCCAAAAGGGGCTAGGGAGGAGGGTCTTGGGGGAGATGTGGGAGATGTGCTGCTGTTTTTGGAAATTTGATGGAAGCTGTTCTGTGGCCTTCTCGAAGCCCTCAAAGGTCAAAGGGGAGAGGATGACGTTGGGAGCATTCATATGATTTGTCTACCTTGTCTATAGGTACCTAGACTATCTAGAATATCGTCTGTCTGTCTTGCATGCAGGCAAGGCGAGACAATGCTCCGAGCGTGTTGGATATAAACGGTCATTGGGAAGGGATGCAGGTGGGACGAGACTCAATGTTCGTATCTTGGTCAGTCGGCGGTACTTGAGCAGCTTCTTGATGGTTGACGGCCTGGCAGATCGTGTTGTCATTCTGATTCATCGTCCATCGTTTGAGTTCATCATTCATCATCCACCCTACACCCTACATCCTACACCCTACACCGTTGAGAATCGGTAGGTAGATAATATGCTTTCTAGACGTTGCACACGAGCAACTGCCGTTCACGATGACTTGCATGTTCACCCGACGGTTCGCAACCCTCAGCGGCCATATAACTCGACATCGACACTTTTTGGAAGCTTGACATGTTCTTCCAGGACAGGGCCTCACGTCTGCAGCATGCATTGTCCATTGTTGCACCGCGGATTGGGTAACCAACACCTCCGCCATCCATATGAGGGCGAGGTCCGGCAATGCTTCATGTGTGCTTTGAAGCACCTCTATCGCCATGCATAAGGCTACACGAGATACCAAGAGAACGTGCAGCAACGCCTTCTACGACTGCGTGTTTTGTGCAGTCTGTGGGGGTCAGTTATGATATGTGAGGAGATATGGAAGTCGAATGGGTCGTAAGAGGAAGGTGAGTGAAGATGGTGAATGAAGCCCTATCTTCTCCCTAGACCAGACCGGCAGGCCACCAGACCACCAGACCCTGGCATCTCCCACGTGTGCGGATGTGGAAGCAGATATGGGATGCCGTGAACGAATGGTACTTGCGCGCGCTCTGTTGACTTCGATGCGACAGTGGCGACTTGACCATATGAGTTTCTAATAACAGAAATACTCCGATGCTGAGGGCGATGGGTACACGTACATCTATCCGTATGTAGTAGTACAAGTACACGACATAGACAGATATAGATACAGATACAGATACAGGAATGGAACTTTGACGGATGTATGTACATGCATACTGATTTATGCGAATGCACCGAGATAACTACTTGTAGTGATTCTCATCATCGATTCAGATGGCTCGCTCGACAGGGATCCAGGAGTGTTTCAACGTTCCCACGTTTCCACGTTATTTGGCCGTCATTCGTCTGACCCCGGCCATTAAGCGACGAGTTAAGAACAAGAACAGGGCGACTGATGCCAGGACCCAGGACCTGGACAATGACAATAACAATAACAATGCACTTGTACAAGCAAGTACGTACAGTACATGCGCAGGACATAGCCATGGAGCAATGTGATACACAAATCTGCGCAAGTGCTTCCTGTCGCAAAACAAAAAAAAAAGACACTTTGATCTTTCGATACTTCCCACGATTCCTGCAGGTTGATTGTATGCATGCACGCTTTGAAGCCCGCAGTGGCATGCAATATCATTTCATTCACCGTCGCGCTCAAACGATGCCTCGGGCCCCCGAATGAAAGGGAAAAGAAGGAGAGACCCCTTGAGGGCCAAGGGACAGAGCGAGGACTCGTCTACACATGTCTTACCGTTGGCCGTCGATATGGATGGCCTTGGGGGGAGCCATAAACCGTCATGGCCGAGGAAATTTAAAAGAGATGAAAAGCGAGTTCACGGGCGTCTGATCATTCATGTACTTGTACAGTACCTGTGTACTTGTAGGGTGTAGGGTATTGCGGAAGGGGAGGGTCGGGACCCATATGAAGCACGTGCGGAGTGTGTCAAGGGCCTGCTCACGAGGGAGACGGAGAGGCTCAGAGCAGAGTGCACAGAGGTCGCGTATCCACTCCAATAACGCGTGACGTGAATCCGCATTCGCCTGGTCAAGTCAAGTCAAGTAAAGTTTTTGGTTTTGCTCGACTGACGGCCTCGTTTCCCGACAAAGCACTTCGACGGTGGAGTGTATCAAAAGTATGTAACGAATAAGTCCCTCGTGTGGAGAGGTACCACAAAACAAACGTTTTCCGACTCTCACGCATTCATCCCCAAAATCTTCCTCTTTCTTGTCCTTCTCAACGTTTGTCTTTCTTCTTCTTCTTCTTCTTCTTCTTCTTCTTCTTCTTCTTCTCCTTCTTCTCCCTCTTCTTGCTTGCCCCTCTCTTTTCCCCTCCGGAGACAGCGCGGAGAAAAAGGGGTGGGTTTTGCCCGTGGCAATGGTTGGTATTACTTAGGTACATAGAACAAGTATTTTATGGCACGGCATGGTATGGCATGGCCAGAGTGTCAAATGAACATTTCGAAACGTGGGTTGTGAAACCTCTGGGATCGACGACAGAGCTGAAGCTGCACCGTTCGTACCCTGCCCGTCCTTTCGCGTAGAAAAGGCCATCAGCATTTTTATTATTTTTGGGATTGGAGCTTCTGGTACGTTCGGGTAGTGAGACGAGGGACGAGAGACGAGGGACGAGGGACGAGAGACGAGAGATGAGAGGTGTCAGATGACAGATGACAGATGACAGATGGGAACCAAGGTGGATTGCTGGATGATACTTGGGAAAACAGATGGTGGCATGACTCCACTCGGTTCTATCGTGGGAGATGGAGCTGATGACAATGTGCAGAGAAGATGGAGAATCTTGTTCATAGCTGTGGAATTGGCCATGTTATGCTGTGCGTAAGAGATATGTGCAAGAAGAAGTTCGATGCGGTTGAATCCCAATTGGCGACTGCGTCCGTTCTATGCAGGAAGAGGGCTGCTCACCTGCATTTCAATCGACAAAGTCGGATACTGTGTATATGTAAATACATGTATGTTTATATGTACATACACAATGTGCTTGCATGCACAGAGTAGATATGCAAGATATAGACATACATTGGACATATAGGAAGGGTTCTTGACAGCTGTAGTCCATACTGTACATGTATTCTATGCACATAGTAGTACGAATGAGGTACATACAGTACATGAATCATCAAGTCGATAACAAACCCCCATCAACCTAACCCTTCGAACACAAAAGCCACGGATGAAGCGCAACAGTTCGCTCGTGCGTGCAGATTACAATCCTCTCCCCCACGCACAAGCACAAACACAAGCACAAGCACAAGCGCAAATCGCCCTCGCTCTCGCTCTCGCCCTCACACACGCCCCCCTCCGGCCTCATAGCATCAACGAACGGGGAAGAGAAAAGAAAAGAGGAGAGAAGAGAAGGAGGAGACCAGGGGTCAGGAATACAAGCATGGAATCAAAGCTAGCTCGACAGAAATGGAGTGGGTAATTGGGTAATTGGGTAAAGTTTTGACGGTTCGAGGCTGGTATTCATAGGGAGGAGACTAGAGAAGGTCGAGTCGAGATGTCGAGATGTCGAGGTCGAGGTCGAGGTCGACGCTTTGGGGGAATCGTGAGCGTTACTTACCGTAGTAGGTATGTACTTGTACTTGTACTTGTGGGTGTTGGAGGCGCGCCCGAATAGCAGGGAAAAAGGTGTAGGCGAACTCCCATTCCTTCATAGAATCCTCTATCCTTCAGAGTTCTCCCTCCCCCTGTCAGTCTTTCATCCGAAGCCTGAGCTGGTTACTTGATGCTGCTGCTCGTCGATGATGATATTTGCCTGTGTCCGAATAATATATGTACTATGTATGTATTCTGTGCGTATGCTGTATCAGTAATACGTACACTACACAGATCACTTGGGGTAGTACATAGTAGTAGCCTTGACGACGGCATGGAAGTGAGAGATGCATAAATCAGCCAAGAGAAAAAAAAGTACTACTTTAGGTAATGGATGGATACGGGAAACACAGACTCGCCCCTTAGGCCTAGTAGTAACAAGGAGGAATGGAAAAAAAAGGCGGAGGAGGCACCTGAGCTTGACTTGGATAAACAAGTGTGTAAGTATATGGAATATAGAATAGAGTGGTTTCAATATAAAGGCCGTCTTATTCTTCTTGCTAGTCTGATGGGGATTATAATAGGGTATTCTATGAATGATTTATGATATGCCTTGTGGAGTCCTCTGTTGGTTACATATGTATATGTATACATGGGCATATATGCATGTTGAGCTTGAATTCATCATGGACTTGGATCTCCGCTCTTGACTGTGTATATATCTTGAACTACCTTATGGACCTGCTCCGTGAGTAGTGTAGTGTAGTGTAGTGTATCCAAGTGAGTGATGGATGCATGATATCCACGTTTTTCCTGTATAATGCCCAATTTAGTAGAGTTGGAATATGGTAGTTGGGACAGTTACACGTATGACGGCGAAAGGGACATGCACACTTATCTATCCGATACATTTATTATATATATATATATATATATATATGTATTTGTTCATGTTTATCCATTTGTTTACAAAACATTCATTAATGCATGTACATATCAACGGATAAATGAGACATAGATCATCGGCGGACCTTTAAATGCCTCTCCCATTCAAACCCTTTCTCTCTTATTACACTCTTATTACACTCTCACTCTCTCTCTCTACCATACCATACCATACCATATTACGCACTGACATGTCCCATCTCACGCGTGAGCTGAGCCTATCCCATCCCATACAGTATCAATCCACAATTCAAGTGTTGTATTCTATGTACAAGTACACGGTCGCAAACACAATCTCTACCCTTGGTCCTTGGTACGTACCCTGGAAGTTGTGCCTGGTCAGGCCTGACCTGGCCTGGCTCTGAAGAGAGCGGATAGCACACGCCCCAAGGGAAGCGATCGCCATCGAAGTGAGGTGAAGTGAGTGGTTGTAGTCATTTACATTTATATTTACCCACTTGTACACTTTAACTCTGTATATATATACATATATTACTATGTACTTGTATTGTATTTTTGCCTGTATGTACACATGTGCATATGTACATATGAGTAGCCTGTTCAACAAAGTATTTCTCCTCTCATTGATACTCTTATTTGTCTCGTTTCCCTATCAATTCCACCCAAAACTCATCCCCCCGCCCCCTTACCCCTGTATTCTTCCCCCCTCCCTCTTCACTACGGAGCATGCATCTTACACTCTACAGAAACGTACAAGTACAAGTACAAGTACAGTATGTACTTTGTACATCCCAACCACCACCATAACCTTTCCCCCTCTAAGTACCTGTCTCTCCCCCCCCCAGCCAACTTAAGGCCCCACTTGGAAGAAGAGAAGTCCCACTATCTCAAAAGGCTCTCTGCTATTCATGCTCTCTCTCTTTCTCTGTCTCTCTCTCTCTCTCTCTCTCTCTCTACTTATCTCTGTAAGAAGAGTAGTAGCCCGTGAGACAATTGACCCAAGCACAAGCACAAGTACAACTCCAACAAGGGTCCATCCAACCTTAAGGAAGCAAGAGAGAGAGAGGCAAAAGAAAAGAGTGGGAGAAGAGAGAGTGAGAGGCGTTAACGACTAAAGGACAAGGTTCAATATCAATGGCCGATGGTCAATGGTCAATGGTCAATGGTCAGTCTGAGTTCGACTTCAACTCCAACTTCAACCCCGATATTCTCGGTCCATCTACCTATTCTATTCTACCTTACCTACCTCACTTACCTCACCTACCTTCACCCGACTACCTACACAATACATAACATACTACCTTGTTCCCTTCCATACTACTCTTACTTTACTTAACACTCCCTCCCACTACGGTAAGTGTGAGTGGTAGAGAGACGAGAGTCGAGAGTCGAGAGTCGAGACACAAGAGATACGAGAAAAAGTACATATTCTCTCCCTCTACATCTACATCTACATCTACACCTACACCTACAACTCCACCTCCACCCACATCCAACCCCGACCCCGACCCCAGCCTACCTTATGTATTGGAATAAATAAAGGGTAATCGTTGTTCATGTCGAAACACCCGTCTCCAATCCATCCTCCTACTCTAAACCCCACGTCCACCAAGAAGAACCAGTTCCAGGACACACCTTTGGTTTCGCAGCTGTATGAGCTTGGACTTTTCGCCGACGCCGACTCGCCAGAGACATCAAGGAGGCAAAGACATAGCAGCAAGGACGCTCCCAGTGGAGCTCGCGTTGCAGAATATCCAAAAAAGAGTATGCTTCAGCTTCATTCACTTCAATCTACTTTCCTTGCCTTGCCCATAATATCTCATCTCTCCACATCATCGTCGATGCGCTCTACTTCCCGAGTAGTCCCCGATCCTCTATACTCAATTCCAAATTCCCAATTCCCAACATTCAATCAATCCTGAATCCTGAATCCTTAATTCTCAAATCCCCTACCTCTTCAAAGGAAAGGCCGCCCAATCTTCAATTTCTAACCATTTTCTTGTCAATTCAGAAGCCTCCATCTCCTCACTGTCGTCAATTGTCTCTCGCAATCCTTTCCGAAGGTCTTCGTCGGTCCAGGAATTGAGAAGAGGAGTTGTTACTCCCGACTATCCACCACCAAGCCGATCGGGTACTCGAACGACTGGAAGAATGTTGGACACCGAAAGATCACGAACCCGTCGGGAGCGCACATTTGTTGGCAGCGAGTGCGCCGTATGCGAAGAACCATTGGAGCACACCCTTCGCGGCGAACGCATCCTCCAATTCTCATGTGCTCATGTATCCCATGAGGCATGCTTTTATGAGTACATCAAGGAGTTCGATTCGCAGTATTGCCCGACATGCAACGCCCCACTGGGATTGGATACGAGTCGAGGAGGCAATGTATTGGATATTGGTAAGGAGAGGAAGAACAGCATTGGTTGGTACCCCGACAGCAGACGGTGGCTGATATTTTTTGGTTTGAAATAGAGAAGCTAAGCAGTATTGTACGATCAGTCTCTGTCAGCGACCACAGATCAACAGCCGCACCAACGCCAACACCGTGGGATTCCCAGACCATACGAGAGCGACCCCGGAGCCGAGAATCCGCTCAACGACAACAGCGTGATGGACGTGAGAGCAGCCTGGGAAGTAGCAACAGAGACAGCAGAGATAGCAGAGACCGTATAGACCGTTATGGCGCACCGTCACGGAATACGCATCACAGAAATGATAGCGAGGCGACCGGAATTGTTACACACTCATCGGGTGGATATGCAGAAACTGCGCAGAGTGGCCCAATGCGAAGACATGACTACGATGTACAAGCCATGGAAGCCAATCTTGTCAGTCCAAGGACGAGCATGACGAGAAACCCAATACCACCACCGGCCGTCAGTGTCAGATCCGAGTTTCCAACATTGACTAGATCCCGTCAACAGCAGACTTTGACGTGTCTAATCACAGTCGAGGTTGCCGAGAATAATTGGAAACCAGACCCAGAGGATTTGAAAACCGCGCCATCCCTACCAACTCTACGAAATGAAGACACCTTTGCGCGACCACCGTCTCCAGCACAGAGTGCGCCAAATGTCTATCCATACGAGTCACCCGAAGTCTTGGACGAAATCACCGAAAGTCTGCGAGTTCGAGTTGAGAACTGGCATGGTCTCGACTTCTCAAGGCAAGCTATCCATTGAAATGAGAGTGTAATTTTTACTAATTCATGGCAGATTTGGCAAGCTTCGACTCTATGGAACAATCCGAGTAGGCAAGGATAAGTCATCATGGCAAGAATTGGAGTGTTACCTCTTCGCGGAAATGCTCATTTGCGTCAAGGAGAAGAAAATGCCACCCGCGCAGCAATGGGACGACCCTGGAGCTCAAAGAAGACTAACCAGATGCACATTGAAAGGGTCCATTCTCATCAAGAAACATCTCAACGACGTCACCGAAACTGGATCTGGTAAAGCACCCACTGGAATGACGGAGAAAATCACCCAATCTAATTTAAGGCCCTTAGATGAGAACGTATTGACATTGAGTCTTTCTGTGGCTGAGCTTCCTTCTTTCCACCTCCGATTCGACAACCGCAACCAATTAAAACTATGGCAGCAAGCACTCATGGACCTCAACGCCATTGAGAACTCTCCGGTTCGAAGTCCTGGTTATGGCAGTGAAGGCGCCGATATGGACGAAGAGGATTGGCACCGAAGCTCTGGACCGCAACGAAACAACTCTGTGTCCTCCTCCTCTTGGGGCGCTGGAAGAACGAGCACCGCACCAACGGAATACACCAACACTACCAGAAACTCTAGGCTTCCAGCAGCTGTTCATGTTCCGATTGATATTGTTGTGGTCATTCCGGTCTCCTCATCCATGCAAGGTGTGAAGATGAGCCTTGTACGCGATGCGCTCAGATTTATGGTCCAGAATCTTGGTGAGAGAGACCGTATGGGTTTGGTGACGTTTGGCTCAAGTGGCGGCGGTGTGCCCCTGGTTGGCATGACGACCAAGACTTGGGCCGGCTGGTCGAACGTGATGGCTTCAATACGACCAGTTGGTCAGAAGAGTCATCGTGCTGATGTCGTAGAGGGAGCCAATGTGGCTATGGATCTGCTAATGCAGCGCAAATCGAACAACCCAATTGCGACAATTCTCCTTATCAGCGACTCGTCAACCTCGGATGCCGACAGTGTCGATTTTGTGGTTTCAAGAGCTGAAGCTGCCAAGTGAGTTCATCCGAGATATTGTGGGGCTCCATATACTGACATTGATAGAATCGCCATTCATTCCTTTGGTCTCGGAATGACCCACAAGCCAGACACCATGATCGAATTGTCCACTCGCACAAAGGCCTCCTACACGTATGTTAAGGACTGGATGATGCTCCGTGAATGTCTTGCTGGCTGTCTCGGAGCCTTGCAGACCATGTCTCACCAGAATGTTAAGTTGAAGCTTCGCCTGCCAGAGGGATCACCCGCGAAATTCGTGAAGATTAGCGGAGCGCTGCAGATCACAAAACGTGCTACTGGCAGAGATGCCGAGGCTTCGTTGGGTGATCTTCGCTTTGGCGACAAGAGAGACATTCTTGTTCAGCTCGTGATCGCTCCCGACACTGGCTCTCCAGAGGTCCTACCGCAAGATCCCTGGGACTCCATAGTCTCAGGTCTTGAGGCTTACGGCGGTCCAATGGATTCCGAAGATCCGCGTCCAACATCCGTTGAGGAACTTCCGCTCATCCAGGCAGATCTCAGCTGGGGGGATATCCTCCGCGATGGTACCCTCACTAACATGCCTCGCCCATCGCTTCTTGCGATAACCATGCTCCCCATGTCTTCAAACAAGAAGTCCAACTCAAGCTGGTCCACTTCTCCACCTATCCCTCCGCATCCAAGTGTTGTTCAGCGCCGCATGGAGCTGCTGACTTCCGATATGCTCACTCGAGCACTTACTCTGGTTGGTCGCGGCCAACATGACCGTGCTCAACATCTACTTAACGAGACACGCTCTATTCTCAAAGGACTTGGCAAAGGAGGACTCCCGCCAGTGCCCCCTCCAACCTCTAAGCTTCCTTCCCTCCCAGGACAAGCTAACAATGACGGCGTTTCTCCGACATCCACAACCCCAGAACGTCGCCGTACCCCTTCTCCAAGCTCAGCACACACCTCGGTTCCACCTTCAATCTCAAGAATTCCCCGTGCTCCCTCGAATGACGCTCTCTCTATTACCCCTGGTAACGGCATCGACGCTGTCACTGTGTCCGCCCTAGATGCGGAACTTGAGGCCAGTCTCGAATGGATCAACCACCCCGCGGTCTTTGGTCGCGATTCCCGAAAGGCGGTCTTACAAGCAATTGGGGTAATTGCTAGTCAGCGAGGCTACACATTCCGCACACCAGTCGAGAGCCTGTGGGCTGGTCGCGTTGCTGGCATCAAGAAGTTGACAGCCAATAGCCGCGAGTGGAGAGAGGAAAACAATGAGGGGATTCGCGAGGAGTCTTAGATTAGGCCACGAACCCTTTGCTTCGATTCCTTGTCCTTTTACTTTCTCTTGTCTGGTTTTTTTCCCCTTCTCTCTTTTTGATCACTTATGAGGGTTATATGATACCAATTGGATTCTAATGTTCACCGAATCACACTTTTCATTTGCATTCGCGGCCTTTTGTTTTGATTTGTTTCATTTTGATTTGTTCTTCCTCGAATCTCCTTGTTTCCCTTATATATATATATCCAGATGGGGCCCTTTTACAATAGAGATTTGTGGGCGAAAAGAAAGGGAGGGGGTTTAGGGGCTTCTGTGGCGGCACTTGTTAAGGATTTGGGTGGTGGTGGGAGGTATTTTTGCCTTTTCCGATGATCTGTTGGCGTCGGATATCTCTTGTGTGTCATGTCTCTTGAGAGATTTCGGTAACGCACGACGCGCCTTGGGGTTATGGATGGGGACATGGCATGGCATACATGCTGGGGAGGGATGTGTCTTGAGGCTTTGCTGGGTGAGGTTGCTTGGTTGCTGGGCTACTGGGCTGCTGGACTGCCGGACTGCTTTGTGCGACGATATACCATTATATAGCTTTACGAATATTCTGCTGCTTATCAAATACCATTATTCATCTTTGGTAGATTTATCATTAAAGGGGCATCTTTCTTGCTTGATGTCGTGACAATATCCTGTCAACTTTAGCAATGGGCATGGTTTGCTCGGCCCAGCTGTACTACGTAGCTCTCTCACTCGTAGATGGCATTTAGCGTCTCACCGACCCGGGCGATCTGCGGGGCCGACGACAGGCCGAGCACTGTGCGTGGTACGTACTTGTACTTAGTACGCATACCAAGAGCGTGGCAGGACCCTCTCACCTCTCAGCCGTCAAAACAAAACAAAACAAAAGCTGGAGACCCCGACCCCGGCACTTTTGTCAGATGTGAGGTGACGTCTGCAGGGTTGGGAAGTGGAGTGGAGGACAGGGTCTACTTACCTATCTAGGCAATTATAATAATATATCAATATACCAGAAAGAGAGAGGGAGAGGGAGAATGGGAGAATGGGAGAGGGAGAGTAAGTAAGAGAGTGCATCGGCTTGAGATGGCTATGAAGGGAATGTAATCATCATCTATTCTATGTACTATCAGGGTATCTCGCGCCACTAAAAAATGATAAGTAATAGAATCATTGATGATGCTGTCCGGAGAACATGATCCGCACCGCAGATGAGATCATTTACTTATTTATTTATTCATTCATTCATTCATGCACTTATTCTACTTGCACTATGAATAGACTACTCTACCTCCCTACTATGTACAGATTAGAGTAGAATATATCCCAAGGTAGAGTAAGGTAAGGTTGTAAGGTTTGTAAGTAAGTAACGTCATACTGTAAAAGGGTCCTCTACGCGCAATGTAAAGTCATCGAAACCGGGTTTGCGCCAATGACGAGACCATATCACTCCATCCCATTAATCCAATTCACCAAATTCATCCAACTCATTCACCCATTCATCCATGCATAAATCTCTCTACCTTGTCATTCGATCTGAAGCATTGCCCAAACAATTGTCTTCGTTGATGATCACCTCTGCTTAATCCTACCTTGTCAATCCTCGCGTCCAGCATCGATGTCTGCCCTCGTGAACAGCATAAAGAGGGATCCTCACCCAGAGGCCTCGAGCGAAATAGTCCTCGACCGAGCCAAAATCAACAATGAAGGAGAGGTCCTTCTTGTCAAGGAAAAAACTCGGCCCTCTGAGCCCTCGGATTCGGGCTTCAGCGAAGGCGACGACGAAAGCACTTCGCACCTCTCCAAGCGCGAGCGCTTCTCCATCAAGGCCAAGAAGATCCTCCACATCTCTGAGCAACCCGATACCGCGCCCCCGGGCCCCGTCCTTGCAGATGCCCCCGACACGTGCTCCGAGGACCGTCTCGTCACAGAGCAGCCCAGCGTCAAGAGCCACACTGCCAAAGACTTCTTACACCATCCCAAGGAGACTGTCTCTTCGAAGGGCTCCGCTGAGGGTGGGCAACAGGTCGCTGCGAATATAGCCGCCAAGGAGATCAGTCATGGCCGAGAGGTTAAGCTGGTTAAGGCACATGATGCCGTGCGGGTGGCTAGCTCCGAGACGGAGAGGTTGTTGGCTATCAAGGAGGTGGACAGATTGGTTAGGGAGAGGCATGATATGTTTGTCAGGTGGACTATTGATAGACATGTCATGAAGATCAGGAAGCTACCTGATCATAGCGTTCCCAAGATGACCAAGAAGGACTTCGAGAGAACTTTGCCGGATGGTACGCGGAAAATGGATTGGGAGGGATATACGAATAACGTAAGTTGACCTTTGATCCCTCTGCTGTCTTTGTGCACTTGGCATGGTCCCTTATTCTGATATCAATAGATGGCGAGATTCTACGCCGAAGAGTACGGTGCTCAGTATATTGGATATACTAGTGATCCGCCAGCGATGCCGGACAAGAATATGGTTATGCCATGTGTTGAGAGGCTCATTATAGCTTCGGGACCACTTCAAGGACTTGCTATGTCAATTCGCAAAATCTATCGATGGGAACATCCTTACGTTACTTTGGCATACTTAATCGCATTCACAACGCTCTGGACGTTCGATATGATTATGCCCGGATCAGTGAGTATGACCTCTGCGAGCCCAACGCAAAGCTAACTTGGAACAGATTGCAGGCCTTTTATACCTCGTAATGCACCGCCGCTTTAGAGGACCTACCATCGAAGATCTTCGCAAAGACATAATTCGCACAGAGCTTCTTGAAGAAACAGCGATGTCCCTACCAGAGTTCATTGAGAAGAAGGGCGACAAGCAATGGCAAGAGGAGCTCATCGCAGAACTTGGCCCCTGGGCTCTCATACAGCTAGCAGATCTGGCCAACCTAATGGAAGTGCTACGAAATTTCTATGAATGGCGAGCTCCTAAACGCACCACCTACACGATCTCCTACCTTGCCCTCCTCCTTCCTATCCTCACATTCGTCCCCATTGCAATCCTAGTCCGCGCATCCACGCTCTTGATGGGCATCACTTTCTTCCTCCTCTTCCCCATCTCCTCGCGCCTCCCCGAGTACCGCCTTCTCGCCTCGCCCACCAGATGGCTATTCTGGGGCATTCCCACGCACGCCGAATGGTCCATCAGCGCCCTCCAGAGCGAAGGCGCCACATACAGACCACACAACGTCGCCAACACCCCCAACGCCTCTCTCACGGAAGCGCAGATCTCGCACGGCCGCCCAGACCCCATGGGCTACCGCGGTCCGCCAACCACCAAGGACGGCCAGCCCATCTCGCCCGTCTCAACGCATGTGTCGCGCAGCACCATCCGTGGCGAATACAGCGGGTCGCTCGGCAATCGCGCCGGCAAGATCACGTTGAGTGGTGCGGGGCTGCGTTTCTTCTCGTCCGTGGGCCACAAGGAGTTGTGGGGTTGTGAGTACGGCGACATCGTCAAGCTCGAAAAGGTCAATAGGGTTGTGAAGAGGAGCTTGGGCAGCGCGCAGGGCGAGGATTTGAGACTTGTTGTGGAGAATAAGGGGATGAAGGGTGTGCAGAGGGAGGTGCTAATCAAGTCTCTGCAGGCGCGCGATCAGCTCTTCAGCCAGATTGTGGGCTTCAGCGATGTCAAGTGGCAGGTTGCTTGGTAATTTGCTATGGTATGGCGTATTGGGTTAGGTTGAGTTGAGTGATGGACGATTTACGAATTATGAGTACATGTTTGAAGGGCGCGACTGTAGTCACGTAGCGCTCAATGAACTAGATGAATATCCAATCTGACGTGATACCGAGACGCTGTAGAGTACGTAAGCCTACAGGATTCCCAAAATAGCCACTCCACTACTCAGGTATGTACCCGTATGTCTATAATGCGGAGAAGTATTCTGCGCAAAGCTTCGCAGATGGCTGTGGAGACCATCACGCCAGATGAAATTCTTCGACGAGCCCCTTGGTTGGAGGTAAGGGATGGGGCACGCCAAAGGCTGTCTGCATTCCCCATGACTCGTCACTCATCTGCGGGCCACTGTCGTCTCTGATCGATGCGTGTCGATATCCACAATCTGCCGCGCAGAAAAACTTCGAATACTACTTCCCTCTCATTTGAACACTTGGGGCTTACTCCACGATCGACGAGGACGAAGTGTGCCGAACACGCAGAAACAGCGGGGGTGAGAGGTTCATGAGGTTCATGTCCATGTTCACGCGAATCACATGTTACCATCACCGTATCGCCGAACAACACACGCAAGCCCCTTTCCACATTCATGGCGCATGATTCCGGAACAACGTATATTTCCTCATCGTGCTACACTAGACTACCCATACATCCCATCCAATCACATCCCATCCCGCAGACCGCGAAGCACGAGGAAGCGTGTATGGCGTTGGACGAAGAGAGGCCCGCCCATGCGTCCTGCAGCTGGTGGAGGCTGCCGCGAGCGTTTGGTGTAACAGCGGGCCGGTTCTGACGGCTGTGTAACGCAGCGCTTGGTCGGAGCCATTGCGAGTGTGGGAGAAGAGTAGAGCTGGATCGGTGCCACACATGCGTAGCTACCTGAAAGTCTGTTCTTAAATGTCGAGTTGCTTGAGCGGGATGACAAGCCTCAACGTAAGTGCCCGCGAGCCTGTCCCGAAGGTGCTCGGCGCGTCCAGAGTGAACAAGGGTAATCCAATGAAAGCTAGTAGCTGAAGACTTGAATCATCGTGATGAATAGATAGAATGCGATGGGCATGATGAGGCGCTACTGCGAATGGTATTGGTTCCAGCCAGTAGTCGAGTTGGGCGTCGACGAGAACCACTCGGAGGCAGCTCCGAAGTCCTGGAGACCGGAGGATGGATCCAGGGCCGAATTGAACGCCGTCGAAGAGTGGGAAGGGAATGTCGAGATAGACGCGCTGCTCCGCGGCACAGACGATGTATTGGGGCTCATGGCTTGCATCGGGGCCACACTCTGCGTGCCATAGTCGCCCATCGTTGCTTGGAAACTATATCCCGATCCCAATGCTGATGTATCTTGCACGTAGCCGGATGGGAGGCTTGAAGTGCCCATGAAGTTGCCATGCGGTGAGAGGAGGAGCGGGTGTTGTAGAGGTTGCCAGCTTTGATTGTTGTTACCAGTCGGCATGTTCAATGGCACGGCGTATTCTGGCATGCGGTAGTTGTGGCTGTGGGATCGGGAGGCGTTGTAGGGTGGTGGTGGACTCATGGGAATGGAGTCTGGCTCCGATACCGAAGACCTGGGTGGTGTTCTGGTCTCCCGGTAGTAATGTTGGTCTAGGAAAAGCTCTTCGTGAGAATCGGGCTCGCTTTTCCCTGATATATATCAGTGAATGCTGGAGTTTGGGGAACAGAATCGTATATACAGCTGATCTTGTGCTTGTGACGTAGATGATCTCTTTTTTTGTCCTTTCGAGAAGATATTTGCTTTGCGCAGTAGCGGCACACGTACTTTGGGGCATGTACGTCGGCTATGTGACGGTCATATTCATACTTTCGACCAAATATCGAATTGCATTCGCTGCACATGATTTGAGCAGGTGCTTGAGACAGCGCAGAATGGTTCGGCATTCTCTGTTGAATGATACTTGTTACAGAACCTTGGTCTTTGAGAAGTGGTAGAGCTTATTCGAAGTAAGGTATGGAAGTGTAGATGACGATGTTATATATTGTTTCGAATCGTCTGCTAGAACAGCTGACATATGTTCGATTGCTCTGAATGTGGGGCACTGTTGAGTATACTTATAACGACTTCCGAAGTATGGTGATAATACGCGGGACATTTAATTCCAGACATCAGCATAGCTAGAGACCACTATTCTCCGAAATCCAGAATGTGTGATGGCATCCGGTGGAGTCAACAACTGGAGCATCTACTTACTGCCTGCGTCTGCCTCTTGATGTTCGAAAGGGTTCATGCAGAGAAAAGTATCATGCATTGGAAGCGGGAACTGACTCGATACAGTCCATGGGTACCCGGGCCTCTTCCGAACAGATGAGAACGGAAACAAGAGGCGACCAGCCGAGTCTTTCGGATTTTTGGGGATCTAACTTACAACGATCTTTCCTGCAGCAAGTGACAGGGAAGCGCCGAGACATCAGCACTCCGATGGGCTGGAAGGATGCCGAATATCTGGTGATCGGCAGGTTCATAGTCAAAGCTATCAACACCATGCTGGAAATAGTCAAGAGCCTCACTGTGGGATTATCCCATAATGTAATTCTTGCCGACGGAGCAGGTAAATGTCTCAGGAAATGATAGCAGTGTATTGTTGAGGAGCACTATATCGATCCATACACCAAGCATTCTTTCTTCGCCGCGATGCCGTGGCATGAATGAGGCAAGCCTACATTCTCGGACCACTTGACAAGCCATATGTCATCCCTGCGTAGACGGCGTCGGTATCCCGCATTGGGGCCCTATCTGCGGTGCTTCAATGCTGATCGATTGCAGCACAAGAATGGCCAAGGCGATCAATGCTTCTCATTGTGCTTTTGCTGAGTCCGCTCCTGGTCAAATAATGCCTGCTGACAAGCATGTGGGACGTCGGGGATGTGCAGGATCTTGGGAAACAGCCAAACGTTAAATTTACATATTCAAGTTGCCAAATGAATATGAAAAACTCTAGTATATGTGTGATGCCACGCGATCAATGCACATTTATTAAAATGCTTGACGTGCTGAGACTGACGTCGGTCAAAAAGAGCACGAATACCTAACGTAGATGACCGCGTTGAGCGAGTAAAGGTTGAGTATCAACTTGCACTTCCCGGCGTACACCCGACGACATATTACCTCATCCATACTCCCCTTTCATTCGCAAACTTTCCAGGAAGTGGCAAGGAATCAGGGCAGGAAACTCAAGCATACAGCCGAAGAAGAAGCATGCAGAAAAAACGCATATGCTCCAACGGCTATTGGCGATATTCGATTTGGAGCTTGGGATAGTAGGTTCGCCATAAGTATGCTGAATATGCAGCGTCAAAGTTTCCGCAAGACAAAAGTGATTTGTGATAAGAAGGAGACTTGTAGCCTTACTCTCTACCAGGAAAACCACCATACCATAATATATACGGGTCACAACGATCCCGCAGCATCTGACACACATAGGTTAAACGCTTGCATGTCTGAAATCCTGACCGAATCTCATATGTTGTACTCCGTATAAGCGGGGGCGATGCTTTCTCCTAGCAGGATGGAGAGGATGGGGGATATCGGGAGCAAAACCTTGTGAAATCGAGAAATTTAATCTTTGCCGTTGTCTTTTTGAATGCAGGGAGCCAAGCCCAACAACACAATTGAGAGCTCTGTGATTTGAAGGGTTTATGCAGTTTGAAAGATGCAGCTTAGGCCAAGGCCAAGGCGCGTCTCGCAGGTAGTAGATTGATGCATAGGTACTGTCTGGAGGTTGCGTTGCTCACCGCATGTTGTTCTATGCGTGTTGAGTACGATATTGGTTAGAGGAAGAGATGCTTGAGATGTAGGGACTGTGATGAAATGGCTTTGGAGGTCGAGAAAGGACCTAGGGAATGAGACCAAGGTAGAAGAAGACAAAAGAGAGGATAAATTTGGAGGAGAGAGAGCGAGAAAGGGAGGAGAATGATGCGTAGAAGAGGAAGAAGAAGAGGAATAACGACGACGATGATCAATGAATGATGGACTAAAGTGGTTTAGGCCGGGCCCGGCGGCCAAGTCTTCTATGGTGGAGTATGTATGCTACACACATACATACGAACTCCGGACAGAGACGAGGGAATAAGGTACGTTACATAGGCGTATACATATATACATGTACATATACATATATGGAATTCTGGACATGCACATACTTGGGTACCTAAAAGGAATATAAGGCCGTTATGCAGTTGGAAGTACAAGTTCGTGCGTAGGTGAAGGTAAGTTATGGAGTAACGACTGCATATGTGGTTGTATATTGCGGAGGAGTAAGGACTTGTGTTTTTACCGGGATCATACGGAAAGAAACATATGACAGGTGTATGCAATAAATATCGAGGCTACAGCATCATGTCTACTCCGCGCCTAGGTAGATATATCAGTTGAGGAGAGATAGTTTACTTTTGCTCTGAAGAGTGTAGAGGAAACGGCCGGAGATGGATATCAATAAATAGAGGCGGGGGAAAATGAGGTTTCACTTGTATTTTCCCGTTACATTATATTACATTATATTACATTCATCGTTACTGTCACGCTATTCATATATCTAAACGCCTTTGGAGATTATTGGATATTGCGTCACTTAGATTGTATGTATACACATCCGGCGGTATATATAAGGGTATATCTGCCCTCTTATACATGGAATACAATATGGCCAAGATAGAGCAGGTAAGTAGACTCGTGTTCTCTGTTCTCTCAACCTACCTAGGTGGGAAATAAGCATGATTATGCACGGGCCACATTGTCGGCGTCTCGGGCTGGCAGAGGTACGCTCTACCTCGTAAGGCAAGGTGAGTCAGTCATGGCCCTCATTAGTCCTTGGTCCTTCATGTTTCCAGAAGAACACCGCTGGCCTGTTCCTCTCCACTCCCCGGTCCCGATCCCGGTCCCTTACCCGTGCCCCACCCGTACCCGTGTCTTACCCATCACCGATCTACACTCGTTCTGTCTACTTACGGAGTACCCGCACCTTACCTCCACCTCACCTTTACCTTTACCTCATCCTCCTCCACCCTCACCCTCACCCTCACCCTCACCTTCACCTTCACCTTCACCTTACATTGTTCTTCCCCTCCCCTCTCGCTGCCGAGCAATTCATCCCATCATCTCAATCCACTCATTCACTCACTCACTCAATCGACCCACAACGAAACTGTCCACCTCATTCACACTCACACAAAAACACACAAACATACCACATAGGTACCAACATACCATCATCCAAAATTACCTACTTGCCTCTCTCTCTCTCTCCTACCTCCTCCACAAAAGAGATATGCTAGCCTTGCATTCGCGAAGATTTTGATGTCCAATTTCATCTGAGGCTTTGCGCCTCATTTCTAATCCATCCCTGTGCTCATAACGAGCTCTCCAATGTCTTGGGACCTGCTAAAGCGCTTCATCGAGAGCGATGTTTTCAATCAGAACCCCTTCCTCTCTGTAGCCTACCTATCGTGAGATCCCAACTGCCACCTGCACCAATGCCTCCAAATCGCTGATGACAATCTTGCAGACGATATGCCGACCATGTCGGAATCCACTACGTTCTGTGTCAGAAACTCCGGCAATTCAGCTACGAGGAGATCGAGTTCTTTCTACCACAACTATGCCACCTAATCATTAGTGTCGACAATGAGTCGATGGCTCTCGAAGAATTCATATTGGATCTATGCGACGAGTCGGTAAATGCAGCGCTACTTGTATGGACATCCCCCAATAGCCTCACTTGCGCCATGCTGACCCCTTGTCTAGACCTTTTGGCTTTTTCAAACTTACCTCCACGACCTAGCCAGCAATCCCCAATCTATCGCCTTTAAGACTTGCCGAAGAATATACAACAAAGTACAACACATCGTCTTTGGTTATGGGGAGCCAGCTAGGGAGGAGAAGATCAAGGAGAATGTATTGCCGGTGAGCGTTCTTGCCAGTTTCGTGCTGGCCAGTGTCGCGACACCATTTCTTCCCCAATGGGCTGGGCCGTTGGCAATTGCGCAAGCTCGAAAACCACAATCTACCGGCGACGTCATATCCGACAACAATCAGACCCAAAAGGTTGTGAGAAGCAATACTGTTGGCGCCGCCTCGCCCCGCTCACGCCGGCTTAAGGAATCTTCCAAGACTACTCGATTGAATGACATAGGCAACGATGCGACCTCCGACAGTCGACCAGCACGATCGAACTCACTGAGCAGGCCACAATCATCCGAATCAAGCAGACGTGTCAATGGAAATCTTCGGGAACATCGGCGGGCTGCTTTCAACAATCTGCAATCATCTGAAGCTCACTCGAGTACAGCTTCCCTACCTCTCCCTGAAGTCAGATCTCCAAATAAGCCCTCACTACCTCCAACTCCCGTCTCTGCGAGTTTGACTCGACCTTTCGAATCGATGAGAAGGAAGCATTCCCATCAGCATCGTCCCCTCACTCCTGCAGCACTTTCCAGATCCCAGAAAATAAGGCTATTGCGGCAGAACTATTTCCGATGCCAAACGCAATTTCTGACTGCTCTCGAAAACATCTCGAACCGACTAGTCATCGTGCCCAAACCAGCTCGTTTGAGCGCTTTACGTGCCGAACTGGCATTGATAGCCCAGGATTTACCTGCCGAAGTCGATATACCCGTGATTTGTCCACCAACACTTGTGGACGGGATTCCAAGCAAAAGCCAGCATCACCGAATTGTGCGCTTGAATCCAGCGGAAGCAACGGTATTGAATAGTGCTGAAAAGGTCCCTTACCTTCTTATGGTGGAGGTCCTTAGGGACGATTTCTCTTTCGACCCTGACACGGAGGATAATAAACGATTGCTGGTGACAATTGCCTCCGAGAAAGGTAACCGCAAGAGAATCTTCGATCTGTCAGAAGGGCCACACCGCGTCCCGAGTGTTGCAAGATCTGTTGATGGGGCCGCTGATAGTGTGTTTGAGCCAATATCTGGTGACCTTGGTAGCTCTCCACTAATCCAAGCTGTAGATGAGGACCCATTGTCGAAGAAAAATTTCTCAGTATCCGATACTATCCATCATGCGAATTCTATGCCGAGATTATCGAGTGGGGCAACTACTCTATCAACCCTTTCATTGTCGACACCGAGAACATCGGCAACATCTGGATCAAGATCGGATAGTCCAGGACCCCTTCGAAAAATGACCTTCCCTTTGCAGAATCGATCTGCCGGCCCAGACCAACCAGATTTCACAGCACTCGCGACTCACATGCGTACAGCATCTCAAATGCTGGCACAGCTTGAATCTACTAGCGGCAAACGCCCCAAGAGCGAAGTTGCGGCTATCAGAGCTAAAATCATTGCAAGCATGCAAAGTCTGGAGGAACAAAACTTTGAGACGGATGACAAAAGCCAAGCCCGGACATTTGAGAGTATTATGGCGAATGCAAATGGTGAAACCGACAGCGTAGAGCCTGAGGATACCGAGGAAGAAACAACCATTGATCCTGCTCTTACTACTGGAGCCGGGGCGGCGAGAATGGAAAACGACCAAAAGACAGGGGGTGTGCAGCGAAAGGGTGATAGAGACGATCCCAGTGCTGCAACCTTTGGAGAAGCTTGGGCTATTAAAAAGGAGCGTGTACGGAAGTCTTCTCCATATGGGTGGATGAAGAATTGGGATTTGTTGAGCGTTATCATCAAGACAGGCGCAGATCTCAGACAGGAAGCTTTTGCATGTCAGCTCATACGGGTGTGTGATAAGATCTGGAGAGATGCTGGAACACCTGTCTGGGTCAAGCAAATGCGCATTCTTGTTACAGGCGAAGGTTCTGGTCTCATTGAGACAATCACTAATGGTGTTTCGTTACATTCACTCAAAAGAAGTTTGACACTTGCGACTGTCGAAGCTGGGCAGAATCCACGAGGCCGAGTTGCTACGCTCAGAGACCATTTCATCAAGACCTTTGGAGAACCAGAAACGGAGGCATATAAAGCAGCCGAAGATGCGTTCAAGCGATCACTAGCTGCTTACAGTATTATTTCCTATGTACTGCAGCTCAAGGACCGTCACAATGGTAATGTTCTGATTGACAATGAGGGCCATATAGTGCATATCGACTTTGGATTTATGCTCTCGAACTCGCCGGGCTCTGTCGGGTTTGAGGCTGCTCCTTTCAAGTTGACGCAGGACTATGTGGATGTTCTTGGTGGTGTTGGGTCGTCTGCCTTTAATGACTATAAGCAGCTGTGCAAGCAAGCTTTCCAAGGTATGTCTTGTTTAAAATCACAAGCAAATAAGTGCTGACAATTTCCAGCATTACGCAAATCAGCCGATCATCTTATTGATCTGGTAAGCATGATGGGCCGTGGTTCCAGCATGCCTTGCTATTCCTCGGGTGTCGTACAAACAACCAACAATCTTCGTCAACGCTTCCAGCTTCAACTCAGTGCTGATGATGCAGAGAATTTTGTTGAAACTGATTTGATTGGCAAATCGCTTGGGAGCTATTACACACGACTGTAAGTCTTTCATCTACGTTTTCTCCGAACATGCGTTCAGATCCCGGCAAAAATCTGGAATACTGACTTTATATAGTTATGATACGTTCCAATATCGCACTCAAGGCATATATTGAAGATTTGTATATATAAGTAGATTTGGTTGGAAAGCATGGATGGCGTATGGATTGTGGCATTTATGTTTGTAGATACCTTGCCCTCGATTTCAAATATGCTGAAGCGAATAGAAGAATACGTGGAGTTTTCGCTGTCTGTTTTGTGTGTTGAACTTGTTTTTGACCAGCTTATTTTCAACATACATGTAACACTCTCACTCTGGATAACATGATTTTTCAGTTGCTCGATTATCTTATCTCCAAGCTCCTTCCTACGCCTATCATACATTGACATTAAACAGACAGACCCCCTTACGAACTCCTCTCTTCCTATCCCATCCCTCCAATCACAGATCCCCCTCCCCCTCCCATTCCCATTCCGTCTCCATCTCCATCTCCTCACTTTCAGACCTAACCCTCTCAATAATCGGCGCCGGCCTAATCATGCCCACCTTCCTCGCCAGATCCAAAACCGCCGCCCGACAATAATGCTGGCACCGCACCAGCTCCAGCACCACCACACGCGCCTTCTCAGACCGCATCCGATAGCCCTCCCCCTCCATATCAACCCACAGCCACGGCTCGTCGATGAACGCCACCAGCCGCCGCGCAATCCGCTTCGCCAGCGGCACCTTGAACCCCGTGAACGCCCGCAGGTTGCCGTGCTGCAACAGCAGCTCTGCCATCGCTGCCGCGTCGCTTAGCGTGTCGATGTCGGCCGGCAGCGTCAGCCCGCGCAGCAGGAATGGTCGCGTCGCGTCCTCTGGTGTTGTAGGGAGGATGCGTGGTGGGGATGGCGATGGGGATGGGGACCGGCTTCCGAGTGAGAGCGTTGCGGTGTCACTTAGTGAGTCGTCGTCTGGGTAGGCATCGCCTTTGGGGAGTGGGTCGTCTTCGGAGGAGGATAGGTTGTCTTCTGAGGATGAGGATGAGGAGTCTTCTGGTGGCGAGGGGGATGGGCTGATTGTTTGCTGTGAGTCTGGGGAGGGAATCTCTGGTGAGTCTTCGCGATAGCGGGGCTGTCATTTGTTAGCTGGATTGGGTTGATACGAGGCGTTACTGACTCTTGGGATGTGCTTTCGGATGTTTTCGTAGGCTTCTAGGAGTTGGTGAGGCATGATGGATGTGTAGCTGTGGATTCGTCGTATCAAAGATTTTGTTGAACAGAGAGTTTGGAGATGTGAGAAGCAAAGATGAAAAGGTACGTGAAGGTGTGTGGTCCTGTGGTTGTTTTTGATGTGAGGGTTCGGATGGGTAGATCTGGATGGCGTTGTACTCTGGCAACGCGTTGCGGGAAGACGCGAGGTTACAAAAGTGCAAAGAGGTGTGAAGAGGTATATGTGAGCAGATCTTTTGGGTCTTCAAGGTGAGTTGCCATGTAGGTGGAAGACCTAATTAACAGCTATTGTGTACGCGGTCGTGTAGATTGATATGGCAAGTCAACGTTACGAAAGTGAGAAGATACTTGGATTTCTTGATAGTACCTCATGTGACCAAATGAGCTTTGGGCAGATGAATCTTAAGTAGACAATCTGAGAATTCACTTGGTAAGTTTTCAAGAATTTTAGAGATATATTCGTGCTCTATCTTCTACTTAAAATTTCAAGAGTAGCTTGCTAAAGAAATATGCTAGTTCTCACGAGACTTTGTTTTAGGAGTTATTTGAGCCTTTCAGTAATCAACAATAAGGTATCTGACATGCTAGATATTTTCGAATAGGGTTCTGTCGCCCTCTCTCCTAATCTGGAATTCATGAAGTGACATGTGTGTGCTCTCGAGGAGATGTGGGGATAAAGAACAAAACAACAAAAACAATCAACGAATAGTAGGATATTTTGTAAGACTTCCTGCAATTCAACACAACGAGGAAGCCTTTGAGTATTTTTGTTCCAAGATAATATTTTTTGTATCATGGGATTTTACTTTCGTGCCTTTTGTTTGTTATTTTATGTGGCAAATGCCAATGAATGGCCGTCACATCTCGAAGTTACGGTTACCTCAGCTTTGTTTTCTTGCCTAGACTACAAACGGTACATTTGATATTCTTCTTGTATGTCAACTTGATCCTCTACCTAGGAACGTTCAGCGATCTCTCGGCAAGCCTGAAGGCTGCAATGCTTCTTAGAAAGGTCATCCGCGTGGATATCCAGTGTATGGCTCTCTTAACAAGTACCTACCTATGTGGCCCATGAATTCTATCTAGCATTGGGAGGGCAAGCACGCCCATCGACCTCGATTCAACCTCCATACTACAATTGCAATACCCGCAGTCACAACACCTATATCCCATTCTCCTGTTTTAATCACCACGGTAAGATGGAACTTGAGATCCTGTTCTCTTGACTCTCTCATCCTTTATCCACCTCTTCTCGTGGTACATACATCTACAGACACCCCACTTGGTTGTTTCTACGGTGAGAAGTATTGCGCCTTTCAGCAAGCTCTCCACATCATCTAGATCTGTCACGTATGTCAGTTCTGGCAAATTGTCACTTTACCCCAATCTACGAGGACCGGTTTTCTATGTCAACCTTAACCTTTTCCTAACAGTACAATCTCGAACTCGCACTCCAACACAGCATCCGCAACATTCATCTTTGATCTCGATACTACCTGATCGACTATTCGTCATCATGGCGCCTCCACACCAGTGGACAAAGTTCGAGGAGTCTACCTTGTTGGCTTTGATGGTCAAAGGTACTCACATAACCAAGGTCGACACGAAAGTTCCAGGAAGCAGAAAGAGGAGATACATGGACATATCCACTGCTCTCAATGACGCGTGCCATAATGGTCAATATGCTGATGATGTTCCATGGAAAGAGGTTGCGAATAAAATCGAAGAATGGATCAATACTAAGAAAGCCGGTGTTTCTATGATGGAAAGACATCGCGTTGGTCATGTTACCCGCACTTTGAAGCGCGTTTGGGCTAGAGGCATCAAATTTACTGGCACTGTTGAGGAGTGGGAGAGTGGCAGAGAACATCACGTCATGGAAGAAGCCAACAGAGGAGCTCAAGACTGGGAAAATGAGCCATTTACTTTGATTGAGGTTGGAGAGCAAGCTCAAGATGAAGGTAAATTGCTCAGCCTTGTTATTCGATAAATGTCTGACTCTTGACAGTTTCTACCTCAGCTGTGCTCAATAACGCTGGTGATGAATGGGGTGACCCAGTTGCAGCTGCTGCCTCGACCGCTGCCAAAAATGGGGACGACGAGTGGGGAGCTCCAGTATTCACTGCTACTTTGACTGCAGCTGACAATGCTGATGATCCATGGAGCGCACCAGCTGCTGCTGCTACCTCAAACGTTGCCAACAGTTCAAAGGATGGATGGGACGTACCAGCTGCCACTGCTGCTCCAACCATGGCTAAAGAGACGAACAACGAATGGGGCACATCAGCTATCACTGTTACTCCAACTGTAATTTCTAACGTTGCTGATCCATGGGATACAGCACCACTTCCTGCTACTTCCACTTCAATTGACAACGCTGGAGATGCGTGGGATACACCAATTCCTGCGACCACTTCGAGCGTCGTCAACGAAGTGGATGGTGAGTGGAGCGCACCTGTACCAGGAGCTGTTTTGACTGTAGTCGAGAATGTCAAGGACGAATGGGGCACGCCAGTGGTCAAGCAAGATGTTCCCGACACCAATTGGAACAATCCATCACCAGCAGTCACTGAAGCCCATAAAAGCGCTGCTGGAGTTGTTGACGGTTATTGGGGTCCTTCTTCATCATTTTCTGCTCAGCTTCGTCCAACTGTCTCCGATCCATGGGCCATGACATCCAGCACACCAGCTCAACCAGCTGCTACTACAGATATGTGGGTTACTGTTCATGATGGCGCAGCTGACACATTGGGCGTGAGCACACAAGCCAATGCTTCTTCAGCCACTGGAGATTCATGGAAAACATCCCCAGGTTATGAACCTCGTGTCTCTGATGCTGTTGAGGACACTTTTACTGATCCCTGGGGCAAGAACGAAAATTCTACTGTGGCAATCACCTCTACTACCACTGGTTCCATGGAAATAAATGGTACATCCAGAGCAAGTAGCTCGCCAGCCAGTTTCTCATCAGGTATCTGGCGAGGTTACAATAAGACTGTCGCAGGTTTCGATACTACTTTAAATGGTGTAACACCAAAGTTCACTGATTCCTGGGTTGCTGACCGCGCCAAGAGATCCAATCCAGCTCCTACTGCTGTTGCAAATTCCTATGGCAGCTGGATGGATATTCCTGTATCGCCAGAACCAAACCCAATGCCAAGAAACTATGTTCAAAAATCTGCCAATATGTCTTCATCAAAGCAAGCAGCTCTTGAGGGTCCTACTGCATTGAATCTGACATGCAATTCTGCCTCTTTTGGTATGAACCCTGATCGTTTGAGGATGCTGAGCGAGAACTCACATGATATGGATGCCAACCGTAGCGAGGATCTGGGCGAGCAACATCCCATTGATGTTGTTACTGGGAAAGGATACATGGTCGGTGGATCTAACATGCTCCCCCTGAAATACAACAGGTTGACTGGTGAGATGGTCAAGCCGAGTGCCTCGGAAACTCCACAGATGGAAGATGGAGAGTTGGCTATGGATCTGAGTGACTAGCGGCTCTTTTGCGATGATTGTAAGGTCATCATCCAATGGAAAAATTTACATTGGCCAAAAGATTCATCAGCGATTATTCGGCATGATATATATCTTTTTGGGAGCTGATATGGGTTGATGGAAGTCATATCAGACGGAGAATCAAGGCATACGGCTGTTCGATAACACAGGCAAGATGATATAGCTTGAGCAATTCAGCGGTAGTGGTAACAGAGATTTAAAGCCACTTTCACTAAAGATTTCACTTCATGCATACTAGGAGTCTTGTGAGAAATTACATCATTTTATAAGTGGTCAACTTCCTTCAAAGCAGAACCTATTCAAAGTAGGGTATAGCCTAAGAATGTAATATGCTCTTTTCTAGATCTTTCAAGTACATCTCTATCATCTTTGCCATCATCTATAATGCTCGCCGAACAGTTGAGCACAGTAAAGAAAATTCTGGTGATAAGTGAAGAAACAACAAAATTTGTATGCAATCTATCAATAATCTAAATATGTATCAGTGAGAAGCTGTAGTCCAATTTGATCCGCGCCATTGCCTTCTGGACGTTCATTCTACCTTCGCATCATCCTCCAACCACTCTTGCAACAAGTCTTCAGGCGGATCTCTCACAAGGACATGAACATGTTGCAACGACCTGACGCTCTGCAGCGCCACCCAATTCTTGAACCAGAGAACTCTATTTGCTCCATCACCACCGAGCCTATTTGTGAATTTTTTTCTCACAAAGCTATCTACCAACTTCCTCGCTGGTGGCGTCAAATCGCCGATATTATCATCGGTCTCAAACGGAGTTTTGGACCATACAATTAGATGCTTGATATTCGATGGCATACCATATGGCCAGTCGTTTACAAGGATCTTGTAATCCCGGGGGTCGCTGAGAGGTAAGTTACTGGCAGGCGTGAAAGGCGGCGTCCAGCGTAGCCGTTCTTGAACTACGAAATTTGTAACGCTTCCGTATGCTGCAGCTGTAGACTGAGACCATGATATGTATCTCCGGAGGTCGGATGGCTTGCGCTTAAGGATAGCTAGATCATTCTTTGCTACTTAGGAATTAGTTTGGGTTTCTTAAATAACGCGACATGGATAGCAGGTGGGTTTGTTAAACAGTACACGTGATTAAAAGCCAGTAATCCCTGCCATGGCTCAAAATTAATACCACAAAGAAGCTATAAACTCCTCGAGCAGTGATACAGAAAGAAAGAGATAACCGAGATAGAATGTCTATTCACATACCTATGATTTCCTTCAAATCTTCCCAGCTATGCCCCTTAAATTCCTCATCTGTATGAGAGAGGACCCACTTGTCCGACTCAGTAAGTTCAAATGGTGCTTTGGAAGACTCGAACTCCGGGGTATCGCTCACAACAGCACGATCGACCTCACCCATTGTAGGTGTGAGGAGGAAGAAGAAGGTGAATCTACCGTCTCAATTGACGTCGTTGATGTGGAAGCTAAGATCTTATCTTATCTTATCACTGCGGGACTGCTTGCAGCTATCTACGTACTACGTATATGCAAAGTCCACTGGCAGTGAATTAAAAGGGAATAAAGGTATGGATATAAAAGCTCGAGCTATAACTGTGGCATTTGAGGATTGAAGCTCTATTATTGCAACTCTGTATCTTAGTCGATTTCGGGTGTGGGGCACCCCAGACTTCAAGTGTTTCATTCTCTTGTGGGGAGTGATATGCCCCTGTTTGAAGCTTGGGCGTACAGTGTACTTGTCTATGCAACCATCCGTTTTGCCATTTATGTCTAGTAAGTAGGACTTTTCTATTATTGTGTAACGCGTGACAGATTTTTATGCTTATACCCCATGATCTTTCCCTGTCTTTTTCCTGAGATATGAGCATTTCATTTGTAAGAAAGTTGCGCTCGTATGTACCTTCAAGCCCTATCTTATGATGTTTTGTGATTCAAAAACCAGTATAACCTCATATCAGGATTACTATGAAGTGACGATGATGTTTGGAATAAAACGGTAACGGACATATCATCATCCCTGTCCATTTTAGCTCTTGTTCCAAAAAAAGAACAATTTAGATACCATCCCTGTCGTGTTGAATCATAAAATGAGCTCAAGAGACGAAACAAAGTCATGATGTATCATGCCGAGGTGGTAACTTCTTGAGAGAAAAGGGTTCTAACCAGCGAGGATACAAAACATATAAAGATCGAACCTATGGGCACGATTGTGGACGAAAGGATTGAGAGGATCCAGAACAGAAAAGCATGCTCCACGGTTCATAAGAATATGATCAAAACTTGGTAAAGATGATAACAGGCAAGTAAACAAGGGGAACGAAAACAGCTTAGACAAGAGTGATTTATGGTAGCAGGGCAATGAGATTGAAATGTTGGATTTCGACCGTTGGTCTTGAAACATATTTTCAAACAGTTAGAGCTATTTCCAGGAGCAGTTTCTGACAGAAAAGCTAGATGCCTTTTAGTTAGTACTTCTGGAGCTCCCAGAGCCTCTTCATCCTGGCATGGATCGAGATCTTTAGTAAGTCTTTCTTGAAACTTACCACAATTAAGTACATGTATGTACAAACCCCAATCACGGAATAAGACTGGCTGTCAAGAAACATTCCAGAACCTTGAAGACAGGTAAAGTAAAAACAACCAGAGAAAGCCTCTGGCGTGATAGCATCAATTCTAATACTG
The DNA here is from genome assembly GCA_022609375.1 of Xenosphaeropsis pyriputrescens. NCBI lineage: Eukaryota > Fungi > Ascomycota > Leotiomycetes > Phacidiales > Phacidiaceae > Xenosphaeropsis > Xenosphaeropsis pyriputrescens. The sequence goes on along the minus strand of JAGKQE010000017.1, from coordinate 208,154 downwards.
TATTAGCTTATTACTTCTGTGTGTCGTATTCCGTAGATAGCCATTGAATCTATGATTTTGTGTGACAATACAGAGGTTATCAACTTATCAAAGAGCTCACGGCTGCACCGGAATAAATTGCCTATTCGAGTATAGTTCTAGATCGCCATCCAACCTCCATCTGGAAAGCTAAGAACGTAGGGTAAGCGACAAATTGAAGGATGGAGAAATACTTGAAGCAATTGGACATCGGCGCGCCGCGCAATTTGTGCGATGACAAAGAGCGTTGAAAATGCCGATATCAAGGAAGCTTTCCCGCGACGCTGATGTTCATCCCCTCAGTCGGAGCACCTAGGGCCAGCGGCACGTACCTATATAGCAGCCCAATATATTCAACATTTACCTATGTAGCTTCTACCAACACCCGAATTCATTCTGCCGATATCGAACATCTATACAGTGTCAGAACTCAGAACTCCGTACAGCTGTTATCAAAGAGTAAGTGCGTGAGAACAAATAGTCTGTTATTGCCCCTTCAAATAATTACTGGTTAAACTAATTAGTTCTCTTTTCTGTTCTCATAGGAATTGGGTCACCATGTCCACAATAGAGCAAAAGCCACTTCTTTCGAAGACTTATATCGATGGCATCTATATTCCCTCAGGCCTGTTGATTGTCGGCTGCGCCATTGTTAAAAGGGAGTGGCTGCCATTCGCTGTTGCTCTCGCATTGGCACTTGGAGGCTACAAGTTCTGGAGCAGCCGTAAGTACAAAGTCCATTGTATAGCTCCTATTCATGGGGCCGATTGTTCTAACAAACGATGTAGAGGTTCGTCCAATTTTGAAGCCAAACGTTCTCCAGGATTTTGAGCTCCAGGAGAAGACTGTTATCTCTCACAATGTCGCAATGTAAGTCTGCAATTCTTGGAATTGATATACTCAGCGAGCTAATATCCTCCAGCTACCGATTCAAGCTTCCAACTCCAAACTCGATCCTCGGTCTTCCAATTGGCCAACATATCTCTATTGCAGCTACTTTGAAGGAGGGGGAGAAAGAAATTGTTCGATCTTACACTCCAATCAGCGGCGACCATCAGCCAGGCTACTTCGACCTTCTCATCAAGTCCTACCCAACTGGTAACATTTCCAAGTACATGGCAGGTCTCGTTATTGGACAGACAATCAAGATCAAGGGCCCAAAGGGAGCTATGGTCTACACCCCAAACATGGTCAGACATTTTGGTATGATTGCCGGTGGAACCGGTATCACTCCAATGTTGCAGATCATCCGTGCTGTTATTCGTGGTCGCGCTGCTGGTGACAAGACCGAGGTCGATCTTCTTTTCGCCAACGTAAACAAGGAGGACATCCTGTTGAAGGAGGACTTGGACCAACTGGCAGCCGAGGACTCGGGATTCAGAGTCCAGTATGTCTTGAACAACCCACCTGAGGGCTGGACCGGTGAAGTTGGATTTGTTACCCCAGAAATGATGACTGTGAGTTTCGACACCTATCAGACATGACTTGACGTGCTAAGTAGTTTTTACAGAAATATCTTCCAAAGCCAGCTTCTGACGTCAAGCTTCTTCTTTGTGGTCCACCACCTATGATTAGCGCCATGAAGAAGGGTTCTGAGTCTCTTGGATTTGCCAAGGCTAGACCTGTTAGCAAGTTGGAGGACCAAGTCTTTGCTTTCTAAGAAGCTTGATACTGGAAACGATTTTGATAATTATGACCTGATGCTAGGGGTGGCTGAGCTATAGACGCCGCCTAAGTGAGGTCGTGGAGTTTGTGGAGATGCGTTTACAGTTGTGGTCCTACGAATAACAGATCAACTCTACCTTACTAGCAAAGCGAGGCGCCAAATGATGGGTTTTTGGGCAGAGTACTGTTCGCGAGAGGTTATGCATCAATGTTATTTATCAAATGAAATTATGCCGCCTGCCTTCGCTGTTTTCTGTTTCCAGCCATTGGTTGTTGTTGCTGCTGCTCCATAGGTGCTCCATTTGCCCCTCCGACCATTCCTCGTGCCATTCCCAGAAGTCCCCATCCCTTGTAAAGCCCGAATATTGGTACCGAAGTCTTGGAAGTCATGGTTAGCCCGCTGTACACGGATGCAGATGAAAAGCCAACCAACTTACAAACAACAACCATCCCCAGTTGCCAAAAAGTACCACGGAGATCAAAGACGCCCAAGTAATCCATACAATATCGAATAGGTATTCCGTAAGGCCGGGAGCTGACAAGTCCTCCCCGCTGTTCTTCATTTGCCCTTCAACGTACCTTGGCCGTCCAGTAGTTTCGAGGATATACTGTGCTACCCAAGATGGAATTGAAAGAAGTATGTATGCAATGGCGGAGCGCTTGGCGGTAAATGGTAGGATAAAGCACCATATTATGAAAACGGCGTTGATTGCGGCGCTACCAATGTGCAAAGCTTTGAGACTTGCTTCATTGCCTCTCGCACGATCTTTGCGAGCCTTTTGTGCCATTGCAATTGAATTAAGACTAAAACACCCTTTTGGGATGATTTGTAGCGCAGTTCGAAATTGTGCCGAAGGATTCCGTTGCAGGCACGAGCTTGAAGCTGTTGATGGGAAATCGGAAGCTCTCCGGATACGGTTGCGTGGCGAGGCTGATACACACAAAGCTATAGCTGACATAAGCAGAACGATTGTTGCTGAGGCAAAATTCCTGGCGTCAACTGTACGACGGACCAATGAAATGGTTGATCAACAGCTGCACCACAACATCGCGAAGCACTTGAGCTTCGTATGAGTCTCAGTCGTGACCTCTTACTAACCTCCTCAATATCGAGAATTTGTTTCTCCTCAATTATCGCTTTCTCTGGCCTCGGATGATATCATTTTCTTTGAAAGCGTACTTTGCCTTCATTAATGTCCACCATCAGCACCGTCATCACTCCGTCGGCAGACTTGCCTGATCGTTAATTCACACAGCTGCAACTGATTCTTGCGACCCTCTGCGACGCTCGCTCATCACTCAGAAGTGCACACTTCTTCTGACGCTTTAAAATTCGACACGATACCCGAACGAGTAACATCTCGAAACATCCGATTCCCTGTACAGCAGGAACTCTTGCGGCTCGCTCAGACTGTTAGACGTACGGTTGCGCAAAGTTAACCGCCGCACATCTTACATCACCACATATGGCTAGGCCTTCATGAGCAACACATTTTCTGAGCCTCTGATATTCAATTTTGGTCATTGCCACCATGGCGCCGCCGAAAGACACCTATATTACGAACCAGCTGCGGCAGCTCATCTACTACCACATCGATAATAACCTCTTGAACAATGCTCTGTTTATGGCCGAAAGACTTACAGCATACGATCGATCCGCCGACTCCTCATATTTCCTCTCGTTATGCCACCTTCGATTAGGCGATTACAGATCTGCGTACGAATACAGCAAGCAGCATGGGTGGAAGGGTGCACATCTTGGATGCGCCCACATCTATGCACAGGCATGCCTGGAACTCGAGCGGTTTAAGGATGGCGTACAAGCATTGGAAAAGAGTCGGGGATCATGGGGTGGAAGGAACACATTCGGACGACATTCCCAGTGGTCACGACAACATTTGCCAGATGCTGCGGCTGTGAACTGCTTACTTGCGAAATTGTACCAGGGTTGGGGAGGCGATGCAAATGTGAGACGGGCAGCTAGCTACTACGAAGAATCGTTGAAGTTGAACCCATTCATGTGGGACGCTTTTACGGGACTTTGTGAACTGGGAGCCAACGTCAGGGTACAGAACATTTTCAAAATGGGTCCCGAATTGGAGGCTTTGCTGAAGTCAAACACATATCAAGTCGAAAACATCTCGATACAGAATGGCAAAGAATCAACATTGCTAGCGACACAAACGGAACATACACAGAACCGGCCTGGACCTCGACCGACTTCGATTGTGCTAGATGCCGCAGACCCATTCAATAATGTCCCATCGAGACCTACTGCAGGCGGTTTGTTCAGCAGTTTTGGTCTGTCACAGAAGGGCAATGAGAGCAATTCCAGCATTTCTCACGTGCCAGCACTTGGAGGTGGGGGTATTGGGCCTGAAGCAATGGAGACACCTACAGGTCCAAGTGCTTCGATAGATGTTAACTTAGGACCAAATAGACGGGATCCGGGACCTCTCTCGGCATTCACGCTAGAGCCACCTCAAGCACCTTTAAGGAAAAACCGCACGTTACATGGGACAATTGGTGATTCAGATGCTCCTCAAAAACTAAACAGAGTAGTGTCGACAAGGGACCTCAGGAGACGACAAGATACAACAATAGATGGTTCAGAAGGGCCAGTCTCAATGAGACAACCAAATGGCATGCCCACAAACGGAAAACGTACTATTTCTGGTCACGTCGTGCAATCGAGGTCATCACAAGAGGATCCAGGCGCACCACAAAGGCGAAGTGCTAGGTTGTTCAGCCAGATGCGGCCTTCCAGCAAGCAACCTTCATCGGCTGTACCACCGAATCAGACGCGAGAATTGAAGAAGGCGAAACCACCCATATCAAGGATTATGAGACCAGGATCCAGCACTACAACCACTAGCAGTAGAGTAGTTAGTGGCTCTCGTAGGGTCGCTGAGGATTCAATGGAAATTGACAATCGGGAACAGAAATCCAATGGAGCACCATCTTCTAGTCAACCGCCAAATTCTTCACGACAATCTGAGGCTGAAATTGTCAAACAGGATGAGGCTATAAGAGCTCTACTTGACCTCTTCCGAAAACTTGGTAGCGGCTTCTTTGCACTTTCCAAGTTCAATTGTCAAGATGCTCTACAAATCTACAGTTCAATTCCACGGGCTCATCAAGACACACCTTGGCTTCTTGCGCAGTTGGGAAGAGCTCACTACGAGCAAGCTGCATACGTCGATGCTGAAGCATTTTATAAGCGCATTAGGATTATCGCTCCGACCCGCTTCGAGGACATGGAGGTCTACTCGACCATTCTTTGGCATCTAAAGCGGGAAACTGATCTCTCTTTCTTAGCTCACGAGCTTGTGGATTCCTCCTGGAAATCACCACAAGCTTGGTGTGCTCTCGGCAATGCTTGGTCACTTGCTCGGGATCACGAGCAAGCTCTTCGTTGTTTCAAACGTGCTACACAACTTGACCCCAAGTTTGCCTATGCGTTCACTCTTCAAGGACATGAGCATGTCGCGAACGAAGAATACGACAAGGCGCTGGCTGCATATCGAATGAGTTTGCGTGCCGAGGGTCGTCACTACAACGCTCTGTATGGTATCGCAAGGGTCAATGAGAAGCTTGGCAAATATGATGACGCTCTTCTCCATTACCAAAAGGCGTCGAAGATTAACCCTACTAATGCTGTTCTCATCTGCTGCATTGGAACAGTCCTTGAGCGTCAGAAGAACCACAAGCAAGCACTGGCATACTTTGGTAGAGCTACTGAACTTGCCCCACGAAGCGCCTTGGCGAGATTCAAGAAGGCAAGAGCAATGATGGCACTTGGTATGATGAAAGAGGCTCTCAGGGAACTACTTTACCTCAAGGACCTGGCACCTGATGAGGCAATGGTACACTTCTTGCTTGGGAAACTGTACAAGGGTATTGGAGATAAGCGTAACGCTGTTAAGCACTTCACAGTTGCCCTCAATCTAGACCCGAAGGTAAGTTTTTGTGAAAGCCTTGAAGTTCTACCGATACTAATCTTCGTCTAGGCCAGCCAACAAATCAAGGAGGCGATAGAAAGCATGGAGGAAGAAGATGAGGAAACAGACGACGAAGTTAATGATATGACGATGTGAAGACACCTTCACAAGCCTACATTGAGCATCGCTCTACATCCACATCCATTACTTTTCACCCCTCTCATGCAGAACGGAAGTATTAGAGCACACAGCAGGGATTATTCTTAATTATCGATAATCGGTGGAGGCGAGGATAACAGAAGTGGCTTATGACATGAACAAACTGGGAAGGGGGGTCACTCTGGGAACTGTGGGGCTAACTGGAGCGATGGATTTTGCATTGGGCTGGGCGTTTACTTTACCTTCTTGGCACCTTTTACTATTCCGAAGCTCGTAGATGGTCATAGCAGTACATGTATATAGGTTAGCATTGGTGTTGCAATAGACAAGCTGTTGCCCGCCATTATTAGTCTTATTGATGCCGAGCTTCTGTACATATCAGTGCTGTTGTTATCGCTATCACTGTCATCACTAACAAACCTATTCATCTTCAATATTATCACCAGTCTGCCACACGACATGGTTGGTTTGACAAGAGGTGATAGCAGCGACCAATCGATGGCCACAATCATGATGGTGGTAACAGCATCGGAAATGAACAGTTTGCAGGTAACATGACTTCAACTGTCTCTCCATGGCATAGAACTGTTCGTTTACTGTTGTACATGAGATAACTGCGTGAGAGGTGACAGTTTTATGATAGGACAAAGAAACTAAGAGGAATGAGGCCCGAGAGATTACTTCAGTATATGACTCTTAGACTGCGCTACAGAATCGAAGAAAAGCTCGTTGAGCAAAGAGGGCTTACGATTAGGTTGATATGTCCTTTAATGGCGAGCACAGTAGATCTCAGGATATTCACATTGTTCACAAATCATCCTCGATGTATATATACTACAATCAAAAACCAGCAAATTTATCAAAACCTTGATTGAAAATAGAACCATATCTTACAGCCAGAATCGATAGACCGGCAAGCAAAGAGCAAAGAGCAAAGAGCAAAAAAGCAACAAACTACAATCCCATCCCACTGCCGTCAATAAGACCATGTAAAGAGATTTTTTACCGTGGCATCAACGTTTGGCAATTTGGCTGCTCCATACGCCGTTTTATGCATTCATTCATCTACCATTTTCTGATTTCGACGATGGCCACGCCCGGCTCATCTCCATCTCGCCCCAAACGCCATGCGAGTTTTTCGCTACTTCGCTGCACCGCGACTGGGAAAACCGAAGGACAGAAATTCTGAGGTCGTAAAGTCATAAAAGTTTGTTGAATAAGAAAAGAGAGAACCATCGATCAGTAAGCTGCTTCGGGATCCATCAGGGCATCTGCAACATATTCTAAGGGGTCGAAGTGCCCAGAGCTCATGGATTGAGAATCATCCCACTCTAAGAAGAATTAGTAACCATCAAGATGGATTGCGTCGTCATGGGACCTACCCGAAGCTGGGTCTTCTGCTTCCTCAACGGAAAATCGTTCTAGATAGCTTATGGTGTCTGTGGGTTTATTAGTGATGCTTGATGGCTAGGGATAGATTTAACCACTCACTACCATACAACCGAGCCCACTCTTCATCTTCAGCATCTTCCATTTCAGGGTCCAACTCGAAGGATCGCCTACAAGCTTCGATGATGCTCCTAATGCTCACCAAGCTTGACTTGATTGGCTGCTTTCGAGGAAGAACAAAATAGTCATCGAGAGTCTGTAGACAGCTTACGCCTAGGCGTCGGACAATCTCGGCATAAACAGCTTCGTCTGGTTCGTCTGGTTCGTCTGGTTCGTCTGATGCTTTGTTCCCCTTTGGTTCATCGGCATATGGTTCTTCGAGCTTGCTGAACAGTTCATTTCGCAAGAATTCCTCTGTGTCAGCGTGAACCTCAGGAGTGGCTCTCAACAGCAGTTGCGGTGCCCAGGATGTCAAATCATTCAGAAGCCGTTGGAGAAAGCTCCTTCGCATGGGATTGTCTGGTTTCGCAGGAAGCCGATGTAAAATTTTGTAGAACTGTAAGAAGTCTTTCGCCTCATCGTAATCAACTACCATTAATGCTTTTGTGACAGCATCGAACATGCGGAAGACCGAGTCTTCGATGTTGACAGTTTCGCAGTATGTCGACGCTGCACGTAGGTAAGGCCCGACAGGAAGCGCTGCCCGTCTTCTAAGGCCATGAAAGATAGTACTCTCCACGTGAGTAGCTTGTTCTGGCATCCTCAGGATTTGCCTCAGAATTGACTGTGTAGCGTCATTGTTGGAATTGAGAGCCAGTAACTTTTCTAGCAAAACATTGATTTCAGACTCAGTCCAATGTAGTGTTATCAATTGCAGCTCTCTCCGATTAATAGGCACACGAGACTCTTGTAGATAGACAGTGCGGGTCTGATCATCTCCTGCAGGGGTCTCCGACGTGAGATCACAGGTTCTGAGGAGTAGGTCCACGAGGGCAATAAGATTGTCCCAAGAAACTGTCCGAGAAACGTTTTTGCGAGACAGAATACTTAGCAGTTTCGATAGCTGTGGCGTCAGATCAAGGTTTTGATCCACCATGATGATGTTGAGCAACTTGTAGAGAAGACCCTGGTCTAACCACCAAAGTTTTTGTGATTTCTTGGAAGCCATGTTAATTAGTAGCTGAAAGAACTCTGGCCATGCTCTCGTATGCTGATGGAAGTAGTCAAAAAGCTTATAGACTGAATTCGCCACCGGTACGAAGCATTCGGCGCTCTGGTTTCCATGTAGGTCCTCGACAGAACCGTCAGAATCATCAGTGTCGACACTGGACGTAAAATCTCGATCTATACTCGCAAGAGCATTCACGATTAGTTGGGCAATGCTGCCTCGCACGCTAGTCTCTGGTGACCGTAGAAGCATACATCGTAGAGCGTCAGGTTGTCGTACGACCCATTGCAAAAACTTCAGAGCACACAGTGTACACCTTCTGAATGCCTTCGAAAGGCATGTGAAATATATTGTGACATCGTTGGCGTCTGCAGCTCGGGTAACCACTTGATTGAAGTGATTGAGAACACCTTCTAAGGTTTGGTTTTCGACACTATGTTGAGGAGAGCATGCGTCCTGGCTAATGTAAAACATGTTCTCAAACATCTGAGCCACGAAAGGGGCGTGACTAGGATCGTAAAGACAGTACTTCCGCAGGAACTCCTCGTTTTCGTCGTCAATGACGCGAGCGACCTCATCCGCCACAGGCACATGAACAGGCCCCAGATTCACTGCAGGTTGGAGAGCCTGTTGCTGTGATGCGATCGATGATGATCGCTGATAAAACAGCATATATGCACTCCAGACCTTGTCAAAATGGAAGTTTCCATTGTCTGCAGGGCTACGGTAATCGGGACCTCCGAAACAATTGGACTCAATCAGAGCAGGGTCGAATGGAATGACAGTGTCGTCATTGAACTCGACCCATGTGTTTGATGAATCATATGATGGCCGCTCTCTAATATATGAGTAATAGTGTCCACTCTCAGCAGTGCCCGTATGAACCAAGATGCCGACGAGTTCGAATATATCTTCTGGACTGTCCTCGGAGGGATTCATAAGATGATCCACCTTGTACGGACGCATGTCAATTGTTCGAGGAAATGCGAAGTGGTCGTTGATCTTATTTCGTTGAAGTGTGCGAAGGTTGAAATCAAAGCGCTTGAGATGGAAGATGAGATTATCCGGAACATCTTTGAGGCAAGCTCTTTTCACCGCATCAACATGGCGGTCACAAGTTGAGCACTTGTATTTGTTATCGCCTTCCATAATCTCACCATCAACGTACGCCTGCAGACTTTCCTCTAGAGTGGACTTGCCCTTGATATCACACTGGATTGCCGAGAAGGGCTCAAGTCGCTCAGAAATATGCGGGCATTCCTTCGACTTAACTTGTTGCACAAGCTGGCCGCCATAGAAGGATCTGAATTCTGCTTTGGCCTCTGGAGCAAGGATCTGGCCCTCCCAGCGATCAAAAAGTAGGTTGTAGAATTCGTCCACATCCATCTGGATATTGACGTCGATTCTGGTCTCCTCATAGGTTTTTATTGAACAAGCAAGCGCTGAGGGCTCGACACTTCGGTTGAAGCTGTTTTGCATGTAGCTGAAAAGGTTCTGTGTCTCGTGGAGAAGTCTCTGGGTCCCGTTCCCATCTGCTACGTTCGCTCTGAGCATAAAATCTCTAAACGAGACATTCATAAAAAGTTGTGTGGCAAGGGAATTCAGGTAGCAAGTGTTAGACAAGTTCCTCAGACCGACATATCCAGTTGAAGATCTGATATGCTTGTCCCGCTCGTACATAAGTGGCAGTAAGTCGTATGCATATTCAGCTAAATTCGTTAGCGGCATTTAGAAACGGATCAGATTGACAAACATTTGTGGTAATCGAAGGCGACTAGGTCTGAAACCTGAACCATAACGTGTCGCCACTGCTGGTAATTCTCTCTGCTAAGTAAAAGAACAGTGTCATAAATGAATGACCTCGTCTGAGTATCTAGGAGAGGTAAATGCTGGAGTGGTAGAGAGTCGGCATGAGTGAATGGTGGGAAAAGATGCTTATTGAATAGATCTAAGGCAAGGGTACTATGTTCATTAGTGTCTGGTGCTCAACTACCATCACAAAAGGCTTACCTGCTACCCAGTTCACGTTTGCGTGCCTTTGCCGCTAGGACACACCAATGGACAAGCTTCGCAAGGCCAATTACTGCCTTATCAACAGTTCCAGGACGCCCGACGAACTACCACAAATTAGCTAGGGAATCTCGATTAGACAGAGAATCATACCTGAATAACGTCGTGCTTGACAAGTAGTGTTCCCCATTCAGCAAGATAAACCCGTGGGTCAAGATCATTCTCATCAAGTTCAAAGGTTCTCTTGAATACGGCAAGAGCTAGGCCGAAAAACTCTTGGCATTTCAGTGACTTTGTGACCGCGATTGGGATCAATGGATAGATGGCTTTCCAGAACTGGGTTGCAAATTCCTGATCTGATACTGCCGAATGGATTGGTGCGGATTTGCATACGTTTATGATGCGTCTAGCGACTTCTTCTCGAAGTATTGACTGATCTTCTTCGAGGAGCAAGTGGTGAAAAAGGGTACTTTGGTCGCTAGCTTTGAAGTTGTTCCAGAAAGGAACACTGTGCATCGAAGCTCGCAAAATCACACCAAACGCTGCTGTAACCAACACCAGGGAGTGTTTGCTTTCCCCTTCCACTCGGGAACCAGTGAGTATTTTTACGAGGCGGCGCAGCAAACTCGTATCCTTGAGATGAATGGCAATCCCTTCACAGCGTTGAAAGTCTAAAAAGGGTTAGTCTTTGTCAAACAGGAGAAGTTGATAATAGAACACTAACCTTTAAGGAGTTGAGATAGGCATTCTACAAACCTATGTTCATAGAATACTCTTAAGGCTTCATTTGGACAACTCTGCATTACTTCGGAAGAGCAGAATGCGGTTGACACAAGTACAAATATGCGACCTCGGATTTCCTCATCAAGTGTTCTCTGTGTACCGAAGTTAGCACAGCACTAAAGACCAAAGATACACATTAATGCGACACACCTGACTGGAAAGCTTCTCCATATGAATCTGTAATGCATGCAATGCATAAAGACCTTTGTATATTTGATCACCGGGAAACACTTCCGCGATTTTCGTCCCATTGCTCTCGAACGAAGCCAGCAACTGATCATATATCGGAAAGCGTATCAGGAAATTATAGATCTGGATTTGATTAGCGACAAATTAGATAAACCAATCAATTTCTTACCTCTCGGGCATTGTCAAGCGGTAGTTTCAAAAAGCTCCAGAGCTCCTGGAACCTCTGCTTGATAATGTTCTCTAGAGCAACTACACCACGAGTCATCGCTTCGGCATTCTCCTGACGATGTAGTAAAATCGGAAGGTTGCCCATATGAAGTTCTCCCAGTGTTTTGCACAAGTCAACTTTGTCAGATCTGAGCCGAACCCCCGAGTAGTACACGCTATACTCATCGAAGCCGATTTCTTTGGACAATTTTGCAAATAAATCTCCAGCTGAGTTGCCTAATCCTATCTCGCAAGATTCCATTGCCGTGTGCTTATTGCCGTCAAAAGCCTGATAATGAACCTTGATTTTGTCACCAACAGGTTCAGGATCTTGAACAGCAGCTGGGGCTTTGAGAGGCGGGGCATCCCGGCCAAACCTCTTCTGATACTCATCGAGAAATCCTCGTAGTACAGTCAACGATCGTCGAAAACATAGTTCGTGTATACTGACGTTGGGCTGTGGATGTGAAGACAGGTTCACCATAGTCTGAGCTGGGAGTGAGGATTCCTCGTGTGATGTAAGCTTTGATGCTGTAGCAGCCAGTCTGTCCAGAGAGCGCTCTACCAGATCTGCATGCAGCCTCTGTATCTCTTCGGAAGACATTGCGGCTACTGTTGGTGTTTCCAAATACGTCTCAATCAGCAGATTGACAGCAGGTACATCGACAGTACCGTCCAGACTAGTCAATGCTATACGCCAGAGCTGTTTGAGGCCAAGAATCTCCTGAAAACTCTCTGGAGAGCTAGTCTGTAGAACACTAAGCTCTCGCTGCAACGCAATTTTCACAAAATCGAGGCAACCTTCTGTGAAACAGTGGGGAGGGAGTGTAGGTAAAAATGTATGAACACAAGCATTTATGAAGCTGTTCATATTTGGTAGCCTCTTCGCCAGACTGTTCAAGAGCTTCCAGGCGATTTGACGGTCATTCGGGCTCCTAGCGTCCTCGCCAACTAACAAGCTCCACAACTTTGGTCCGGTAATCGAGGAGATTGATGAAGGAAAGTTGCAAATTATTTTGAAAAGTAAGTCGCGACGCATCTGGAAGGTCTGATCATTGGTTGTGTGTAGGTGATGGGGATCGGCTTCTTCATTGACAGCGAACGCGTATTCCTCGACCAGTAAATCTATCAAGTTGTGTTGCAAGACTAGTTCGGTAAGATCAGTCGCCATATGGTCTACCATAATAGACAAGATGCAAATGCTTCCTGGAGCACTGTCTGACCGTGAGCCAATGTCCTCAATGCATGTTGCGTAGATGCTCCTTCGAACATCTGGATGTGGCCCAAATTGCAACAATTCCTGGAATTTCTTTGTTGAAAGTGTATGAACGTCAAGTACCAAAGATGATGCATTCGAGCAATAGCCAGATGATCCTCTGATCAAGTGAACGCAAAGTTCGTAGGGTGCCGCACCGATGAAATTATCCCGGGCGCTCTTCGCAACAATGTGGTTTAGCACTTGATCGCAAAGCTCCCGCATAGGTGCACCAAAGGAATCCAGGGGAATGGTGGCTAGCTTGCTACACAAATAGAATAAGTGATCTAGATCCAGCAGATTGACGACTGAGCCCAACATTCGAAGTGTTGCTTCCACAATGCGTGGGTCTTGGCTATTAGTGATTGTATGCCAGATAGTGTCAGTGTTCTGCGCAGTGTACGTCTTTGCTACGATAAGGAAGCCGATGATATTGCCGCTTTGCCCAATTAGTTCAGGATGAGATCCAGTGCCAACGATATAGCCCACGAGTTTGTGCTCTGCGATCATACCAGCAACATAAAGGAGGAACTTATTATCGCAAGGCTCTCCATCTCGCTTGTAGGTTTGAAAAATCGTGAGGAGATCCGCACACATTGAAGAAACGCCGATAACACGAAGCTGCATTTGACCTGAAGTAATCAACTTCTTCAACAGGCGAATTCTCCAACGGTATGTGATAACCGGGACAAGGTACTTCGGGCATAAATCTGCTGTCTCCGTTTGCTGCTTGATAATCACCTCTTCGGCTGGACTTGGACCGCCATCGTAACTTACACATGCTCCTAGAATTGAACTTAGGCCCTCGAAGTGAATCAAGGCCGAATCTGGGGACAACAACGTGACATGTTTCTCGATAATAACATCAAGAGCCTCCGACATAGTCAAATACCAAGGCCATGATTCATTCAAGATTTTGGCTGCCAAATCCGGAGGGTAGGGATGATGCTTTCGATTTTCACCAGCGTTTGCCTTCTGCGTCACAATACTGATAATCTGTGCTGGGTGGTCGAGAGCTTCGATTGACATGGTTCCAAGAATCTTCGTTGGAATCACCAGTGTTTCGAAATACTGTGGAGATATCAAAGCTAGGTCAAGCAGGTTTCTGGAATGTTGGATCAGCGACTCCAGCCCACGGCCAGCGACGAAACGTTTGTTCATCAGCATGACTTGATGATCCCAGTCCCATTCATAATGAGTGGCAAGACTTGAACCGATGTGACTTTCTCCCTGTTTTAACAACGACGCAAGAGCCGCTAGGAAACGGCGAGAAATGAACACGGGCTCGAATTTGGAAGTATCAGAGATTTTCCACTGCGTGTTATCGGCGAGCTCTGAAGCAATGATTCGAGCAGTAAGGGCGGCCAAGGAGCTGAAAAATTGTGTCACATTTTGACGATCTTGATATCTTTTATTCAGCCAGTCTCCAAAGAACAACCTGCGACAATTAGCTGGGTCAATCACACGCCAGCGCTTTACAAAGACTTACTTTCGTCGGTTCAGGCGAAATATTATGTCGGGGAATTTTAGCCAAAAATCTCGATATTCTCGAAGACTTCTGAGCACACTGTACTGAGTAGTGTAAAGTGACAGGAAGCTCTCCACCCAGGTAGTAACTTCATCGAAAATACTTCCGTTCGACATGGATCCTAAATATTGTAAGCAACCTTTAGGAGACGAAGGAGAGGCTGTGATGACTGACCAAGTTCAAGTTCTTCGGCGATTCTGTGAACAGCGGTCTCGATGGTAGTAGAAGTGCTCGTGCCAGGGAAAGCATCCATGGGATCCGTGCTGTCATCCTCGACCAAGATAACATCGTGCCTATTATCAATTTCTTCTGGCTCGTCATCGATCACAAGCACAACTGGCGGACTAGCCTCGCCAGAGTCTGAAGAGGACATCGCAGGCATGCTGCTCATGTCATCATCACCTGCTGCTGGTTCGATACTGTCTTTGACTATTGTGTTTGTGTTTTCGAGAGGTGTTTGCGGTGTTGCTGGTAGAGATGGTGGGACTGGAATTTTAATGGCGTGTGGGCTTCGAAGATTCAATGTTATTTTGTTTGGAACTTGTGAGATAGCTTCGGGGGTTTGAGGTCGGGATGGGGTGGATGGTTCTGATGCCAGTTGTTGGCCGACCAAGGCGGGGGTTCTCTCGGGCTCTACCTGATCCATGTTCACATTGCTTGATGGACTGGATGGACTGCGGGATGTGCTCTGAGAAAGTCGTGCTCGTTTCCGTGGAGCTACTCCGTCGTCTTCAAATGGGTTTGAGCGAGCTAATCTGGACTCAGATGAGGCCCCTCGTTCGACACTTAGGTCGGGTGGTTCGCCGTCCATTTGATTTGGCAGTAATTGGTGTGCAAGGAAAATTGACAAGCAAGATTGTTGGAAAGAAGAGCGGGAGCTCTGAGCTCTAGGAAGGGAAGGAAGACAGCTTGAGAGCTTATCCTACTGCTGCAGAATAGCATGCGACAATGTTCTGTGCGATTCCCATACAGACTGTGTCACTTTGTTAAACAAGGATGTCAAGACACAGCCGGATTGTGGTGGTAAATGTGCAGCCTTGTAGGAATGGATGAAGCAGTGAGTCTGTACTATGTAAGTTGCGCGAACGATGTCTGTACTTATTGGAATTGAAGCTGCAGATGGCGATGCAGATTCCCAAGAGCTGGGCGTTAGGGAAGAAAAATGGCGAGTTGTGATGTCGATGTGAAAGAAAGAAAGTGAGGATCATAAATGACGATTGATGAACATCATCAGAGCTCTACCATTCAGGTATGGTGGTATTCAACTATCGGTCGTGTCTGCGCCCGCGCGCTCTTATCGAGCAGTGCCCGCGTTCGCGATTTGACGCTAGGGTGGGTAGCTGTGAAGCTCTTTCATGCCTTAGTTATAAGGCTGCAAGCACAAACCTTCGCGCTTACCTTGCTTACCTTGACTGTTCCACCATTCCGCACTCAATTCCCTCCACATGTAGGCCGCGCTATTATCCGCCGTTCCGTTCCCTTCGGCTGCTGGGATACATAAGTACCTAGGTACCTATGCTCTTAACAGTGGGGCAGCGAGGCAGAGTAGCGGAACTTTGCAACGGTCGTTCAGGCAATCTACTAAGCAATATTTCCCATTCATCCTACGAGTCACTTGAGCATCGAAACCAAGTAACACAACTTCTACAAAATGGACAGGAGACCAAAGACAGTATTTCAGCTGGATACACCTTTCAGTACAGTACAATGGTAATCGTTCACTCAAACAGCTCAAGGAAGAAAAAAAGACTAATTCTACTAGGCCCACAATTTCGTTGAAAGACCAAGAGATTATCCTCGAGCTTCTCTGCAGGTACGCGATTCTCCAACTTGAAAGGAATTTCTTCCAAGAATGAGACATGAAGTAGTGACCTTAGTCGCTCTTTATATTCTATGGTCACTAATCTTCCCATATATCTGCAATTGGTCACACTATACTTATCGGGTTTTGACACTACTAACGACACTCAGTTTACTCTCTCCTATTGGCCATCATAAGTCTGCTCATGTTGTTCCGTCGAAAGGCAAGCGAAGCAAGAAAAGGAAGCGTCAGGAAACCCAACAGGAACCTCAAGTCGTCCCCCCTGCACCTGAGATAGCTTCCTCAGTGCTCGTTGGGTTCAACGGTACCAGCCGGCACTTGGAAAGCAACGCCGCAAAATGTACTAGAGCGAGAAGCAAGTCAAATCAGACTGAAGGGATGGAATCTCTCGAGCAAGAAGGCAAGCTTTCTGCCAATTCAGGTGATCAAACCCGAGATGCACGACATGTAGCTGCCATCTTTGTCGCCCGCTCCACACAACCATCAATACTCCACGCGCACCTGCCTCTGCTTGTGGCTACCGCTTCACACGCCTTTCCAGACCAGCCATCAACAAGGCTGGTACCGCTGCCAAAGAATTGCGAGGCTCGTCTTGCTACTGCTCTTGGGATACCCCGGGTAAACTTTATCGGGCTGCTTGCCGATGCACCGTACTCAAAGGCACTGCTTGAGGTCGTAAGGGAGAGTGTGTCGAAAATCGACGCACCTTGGCTTAGGCAGATAGAGGAAGCTGCATATTTGCCTACCAAGATCAATGCGATCGAGACATTCATGCCAGTGGTCAGCAAGGTCAAGAAATAGAAATAGAAATAACCCTCAAAAGACTACATTAAATATACAGCTTAGGCCTAGTAGCTTAGTCAACGTTCCGTCTTTTGCGAAATTTCCTTGAGAAATCTATGCACGGGGTAGCTTTCAATCTTTTGGTAGATAGCTTAAGGAAATACCTATCCATACTATGAACGGTGCTTTACAAGATTAAGAAGAACACAGCTACACTCCCCTTCCCATGGGATTTGTTTATAGTGGGGTTTCAAGTAGCAAATACCTATTCAGGCTCTAGCTTTGAACAAACAGAGACTACAAGACATCGAAGAAGCCATCACACTTAGTTATATTGGACCGGATTTGTCTGTAATATAAAATCTAGGTGTACACCATAGGCACAAACTGATAACCGTCCACGACAGGAGTTTCTTGTACAGGAATTTCCTTCCGCTTCCACATGGCCAACCAAACCGCATCTTTATTAATCACCTCCAGCGCCTCTCTGATATCCTGCCTACTAGCCAAGAGATCGTCGAAGACCTCCAAGACCTCATCAAACATATCGTCATCGACACTCACACATGATATCAGGGTGGCCATAAATCCCAGCAGAGCTTCCCAAACCTGTTGATTCTGTGTAAATATGCCCCGCCCGGCTTTCCCTTTTCTTTCTGCCCCTACTTTGGTCTTCATGCTCTTTATCAGCTTCATGATATCCACCCATTCATTCTTTATTCTGCTAGAAAGGAAGTCGCCCGCACTCTCACAAATAGTACTTAACGTTTGAGCAGCTGCTACAACGACAAAGGTCTCTTCGTCGTATAGACGTTGCATTACTACAGACCAAATATCGTTCACAAGTGGAAGAAATTCGTCTTCATTGTTGTGTAGCGATATGCTAGAGGTGGAGATAAGAACTAGCAAACGTCGACGGAGATATGGTGAAGATGAAGTAAGATAATGTTGAGAAAGTCGAGTTATTGATTGGAGAAGAGTGTATGTTTTGGTAGGCGTGATCTTAGTAACCTCCTCGGACGGGCCAGAAGCTTGTTGAGTTTCGGTATCGTTGTTTTGAGTGGCCGCTTCATCAAGAAGTGTTTGTGCACTTTTCCAGGGCGTTTCGGGGTAATCCTCGTGCTCAATATTCGTCTTGGTTGCTGCTTGCCGACGCCTTTTGAAAACCTCGACAATACTAGCTATGCTTGGGGTCACTGAAGCAGTTTTGCGGTGCGTGATTTCTTTTCCCGATGACAACCTAAGCTGGTCAGATTTTGACCCTTCCTCGACGACTTCTCCAAGCACTCCAAATAATGCATCGACAAGACGGGGATAACCATGAAAGTTGTCCAAAGCCGCGAATATAGAATTCACAACATCGTCTAAATAAGGCAGAATAGATGGGCCAGAAAGCCTGATTAGCATCGTCAGGACTTGTGGCGCCTGTGGTGAGATATCGAAGGTATTAAGTTTCAACGAAACCGCATTGACCATATAATCGACGTTTTCCAAGATCAGGTCGCTAGTTTTGTTATAGCCACAAGCTGTCGACATTATGTTGAGGCCGATCATGGCATGTTCACGTAATTGAGGCACGGGAGACCCAAGAAGTTGCACGACTGGATAGAGAGAATCGACCAATTCCGGGCGAAAGTCTGTCTTTGCTCGTTCTGCAGAGTATGCAATAACCTCTACGGCCAGAGCCCGAACTCGCCAATCTGGCTGCTCATCGTCAGATAAGATAGCTACCGAGAAAGAGTAGAGTTCATCCGTGACTGCCTCTGATTCATCAGACGACAGTGCCAAGTCAATAAGGAAGTCTTCCAAATCTGCATTTCTCAAAGCCGAAGCTTTCACGAGATTGTAAGATAGCCAAAATGCCGGTAGCAGTCCTTGTGGCGTCGAGTTGCGCATATACTCCAGCATATTGCTTGCCATGGTTATCCGCGACTCCGAATTGCCTAGCTTAGAAATGAGCATGAAAAAGTCGTCACGGGTTTGCTTTTGGCTTCCGTGCGGCATAAGTAGAGGAACGAAGTCCTTTGGGGTAGCTGAAGTGATGGTTAAGGTACCTGTATCTTCTATGATAAGGCTATTTTTAATCGGTTCAAGCATAGCAGTGACACTATTTCTTAACGAATCTGCAAGAGTATCCTCCAGTATGCCAGATTCGATTTCAAGGGTCGACATAAGTCCATATGTCTGCGAGATCTGACTCAAAATTCTGGTTTTCGCTGATTCGTCATTAGATTGCATCACCCGCGGGAGGCTCGTGACCCAGTTGTAGAGGGTCGTCTTAATCAAGTCTCCAATCTCCGGGTATATCAATGCGAGATCTGCCAACGTAGTTTGTCTAGAGGGAGGTGCGGTGTCATCTTCAGTTGCTAGAGTAAGCCAAGTCTCAACGAGTATGGATGCTGAGTCTGTCAAAGAATTGTGGCACTCATCCAGGAGAATGATGCACAGCTTTCTTAAAGCTCCCTGGACCTCCGAATCATTCTCCTTGCGTAACTTGACAACATTTGCCAGAGCGAGTTTGATCTGAGCAGTAGATCCCTTCAACCAAGATTTGTTGAGCTTTCTATCTGGAGGGGCTCTTTCAACATTGCGAGTATGAAGATCGCCGACCACAGTAGTAAGAATACGACCAAGGACCTGTAAAGCTAGCACAAGTACTGCTCTAGACCTCCGAGAACTCGTCATTGGCATAAGACACTTTGTCAGGCCAGAGACTGTGCCTGGTAAGAAGCTCGCCAGAGCCTCCTGGTCCTTAACACAGGACAGCAGTGATTGTAAAGCTCCGAGAGCATGTAGTTGGGCCTCATTCGATGGTCCATCAGTGATACCTTCAAGCAAGACTGACACACAGTGGCCGAGAGCCGGCACAGTTGTCTGATCTGTTAACGCAGCAGTGCCTTTCGGTGTACGCGCCAGAGCCTTGAACAGCGCATTCAAAGCCTTATAAGCCTCCGTCTTCACTTCCTCCGAAGCAGAAGCTTCCTCTCCAGGTGTACCATCAGCAGTAAATGTCAACAATATCAACAGCTGTTTGGCAAGGTCAACAGCAATAGCTTTATGCCAGCCGTTCGTTAAAAGTAGCTCGAGGCATTGGAGCGCAAGCTCAACCAGTCGATCCGACTGTTTTTGCTTACTGCGGAAGACGCTCGAAATCGGAAAAAAGACATAATCGGCGAGCTTCTCGTCGAAAGTGCTGGCTCGACAGTGGGTTCGAAGAATGTCGAGGAGTCGAGAAGTTGAGATTTCTAGAGCTCTCAAGCTCGTAGGCTTGCCATCATACTGCAGAGCAAGCTGGCTCAGCTCTACACATCGTGGTTTGAGCTGTAGTACGTTAGTTAAGTTTGTTTCGAATCCTTGCGTTAATACCTTCTGAAAGAGCTCATTTCGCGCCGTCTGAGCAGCAGTATCCATACCAGCTCATTCTTGTCGAGATGGAAGTATTAAGTTTGCGACAAGTACTTCGTCCCGTTTTTGGTGATAAAGCTTCCACGCGGAATTAATGGCCCCGATAGCTAAATCGCCAAATCAGTAAATCACCAAAATTCAACTACATCATTGACTAACAGAGGACAAACGAGATCAAAATTCAATACACTTATTATCTCAATCTTTGATTTAGACAGTCTAATAGTACTCCAGTTATTTAACGCAATAATTGCCTTCCCCTAAAACGCTATACGAGGACTCAAACTGCTGCCAGAGCAAAGCAAAGCAAAGTACTCCATGCCATTAAACATGCTACGCTTTGCTGCCAAACCAACACCAATACTCATCTTGGTCATTAACATCGGTCATCATGATATGAGCCGTTCTATCATACAACGTCATCAGCGGCCACGCTTTCATAGGCACCATGTCTCGTTGCGCTCATTCGCGAGGGCGTCTCATACATCCTTGTATAATCGATGACCTCGCCGCCCAGCATGGCCTGCCCGTTCTCTCTATTGCCAAATATCGGTGCAGGGTCACACCAAAAATCCTTACAATTCCCGATTGCTCCTCTGGAGAATGGATTAGGTGGTTGCCGGACTCTATTCCTGCTGCCTTCGTAGCCATGCAGCGCTGTTTCTACAAATGTATCAACACCGAGAATCTTTTTCCATGTTGCCCAACAGCTTTGATGGTGGTGGTGATGTCTAGGGGCACCTTGCGGTAATGCTGGATCTGGACCCATTCCGGTACTACCAACTTGCGCTCCTGCCATCGACGTCGTACCAGTGGTGAGGGCAGAGGTGATAGCCTCTGAAGCTCTGCCGCCATGGGAGTGGTTGGAGCTCTTCATGTTCTCCCAAGTAGTAATAGCCCGAGAAATCTGTACGAGTTGTACAAAGAGTAGCATTGTAACCCAGGTAAGTTGTAGCGCGGCCCAGATCATCAGAACAACGGTGTATGAATCATTGTTGACAGTGCGGCATAAGACAGGTGCAAGAAGATTGCACTCAGAGTTACCTTTGTCACCAAAGGATTCGTAATCTTTTCAGGTCAGTCAACACTCAAGGAGTCTCACAATTTGAACACTTACAGCCTATGGTTACACGCACGATGGCCAGAATTCCTATCTCCAAGCATACTAAATAGAGGAAGAAGTGTCGATGATTGTTGATGCCAATGCAGTTGTAAACCCATGGACAATGGCTAAGCAAGGAGTCAGTATTAAGGACAGTGATTTTATGGGGGTTAGTACGTACTGATCGTGCTTTGCAATACATCGATTACACCTTTTGCAGTGCTTGCTTCTTAAAGGCATTCTAGCCATGCAAGGAACACAGAAATTTTGATCGTCTAACTTCCACAGACTCAAGAGCTCTTCAATGACTTTCTTCTGCTCAGAAAGACCACCCAATTTTGGTACATAGCCAGGTTCGTAAAACATAGTGCAAAGATAGAAATATCCACATAAAGTAGCCGAGACGCCGAAAATCAAATTCGCAAGAGGGTATGTGATATAAGTTGTGGGCAAGAGGTAAGTGAGCCATCGAACATAGACCCAGAAGAGCGTGGCAGCGAAAATGCCCGCCAGCCATGGGGTCTTATGCATATGCCTCATGTCTGCGGGAGCATGGGGCAAGAGTGACTGGGCAATGTATTGCATTCCGTATCCGGTCAACAAAGCAAAAGGTATACCCGCAAAAACAACCATCTGACTCGCAAGCATGACCATGAGCCATACTGTCAGAAATGGCCAGAAGAAGAAGAACTTGCACATATTGCCTCGCTTATCATTTAAAAGATAGGATGAGAAAGGGAAGCTTATGACATTTGCATTCCCATTCTCATCGTAACCACACTCTGCCAGCGCCTTGCGCCACATGCGAGTAGTCCTCATCTCGTCGGCGGTGATCGCAGGTGTCTTCCCATTCGAGGTTTCCGCAAATCGATCAGCGCCGTACTCAATGAGCTTCTGTATACAGCCCAGTGATCCCTTCACAAGTGCCCAATGTAATGCAGTAAACCCAGTCTCGTCCGTCGCATGTACATCTGCACCGTTTCTCAGAAACAAGTCCACACACCCTGGATATCCCTTATAGGCGGCCCACATTAGGGATGTATGCATGTGACTATCCGGCACATCGATTGGGATATTCTGGTGCAGAAGGAGGACCAGCAGGAAGATGTTGCCTTCGAAGGTCGCAAGGTGGAGGATGTTGTAGCCCTGAACATCAGCGATGAGCGGATCTGCGCCGTACTCCAGTAAAAGGTGAACAGTATAGTAGTGACATCTCTGGGCAGCCCACATAGCTGGAGTAGCGACAGATTCTCCACCCTTCTTATTGACGTCGGCGCCAGCATCGAGGAGGAATTTGCACATAGCATATTGGTTGTTGATAGCAGCCCACTGTCGAACAATTAGGTGAGGGTCCTTTTCGTCACAACAACAGGAGTACATACATGCAGCGGCGTAATTCCCTCCCCATCACAATAAGCAACGTCAAAGGTTCCATTATCGTATAATTTCCTCACGGCCTCGATATCTCCCAGGCGCGCCAATTGCATAATATCCTCCTCAGGAGGAGGGCCACCGTTAACCATATCCTTCATCTCGACGTGGTCGTTTGCGCTCAAGACCGGGGAAGCCGCAGAGCCCTTTCCTGTGGTCTTGATAGGCAGCGTTCCAGCATCACCTAGGGGTGCTTTGGCGCCTTCTTGCGCCATAGTAGCAGTTTCCTTCGCGAATCACTTCTGTCGGGTGAAAATACTGCAGCCTTTGATCTATACCCAAATTATGCTCGCGACAACATTCTGCGACAGTAGAGTGATTACAAACGTGAAAATGCGATGGACTGTTGAAACCTGGTTGTATGTAATACGGCAAGGCTGAGAGCACTCAGCCACTTCAGGACTCGCCTCCCGTCTTGTTGCGACAAGGATTCTGACGGGAACTGTTCATGCTCCGAGCCTCGTCCGCTATTCCTCAAGCTACCTTGCATCTTCTACTTGCAACATTTCCTACAGCTTGTACTCCCAACATAGTCAAAATGTCGATTATTGAAGATGTCATACAATCTGTGGTGAATCATTCGCTACTGGGATTTATCATCCCTCTTCTCCTAGTGATAACAATTCCATTATTCCTACACAACTTCGTTTTTCATGCAAGTGGCCTGACAGTACTTCCATCAATTCTACTGGTTGGCCCCAGCGGCTCAGGAAAGACCTCACTTTTAACTCTGGTAAGTAATCAGCTGTAAATATTATACTGCATCCCACTGGAGTCTTCAGAAAAGATCTAACAATCACAGTTCGAACGCGGCAGCAATGCCTCCACCCACACCTCCCAAGCACCATTGGCTGTAGAGTGCGACCTCCCGATCGAAACAACAGCAGCATCCAACAAGTACCGTTCGATTAACGACCCTTCGAACCAAGTATGCAAGAAGTTCCTGCTTGTAGACACTCCAGGGCACGGCAAGCTACGGCAACACGCGCTCGACACCCTCACGCACCCCCAGAATCTACGAGGCGTAATTTTCGTAGTAGATGCGGCTGCTCTTTCAGGAGGGGATGTTGGGCTCCGGCAAGCGGCTGACTACCTTCACGATATACTCCTTTTCCTACAAAAACGGATGTCGAATTCCAAGACCGCGAAAGCGCTAAAGGAGCTTCCAGTTTTGATTGCAGCCAACAAGTTGGATCTATTCACAGCTCTGCCTGCGGCGCTTGTCAAGAGTTCTTTGGAGGCTGAGATTACAAAGGTCAGGGATTCAAGGTCAAAGGGTCTTTTGGACTCGGGAATTGGTATGGATGACGAGGAGAAGGATGATTGGCTTGGTGAGATGGGCGGGGCACCATTCAAGTTTGCGCAGATGGAGGAGTTCAACATTTCGGTCGAGGCTGCCGGAGGTAATGTGCTTGGTGGGGAGGGGGCTGAAGTGCAGAAGTGGTGGAGCTGGATCGGTGATAGGTTATAGGGGACTCGAAACTAATTGTATATGAGAAATAATTCTAACGAATGCGAAGACTCTTCGAACTATATAGAAATCTATACAGTGAATAAACTGGAACAAGTCATGCTTATAGGCTTAGATGTCATTCAGCAGCCCAAGGTTGTCACCCAAGAGCAACCTCAAGAACGAGGTACATTTTCATTCATTATTCATCGCACATGGGGTATACCACATCTACTTCGAACTCATCATCACTCAACTCCAGCTCAGTGGCCGTTAATCAATGCTTCCATCTCCTCAACAGCCTTGGGCGCCGAAGTCAGGTTCTCGTAGCCTGATTTGGTAACCAGGACGTTATCCTCGATTCGTACACCTCCAACCTTCCAGTAATTCTCCAGAACCTTTTCATCAATGTATTGGGCATGCTTGGGATCCTGGAGATATGGCTTAATGATGAATTCGCAGAAGTAGATCTGGGATGGTTAGTAAGGGCATATTGTAATAGGGCTCGTGATTCGATGAGGCAAAATATTTAAAAAGTAACTTACTCCAGGCTCAACGGTAATCACACAGCCCGCAGGAAGTTTTCCTCTGACACGCAAGTATGCAAAGATCTTATCAGGATCCTCGTAGTTTGGATGTCCGCCTGAATCATGAGTGTCCATACCAAGGTAATGACCTAATCCGTGAGGAAAGAAAGCGACGCTCGTTCTCGCATCCAAGATATCCTTGGCATCGCCCTTGAAGATACCCAAGCTAAGGAGGCCGTGAATGGCGACCTTGTGCGCATGTAAATGGACATCATCCCAAAGGATACCTTCCTTCAGTAGCTCTATACATTCCTTCTGCATACGCAGCACAATATCGTAGATTCCTCTACTCTCCTTACTGAACTTGCCGTTGATAGGGAACGTGCGGGTGATGTCGGATGCATAGCATTTGTACTCCCCACCAGCATCCAGCAGAATATTCAGCTTCCCTTCTAGCGGCTCGTAGTTCTTAACGTAGTGTAATGTGGCAGCGGCAGTACCAGATGCCACGATGGAATGGTAGGCTTGTTCGCGCGCACCATTGGCGATACATCTCTCGATGAAGATGGCCTCCAACTCACGCTCATTCTTAGCAGACTTTGAGGCCTTGAGCACAGCAGTGTGAGCAAGTGTAGAGATCTCGTTGGCTTTGCGAATAAGAGCGACTTCGAATTCGTCCTTAAAGACGCGACATTCTTCAATTGCTTCCTTCAGAAGGGTCATGTCCTTGTTCGTGTACTCAAGGAAGGTGATATGGTCGGAAACCTGCTTATTGATTGCCCAGATGGTCTCCTTGGAGGACGCATAGGTGAGGGAAGCATTGACCTCCGGTGTGGTCTTGACTTCATTGACATCGAAGATATCGAGCGCTTCGGTTGTGGAGAGTGGGAGCCCCGACCACATAACGGATTCGGGATCAATGGGAGGAATGAAGAGCGTGGATTTCTCGGTCTTGATATCGTAGGTAAAGTATGAATCCGGAAGAGCACAGCCAGTGAGGTAGAAGAAGTAGCGACGTTGGCGGAAAGGAGCCTCGGTGTCGCTATCCTCGGTGATGAGCTGTTTCTGACCTTCGAGATAAAGTGTACCCTCAGCATTGGGATACTTCTTGCGAATGTATTCAACGACCTTCTTGGCGTGCGCTTTGGCAGGGTACTTCCCAGAGAGAATGCTATCGGAGCCCGCCATTTTGGAATATGGACGTAGATGGATGCGACGACACAATGGTGAATGATGAAAGGAGATTTGTTTGGGTGAGCGTGGGCGTACTAAGCTTCTTATCTGGGTCTGGGAGCTTTGCTGACTCAAAGCGGGGGCGGGGCAAGGCTGTGGGGCCACACCTCGTAAAGCGAGTCTTGTGCCACTCCTAAGCTGATTTATGAGCCGACAGGCCATATGAAGTTGATCACTTGCAAAGGCTTCAATTAATCAAAGGGCCAAGGAGAGAGAGAGAGAGATCTTCATACGGAGAAATCGTGAAGCAGCTGAAATTCTGGTTCATGTGGGGTACCCCACAGCTCAAAACCTAACGATCAAATACTAGTGGCACGTACATACGTTCAAAGATCAGCATTCTGAAAATAAATTGAACTCATCTTCGATATTTGAAAACGTACTTCCTTTTTGTTGATACTTCGATGGTTTTGTCTTTTGCACTTGATTGCGAGTATCGCAAAACCAATTCACTCAGTCAGCCTATATCAACTGCGGCCTCCAACAAGCTCGATTTGCTTGGTAAAAATATATTCAAGTGCTAAGCCCATCTAAAACGATATCATTACAAACGATACAACAAGAATTGAACAACTCCCCGCATCCTCTTCCCTCAGGCGCGCTCTCTACTGTACATTAAGCGTCTAGCACTTGCAAATTATGCAGCAAGGTAGGAGGTGTCAACCCAGCTCTTATAAGAAGATCCGAGGATAGTGGTAATAGGGATAGCGGCCGAGAGCTTCTTAGAGAAAGAAGCACGAGTGCCAGAAGCTCCGGCACCGCTGTTGTCGTACTCCTCGAAGGTGACGGCTTCGGTGTTCGAGGTAGACGTGGACCAGACCTCCCAACCAGCAGAGTTGATGATGTTGCTCATGACAGTCTCCTGGAAGACGACACGGGCCCACTCAGACCAAGGTCTGCCAAGGTAGATGCTGCCCTCAGCAATGGTATAACCAGAAGCAGCAGCAACACTGGACTTGTGAATAACATAGTAGGAAGGATCAGAAGCAGAGGCACGTCCATTGGCAGTGATGGCTCCAACACCAGACACACGAAGATCACTGGAATCAATCCAGGCGGTAGCATGCTGTCCGAAAATGAAATCAACGGCACCCTGAATATAGCACTTGGCGTAAACCTGGGCACCAGTCTGGGCAAGAAGGGTGTCCTGGTATCCCCACATCTGAACCCCATAATAACCTTGCTTATCACCGTAGGCTGAGACGGCAAGGGCTTGGCTACCCTTTCCGTAGGTGTTCTTGACATTGATGTTGTAGATCTTGCTGCTGGCGGCATAGTTACGAAGAGTGGCAGTGTGATCATCATCGGCAGCGCCAGAAAGGAGAGAAGACGAATGAGTGATGGTTACAGTGTTCTCCTCGTAGGAGGATGTGTCGGTAGTGTATCCATAGATAGAAAGCTGAGCCTTGCGGGCTGGAATGTAAACTTGCTCGCTGTAGGTTCCGGCCTCAATGAAGATGCTCTGGGCTGTAGTGGAGGTAGTGGACAGAGAGTCTACTGCAGCTTGAATCTATAGACATCAATATGTATGGCCGAGAGAATGGGAGAAGCTTGGAGCGCAGTCGCGTTTGCAGTCCACGCCGGGCGACTCAGTATATAAAAACGTACAGTGGAGTATTGTCCAGAAGAGGGGCTCTTCTTGACGACAATGGCGCCAGATGGAGCAGAGGTGCGGCTGGTAGCCAACGCTGCTCCTACGAGCGCGCTCAAAGCAACCAAAAACTTCATGTTGGAAAAATATGTCCGTCAAGGATAGTATGAGAAAGGGACTGGACTGTAGAGTATAAAAGAGGGGCTGCAAAGACAGATGCTTCTGACAGTAACAGGAAACCTGCCTACCTTTATAGATGAGAGAAATATGAAGACGGAAACATACCCATGTTGAATTCTGAACTTTCTTCTGTAATAGCTTAGGGATTTGTCTCTTCACGAAGGAATCGACGGCAACGGTACAGCAGGCTCTCAGACGAGGGACAGAGGAAGAGGGGATGCTCGAGAATGGACGGAAGAATTCTTGACTTTCGATGCGTGTGATTGTGTTTGTGAGTACAAAACACTTTCAAAGTCAATGGTGTGGAAATGGTAAGGCGGACGCTAATACTTGGATGGACTGGGGGCGTAACGCATGGTGCAGCTGCTAGCATTCACGAACGCTCCATTGTCCCACTGAATTTCATCATGAGAAGCTGACAGCTGGCAATTCTTGCCAGAGTTTAAGGAGCCGCAGATACGGAGTGGCACCTATGAATATTCTCAATGGCCTTTTCGAGATCGTGGAACTGTTGCTTGTCCCATACTCCGTATATCTGTTGGCAGTCATCGATGCTTCAGCCAAGCCGAACTCCAAACCGAGATGGGCAGAGAAGTAAGCTTCAGGCTCGGGACGAGTAAGCTTGAGAACAAGCTCAAGAACAAGCTCAAGAAACAAGCTCGGCGAACACAGGGGTCGTGAGACGAAGCTTAAGTCGCAACCCAAAGTCTGGCTACATCTGGATCTCGACTGATCAGGATCGAGGTCGTTGAGACAAAGCTAGGCGAGAGAATTGCATGATGTTCCGATGTCCAGATGAAGAAGAAAATGAGGA
The DNA here is from genome assembly GCA_022609375.1 of Xenosphaeropsis pyriputrescens. Taxonomy (NCBI): domain Eukaryota; kingdom Fungi; phylum Ascomycota; class Leotiomycetes; order Phacidiales; family Phacidiaceae; genus Xenosphaeropsis; species Xenosphaeropsis pyriputrescens. The sequence goes on along the minus strand of JAGKQE010000017.1, from coordinate 179,504 downwards.
CTCCGTACCCTACATATGTGTGATAGTGGAGCTCCGTCTGAGGTTTGTAAGTACCAATACGAGCAATGGCATAAGCGAGAGTCACGCATCCGCAGCAAGCTGTGGGAAGCACTCTATGTGCTACAGCCACTTCCCTCTAGAACCCAGCGTGCATCACCGTCTCGATAATGACCTCGGCTTAATCCGATACATATTGGTAAACCAATACATTCGGTGCCTTGTTATTGACTTTTCATATATCTTTGCTTCATCGAGTACCGATCCCTTTGAGGTTGACCCCTATGGTCGTTACAATTACATATAGCTGTTGCGACATAATTATGCAAGCGTCGTGGCTTCATTGTCACTCTGAATGTACATATGTAAGTGAGTTTGCTACAATACGCGTCCCTTAAAAGTCGTGCACATACATGTTCCTGAAGAGCATGACAGCTTCTGTACATGTTCAATGGCATCATGTTTGCATACCTCCCTCGATATTGTGCACTTGCTCCCATGAAAACGAATAAGGGGAACTTCTCCATGCCTATGGCGGAGCATCATGCGCAAAGCACTCGGCATTTTTCCGTTAAGATGTTCTCTTGAGACACCTCAATATACTTACAATTCTACCTTTCCTTTTCCTTTTCCTTTTCCTTTTTCTTTTTATCCTTCGCCTTTTCTTCATAAAGTACAATGTCGTGTTCAACGTATTATTTGTTTCCCCTTTTCGAGATGGTGTTACCTTGGTCTAAATTCTCGCCCGAAGCTCTCCCGCCATTTCGACACCCACCACCAAAAAGACATCAACAGATGCAAAAGTAAACAAAAGAAATCCCAAAAGAAACATACAACAGACGTACTAGTCTACCGATCTGAGGCAATTCTCTAGCAGGTAGCCGGAACTGCCACTCTCAGATTAGTGGGGTATCGCTGCTATAACAATACTTATTGAGGGCCTCAAGAATTTGAGGCCTCGCTTGATTTCACCTATACCTATGGGGCCAGGTGGTATTTAGTCTTCGCACAAATCAGCCTAAGGCCGCAAGAAGTAGGTCTGTGCATAGTACTTATGTGCCACAGACCCGCGGAGGGCTGTTCCGTTCCGCGTCCCCATGATATGATATTCGTTATCTTCGAAGAGACAGCCAAATTGTTTTCTTTACACTTATTAAGCAACACCTTGTCGCATAAAAGCATTACCTATCCAGCCTTTTGTCACTATGGCTCGATCTACATCTTCTCAAGGACATTTAACATCTCTAGTACACAGTATGCTGCCGCACACGTTGTCTTTAATATACTAATCATCTTGTAGGAAAGCGACCTCAAGGAATCCAAAGAAGCGCACGTCTCCAGAAGCGTTATACGCCCAAGCAAGTCTCCAAATCAATTACCCTGCATAATAAGAACAACCAATCTGCCTAAGTAAGTCTTCCCTCTTCTATATTACAACTGTATATAGTGCTTATAAGGTTATAGCTACCTCTTATTCTAACTACACGGCTTAAAGGTCCAAAGCGCAAACGTTCTCGCGAGATAGATACATTGGACCAACCTATACAAAAACAGCAGCGACAGGCTTCTACTTTATCAGAGGACGAAGACATCAAAGAACCTGCAAGCAACATTATAAACAACAAACCTATTAGCTACTGGGCAAGGTACCAGCAGTGGCCTTAGGATCTTTTGAAACCAGAAAGCAACATGTATTACCCTCTTGCACAGAAGAAGTCTACTTCGACGCTTCGCTGAAAGTCATTGGCTTCATCGATTAGCTTGGGTAATACTATTGGTACGTCATCCAATCAAAGGCCAAGGGAAGTTAAAAGTTGCTCTTATGTGTGTAAAGACTATATAGCTGTTCTTGCAACAAAGGGTAGCTTTATGGGCAGATTCGAGTCAGGTGTCTCCAATAAAAGCAAGAAACTGTGCCAAACTCTTCTTGAGGCTGAACAATTGGTCCCTCAATATACCTTGTTTCAAGACAACTTGTTTGAGGAAACCTACTAGAGCCTACAAGCAAAAAATGAATCTATGGTTATTCAAGATATTTCCCCACTGATATGTCCGCCCGCCTAGGTCTTGAGAATATATGGTGCTAAACATCTCAAGCCTCTGAATGAGAGTGTTAATGAAGGGTGGACTAGTGCTATACCTTTCTACAGTCCTCGCCTACAACCTGATTATTCTATAGGGTTCGACCAATTTGTATTTACCGATGATTTGCTTAAAAGACTTGAACCTTTTCTCGGCGAGGTTACAAATGATCACACGTTATACTTCATGGCAACTTTTCAGATATACTTCCCATTCCTGACCTACAAAGTCAAGTGTAGCGCCGCTTCAATTGACATTGCAGACCGTCAGAATGCATATAGTATAACAGTTGCGGTACAGGCTGTTGTAGAGTTGTTTAAACTTGTAAAACGCAAGGAGGAGATCGACCGCGAAATCCTTGCCTTTTCAATCTCGCACGATGACCACTCTGTCCGAATCTATGGTTATTATCCTATAATCGATAGAAAGAAAACCACCTTCTACCGCCACCTTATTAAAGAGTTTAGTTTTGTTAACGACGAAGGCAAAGAAAAGTGGACAGCCTACAAATTTACAAGGAATATCTACGATGTATGGATGCCTAGCTATTTCGACTGAATATGCTCTGCTATTAACGAGATCTCCCCCAACGTCAGCTTCGATGTCTTGCAAGATTCTAAGTTACAATCAAGCTAGACTGGCCTCTTGCAAGAGTTAGAGATTTCGGCTTCAGTTGCTAACTAGCATAGTGTTGCAGATAATACTTCTATGACTCCAAACACATCACCATTTGATCAAAGCGCTGTGGATAGGTGGGACATGCCACCTCCTAGACCGATAAGTTCTCAGAAACGCACTTGTTGAGAAGGTAGTGCAGGTTCACAGAGCCTTGAGTTACAAGTTGCACTTCTAAGGGAGAAAAAGAAGCTTTATGAAAAGCAGCAGATGGACAAGGCGTTGAGAAAGGAACTTGAGGAGTTGCAAGAATGGGAGCGTAGCTTAGCTACTGAGTAGGGGAAAATAGGGACTATGAATATTGAGGTATTAGACCCTATATAGTAGGTGTTACTTATTCTATTCAAAGGTCTCACACATATATATACTATGTCTTTTAGCTCACAAACTTTACGCACATCTTCTGGTGCAACTTCTATGCATATTTTACATGTTGACATGCTCTCTTTCTCCTTGAGCTGAAGCATTATTTTAGAGAGCGTATCGACTTACTCTTGCAGATGGTGCAAGCGATACTGATTTCCAATTTCCATGAGTATAATCTGAGGCTGTGGTAGAAGCCACTTGTCCGCATAACAACTTCTGACTGCGCACTATTTCTGCGATAAGAGCTCGTTCTGAGTTTGTGGGGGTGGCTGAAAATGTCGATTCTGGAGGCTGTCGGTCTCCCCGGCGGGATGGAGTGGACGGCTGTGTTCAGAATACGAAGACGAAAAAAGTAACACGGAGAACTGAAAAGTAACCCCTGAGGACCAATGTTTCTCAGTATTCGAGCAAAGTATGCATCGTAGACTCGGAAACAACCCTTCATTATGTTCACCGCCCCAGTATGTATCTTCTACCCGACACCTAACGCCTACACTTGCTTGCTTACGCGTATATGCAAATCCAAATCCAACATCATTACTCAGACACTCCCGTCAACCATTCTCTCCAAAGCATGCATGACTTTTCACGCCGATGTGCGCCAGCCTGGTATCACAATCCAATCCAACCATATGACAAAACAAAACGCCATGCTCGCTCGCTCGCTTGCTATGTTCAACTGATACAGTCCATAACCCCTTCGATTGGCCAAATATGGCCTCCCTGTTCTACTCTCCTTCGTGTGATATGACCAAATTGTATATCATAATTCCATCCCTCGACGCCAGACTTGTGCAAAACCCCAAACCTCACGCGTCAGCCATGACTTCCTGCACCGTCTCGCCCATCATCTTCCCAGGCATTTTCAGTGTAAACCCACTCAATCCATTAACGCTGCCCTGCATAGCACTCAATTCCTTGAGTTTGACAGCATGGCTGAGAAGTGCTTCTTTCTTGGCGCTGAGCTCGAAGCCCATTAGAAAGCAAAAGCTGATCTCCAGACGAGCCAGCTCGACTTCGCTGACACCTCCAACCTTTGCAAATCGTGAATGTGGATATGACTGATCTTCGAGCGCCTTCATGGATATCCTCAAAGCCGCAAGAATAAGGCGATGGGAACTTCGACGTGTGACTGGTATCGCGAGTTCGACAAAGGCCAGTTTATGGATGTAGTAGCTCGCTGCCAAGTAAACTGCTGTCGACATTGGGCAGTACTGGTGTATTCGCATAAGGTAATCTTCGAGGGAAATTGGCGGCGGCTTTTTCGAATAAAACTTCCTTGTGATGGCGCTATGCTGTACGTTCACGGGCTCTGCATTCGCGCCAATGATGTACTGTGATTCCGAGGATGTATTGCAGTCGGGGCTTCCAAGTGGTTGTTTGCGAAAGGTTACACCATCAATATCGGAATCCTGCGAAGAACCCGATGACGTTCGAGAGCAGTCGGCCATTCCAAAATTGCCGGCCATACCGCTTCCCGTGAGGTTAAGCTTCGCTATGCTCTCCTTCTCAGCTTGAATGCCGCGCATATGTGGTGTAGTTGGTTGACTGAGTGGAGGAGTTGGTGGGATGTCGCCTGTTACACGAACCAGAGCTTCCACGCCAGCACATAGTAATTTCAGTGCTGAAATGGAAGAAAGTGTGAAGACGTCAATGTCTCCCGTGGAGCTGGGCGAGGTGTTCCCATCTTGCGATGTGGGAGAAATTTTCAGGATATTGTTATCATCAGATGGACTTGGTGGTGGTGGAAGAACATGTTCAGATGACATTGAGTTTTCGCGAGTCAGAACGACAGGTAGTTGATGCTCACATCCATCTCTCTCATTTTCGGGTGAAGCTGACATATTATCGCAGTTTTTGGTAAACAGGTGTAAGTTTTGCGGGAAGGATAGTTTTGAGCGCCAGTGTCGAGTATTAAAGGCACCTTCGTCGCTAGGACCAAGGCAACTTGAAGGAGACTTCGGAAGGTCGCCACAGGCTCATCGTTGTAAGTGTGGGGATACAGCAGAGGATCAGCCGATGCGCAGATTCGAATGTTTTATCGCAATTCTAAAGCAAAGCCTCCTTGGGCTGCGGTGGGTCCGTGAGGGAGACTCCGTAGTCGAGAGCGTTGGAGTTTATGTGAATTGTTTTGGGCGAGTAATGTGGATAGATGTTGGGCGGTACAGACGCGTATTTACTCTGGGACTTCTGGGACTTCTGGGACTTCGTAGATTTGCCGGCCCTTCACCTTGGCCATGGACTTTGTTGTGAACCAATGATTGAAGTTGGCTTTAGGAGCTGATATTTGACACCCGAAATGGCGCTGTTGTTGGTGCTGGTAATCTCGCAGTAGTACCCAGATCTAGACCGAGGATAGCGCCGAGAAAGGCTAGGAAATGGACTTTGAACTGCACTCACGCACCGCCGCGATCAGTAAATATTGACAACAGAATTTGAGCGCACGGGGACTGCAAGCTTTGTTAATGGGAGAACTGAGCTGAGAGAAGGAAAGGGAAGGGAAGGAAGGTAGGTACTGTACATACTGTTTAGTGTTGTATACAACAATGACAGGATGCCCAACCCTTTGCGGAGAAGTAAATAGTGATAAGATCAAGAAATCTCCCCTGATAAGAAAGAGTACGTAGTATCACGCAGTAAGGGTTCTGAGATCGGACGGAAGCCAAGGTCGAAAAAGACCCCGCAATTTTGATGGGCAGGGTCAAGAACTCGAAGGGTTCACTACTTCAATATCAACAAATACGAACGAGTGTACTCTCAAGCATATGATAACTTGAGAAGCTGAGATAACCGTTGCGGATGCTGCTGTGGAGTAGAATACCTGTTCAACGAGAGGCAGGTATGTACTCGCCCTGTGATATTCGTAGAGTAAATGGCGAGGTATTGGTATGATTTTGGTTACTTTGCACAACTCCGTCTCTCGGTCTCCGTCGTACAGGTCTTTGATAAATGACCTCGAGGCGATGCTGGTTACTCCCAAGCTGCCGTATTCCGCATGGAATGGATCGACTGTCGTGTTACCACAAGACTGGACGACGAGACGAGCGAATGACGACGACCGCAAAAGCAAGAGCAAAAGCAAAGGCAAAGGCTTGTCTATCGATATTGTTGCGGGCCTCGAGCCTGAAATTCGTTTGAGACAACAAATCTTAGAGCACGATCTCTTGCATGCTCCCTACAAGGCAGGCTGCTGTGATGCTGCAAATCAACAAGGTATTAGGTAAGTAATGGGTATGAACAACTCCGCATTGCAGATGGTTGGTTGATTGGGGATTATGGCTAGTAACGTCGTAATCTGTCGTATGAATTTGTACCTATGGGGGTACCTATATAGGGCAATGTATGATAAATATTCCTTCACCCTTGGACTGTGAAGAATAGGCACGCGGTAGAATTGACAACCAAAGCCAAAGCCAGCATCAGAGAGATTCTCCTTCCTCAATGCCGGCAAATCAAATCAACAAGGAATAATGGAAGAGATTGTCCGAGGTTCCGTAAATTCGTGTTGGAGCCAAGAAAAGATGTGACTGATTCCTTTCTTTTGGCGGTGACTCGACAGGAAACACCGGATTATCGTATTCCGGATTCCACTCCGCCGAGGCTGAAGAAGAGAGAGGAGGAGGGCGAGGCACAACAGCAAGAAAGGCGACAAAAGACAAAAGACAAAAGGCAAAAAAACAGAATATGTCAGTTTCGAGAAAATCGTATGACTGCGCGTATTCAGATGGCGGGAAACAAAACCAAAAAATGATGCGAGGCCTCTCCGCATTCTTATCTCAGTGGTGAGTATGGAGTGCGGAGAGGATGGCCACGATGGCCACGATGGCTTGACTTGCATCACACGCTTTTTCCAAGACACATCGATCCCATCGTATCATCTCATTGGTGTGAACAGTCACTTCGCTCTCCTTACGACGTTACTTGACCTGACGTGCATGCGGTTTGTGGAGTGGCCGCACTTCTTTGTTTGATTTCCCCAGACATGTTTACTTGCTTACATGGATTCTCAGCCATCTATCTCATCATGTCACAGGGATCAGCATTGGAGACATAGACATCCCCCTCGTTGTCTTTGGATTCGGCGTCAACCACATGACACTGAGAGCATTTGTAGTCTCCTCTCATTCGACAAGACCATCTGCAAGGAGTATGCATTTCTCACCCTATCTGCTCACCACTTGCGTTCTTGTCCAATTTAAGGTTTGTCCAATGACATGAGATATACGTTTCAGAGCTTCATTAATTACTTAAGTATGCAGTGGATAAGTTTTACTTTTCGCACCTCGAAATGCAACAAAAAAAGACAAAATGGAAGGTGGTAACGCCGCCCCTGTTACTCCAGAAAATTCATGACAGGAAACACGTTCTAATCTAAAGTCGTATCACATGCTGAGGAAAGCACGCATTGACATTCCATTCGGATCTCATAAAGTCGCGGGTATCGACAGGTCTATCGTTGTAGGGAATTCGTTTAATCCTTCCATCTAGCCAAGAATTTGGCGGTATCACCGGTTGGTTGGGATGCGGCAGCATTCTGATTACAAGATTAGTGGTTTCCAAGCCGTAAAGATAAGTGCGTTACTTACTGTATTGGCATGAGATGCTACACTGTAGTTAATGGAATCGGTAACTGTGAGAATCACATTTGGAGTACCGAGATAAGTTGTCGCGATGGAGACAGAGGAGGTCGGGTATTGAGGCTCAGTATTGGTAGCAGTAATGGTAGTCCCTGGACGTGGTGGCATTGGTGCATATCTAGTTTCACCGGTTTGAAGAGTGTAGGTGACGGCAAAAGAACCCGTCTCTTTGAATGTGCTAGAGGAGGTACCTGTTGATGAGGTGGCAGCACTGACAGTTCCAGTGGTTGAGATCTCGGCGGACGCAACGGTGTTGGTAACAGTGAAAGTGGTATCCCATGTTCCGGTCATATCAGTGATAGTGAAACGTGGAGAGAAGGTGATGATCTCTCCTCCTCCGGTCACCTGTGAGGTCATCTTCAAATAACTGAGATCACCGTTAGACCTATTCTTACAACTCCGAAGGTGATTTGGAATTTCTTACTATGCATTGGCAATGGTGGATCCTCCAACACTAACGTCGATATCTGCAGTTGTCGTAAGGGTAGATACAGTTCCACTGGCTACACTGGACTGCAGGAGTTTCTATCAAAACATAAATATCAGAATCGAGATGTCAACACATTTGCAAGTTATCGCGGAGCACTTACAGGAGCAGTATTGCTTCCACCGTAAAGGTCAATAACGTATGCACCCATGGCAGCAATAGCTGGGCTCCCTGAGTCGGTCCATGTGATGGTGACAGTTGTACTGGTGAGGGAAGCACCGGCAGCAGGTGTTGAGAGGAGTGGGTAGGCGGATGCCAGGGGAAGAGCAGCGACGATAGCGCTCAAGATCTTGAAGGATCTCATGTTTGCGGTGGGTTGACACGCAGTAGAGGGGAGTTGCTCTTGTCGGTCGGATCGATGGAGTTGGAAAATGAGGGTATTCGGAATGTCAAATATGGAGAACTTCAACCTCAGTGAAGGATGTAAGAGGAATGAGGGGAGAGGAGATTTCGGATTGTAGTTGGAAAGACAGGGAGTGGAAAGTCGGGCAACTCGAGCGTGTTCCAAAGTAGTGCCTTAGCTGGGAAATGAGGCCTTACTCGTCACCTTAGCATTGATGGCCTAGCTGCAAGTGGAAGCATAAGCGAGCGCTTGTGGCGTCTAAGCAAGGTAATTTTCAGTTAGTCTGTAGGCGGTGAGGCTCAAGTGGGTATTCTCGGGCGATCATTGGCACAAAATCCCTGGTTCGAGGTGCGATACGATGAAGAGGTGAAGAGAATGACGGACGCCTGAAGGGTCGTGTGGCAGTGCGTGCGCAGTACATGTTGATGGGTGGTGTGTGACCAAAGTACCGCGTATGGGGTTTTCTGCTGCGGTAATGTGTTCACCTCTACTTTGGAGCACGGAGTATCTTACTCTGACTCTGTGGATGTTGAACGAACGTGCTTGATCGCAAATGGGGCAGAATCATGTTCGGTTAATATAGGAATATGCGATAAGATAAGAGTGCCGAACTTGTACAGAGAGGTTAAGGAAGAGAATCGGCCACAAAGGATTATAATTAACTAACTTGTAGGAGTAAATTGTAATCATTATCTGCCTAGACAGATTGAATAGATCACATAATATAAGAATTAGGAATATATGTTTTCGGGGGCTTGTGTAGATGAGATCTGCAAAGTGGTAATCCAAGGTATGTAAGGCTCACTAATAGAATTAGAATAAAATGTAGGCTGATGATGTACATTTTGTCCTGTTTCATTTCATTTTTCTCTTGTGCTCTAAAGCATAAGCTTACCAACGTAATTGCTGTCTATTAGTTATGAGAATCATGATTTCTGACAGTCAATAAGTAGGGATATATAGATTTGATCTCTATTAGACAAGTGCTGATTTGGCCCTACTAATTGTCCTCAATATGATAAAGAGTAAGAAAAGGACGGGCTTACATTCCATGTTCTACGTATTCGTGGTTCAATACAGCATTGAACCTTTAGCAATGACTTATTCTCGGACTGGAAGGGTGAAGATGGTTCTCACACGATTAGACGATCCAATATCTACAATGCAAGCATTTATCGTGGAAGGTGTAATCATATAATCAATCATACAAATGCACATCACAAGCACATGTCAAACCCCAGGAATGAGTGGAGAACAGATCGAATCAATTTGCTTAAACAGAGTACTGCAGAAAAGAAAAAAAGTCCCTTTTGGTACCTAACAAATATCGTCCGTTGCAAGCAAACAAACAATCATACAACAAAGACAAGATACGTGAAGAAGTAGCAAGTCCACAACTTGTATTAACAACCCCTTAAGCGGAGAAAAGAATGAGAAGCATTCAAGCATAGCGCAGCCAGAAGACATGATTGACAATTTGTTCTAACCAAGAAGCCCTCATAAAACAGAGGTAGAGCAAGTTTACTCAGAGTCGGAATCCTCGTCATCGTCATCACTCTCGGCCTCCTCAAGCCATTTCAAGAAGGGTTCAGCAGACTTGCGGACCTTTCTGGAGGTGGCGAGATCGATGTACTTCTTGGAAGCCTTAGCACCCCACTTGGTGACAACTTCCTCAGTGATGAGGTCCTCGTTGTAGTAGAGCATGAGGATCTTAGACGTCTGAGCGAGAAGGTCTGGATTCTCCTTGGTGCCCATACCAATAAAACGCTCAGTTCCGCCCAAGAAAGCCTTCTGGTGGCGCTCAGAGGTGATCATCTTCTTGAGCATGCCAGCGCGCTTTGGAATCTGAGAAACAACATCCTTGTCAAAGATGGTCTGGGCCAAGACGCCGAGAGTGCGGTGCTTGGTCTCGATGCCGAGCTCCTTAGCCTTGAGGTAGATGTCGAGATCCTCAACCTTGGAAACGCCACCCTTCTCTTCGGCAGTGCTGATAATCCAGCTGCCAAGCTGATCGTAGACAGAGTTTCCTCCACCCTCACCATCCTCCTCATCTTCGTCAACAAGAAGAAGCTTGTTCTTGAGATCTTCTGGAAGCTGCTGTTGGCGAGCCTTGACGGCTTCGGCAGACATGTCGACAGTCCACTTGTCCTCCTTGATCTCAGCAGGGGTATCAATGTCCTGGGCATCGCGAACAAGCTCATCGTCGCTAGGGGCTTCGAGAGCTCCGTCCTCGCCCTCGTTGGAGCCATCTTCAGAGTTGCCATCGGGGCTACCATTGCCGTTCTCCTCGGTATCGCCGTTCTCCTTGGCCTTCTTAGCAGCACGCTTAGCAGCCTTGTCCTTCTTCTGCTTCTTTGGCTGGTTCTTGAGAATGAAGCCAGAGAGTTTGAGGCGAAGATCGACATCGGAGCGGACACCACAGGCTTTGCAATCGAGAATGATACGACCATCTTTGATGACTACCTCGGTCTCTGGGTTCTTGCACTTCTTACAAAGGACGAATCTGCTAATAAAACCATCAAGGTAGTCTTGAAGCTTGGAAGCCTCGTGGGCTCCGTTGATGATCCAACGGTCGTCAGCTGGGTTGGTGTTCGTCTGAGCACCCAACTCGAATCCAAAATACTTGATGACATAAGATCCAGGACGAGCCAAGGACTGAGCAACACTGCTCAAGTTGACGATGACGGTCTTAATTCCGTTGCCCTTGCCCTCAATCTTGGACTGGATCTTCTCCATCTTGTATCTGTAGAAAGGGTCGGTGACATCGCGACGAATGTTGACGGTAGCCATGATTGCGGTTTATGGTTGAATAATTTCGAGAGCTTGTGATATGTGCTTTTGAGTGACTAGTGGAAAAGCCTTGGTGGGGAAAGCAACATGTGCGGTTGAGACGATGCTGGGGGATTGGTAGAACAGGGAAGGGTGAAGTATTGCAAACTTTGCTGGTACTATCGAAACATGTGTGTATGGAACGGAGATGATCGAGGCGTATTAGCCGTTGGAGGAGAAGTAGGGGCTACAAGGCTTCGGCGTTATGCGAAATGGTTGCAGCTCGAGAGGCGGCTGATGTCTGAGGTCGTTGGCGTTGGGCGTGAGATACATATACCGCAGTGTGTCGCTTGACGTGCTGTCGGCTTTGTTGGTGAAGCTGTAGTGAAGATGAAGCTCAAACTTAACAGGCGTCCACGAAAGACAGGCCACTATTGGAAGTTGAGAAGGTGTTCTTTTGTTTCCTTTGATTTTTTGTTGGTGTTTGGATGTGAATTTTTGTGTGAGGTGGACTGCTTCTCCGAGGGGGGAAAGAATCTAAATGGTGCGTGCGAGAAGTAGGGCTTGAGTCAAGCAGATCTCGCTATGGGGGAATTGTGGTGGTGAACAAGATGAAGCTTTCGCAGATGTTGTTGTTGATGAAGAGTTTGAAGAGAAGGAGAAGTAAGCGTGGGAAGAAGGTGAAGATTTTGACCTTTGAAGTCTTGGGCTGGTGGGCTTGTCGTTAATAATGATGGCTTGATCGGAGGCTAACGGCAATAAAAAAAACGTGCGGGTGTGGTGTGTGTGTGTGTGTGTGTGTAAGTGTGAGAGTGAGTGTGCAGAAGGCGGCAGTGTCGGATGCGAGGGGGTCTATGCCACATATATAAGGCTTCTACAGCATTCTACGTGGTAGAATCGATTGACTCACGTGATAGTGCATACCACGTAGATGTCAATTTCCGTATGCATCAGTCTCAGCCTCAGTACCTGAGGTGCTCATCTTCACCCTGGGCAGAACAGATGAAGTCAATTCAGTGGACTTCTTCCCAAAGCCGTAAAGATGGGATAGGTACAGTATCTCACCTCCTCTGAACCAAGTAGCTATCCACCTAGCTACCTAGCAACCTGGGCGTTTCGTTGGATCTTCTCAAGTCAAGAACAGCATCAAAATCCACAGCCATCTACATCTACATCTGCATAGTACACCTTGGAACACTCGTTTGACAGGAGTGTTACGGCGTAAGCAGGCTACCGAGGGTACGGATCGGTTCGAATTCAACCTCAACCCCGAACCATCAAACTATGGTATCCTCAGGCACAAGGCATTCATTCTACACTCGTACCGAAGTCCTTCGCCCTGCCAGTATTGCCTGCATGAATATCCTTGTTGAAGAACATCATCAATCAACGTCGCCCAGAGACCACGCCTGACCTCCGTAGCATCATAAGAGAATATTGGTATTTCGTAGTGAATTTGAACTCGTCTTTGCAATGCACCATCAGCCCTCTATTGTGACCTGAACCGAGCACTCTTGCCCACTCTATCTTGCACTGCACCGCCCAGAGAATGGCCGAGCATTGCAGGCTATTATTATGTCCATCTCTGCATCACAGCATCTCTTGACGCACTTGACTTTCCATATCTCATCTGCTCACCATGACCATGGAAGCCAGCAAGGTCGACTACTCACTGTACCTAGTAACAGACTCGACCCCCGCCATTTTGGGCCATAAAGACTTGCCGACAGTCGTCGAAGCAGCCGTGAAAGGCGGAGTCACAATCGTACAATACAGAGACAAAGTCAGCGATACCGCAGACCTGATCTCCACCGCGAGAAAGTTGCACGTGATATGTCAAAAGTACAACGTCCCTCTGCTCATCAACGATCGTATTGATGTGGCCTTGGCTGTGAGCTGTGAAGGCGTGCATATCGGACAGGATGACATGAGTAAGTGTGCAAGCCCTCGATTCTTGTCCAATTGACTTAGTCGTGGCAGGCCTGACGACGGCGAGGAAGCTCCTCGGGAAATCTGCCATCATCGGCGTAACCTGTGCATCGATCGAGGAGGCCAAGACAGCCTGTAGAGATGGCGCAGATTATCTGGGTATTGGGACGATGTTTGCAACTCAAACGTGAGGGTCATCTAGAAACTCAATCCTTTCCTTGATCTCAAGTTGACACCTTTCAGCAAGACAAATACCAAGAATGTCCTAGGTACAGCCGGTACCAAGAAGGTCCTTGAAGCAATTGCCTCAGAGACACACGTCCGCACAGTCTCCATCGGCGGCATCAACGCCTCCAACGTGCAACGAGTTCTCTACCAATCCAACTTCCCACTCAAGTCCCTCGACGGCGTAGCCATAGTCAGTGCTATCATCGCAGCGGCTGACCCAACAGCCGCATCTCAGGAGCTGAAGAAACTCATCACTACCCCACCTCCATTCATCTCCCCAACCCAGAGCAAGACGGCCAACGACGCGTCCAGCATCCTGGCCTCTGTGCCGACTATTGTCAAAAGAGTCGCCACCGTGAATCCCCTCTGCCACAACATGACGAACCTCGTCGTGCAGAACTTCGCCGCCAACGTGGCGCTGCAGATTGGCGCCTCGCCCATCATGGCGAACTACGGCGCTGAAGCGCCCGACCTGGCTGCGCTCGGCGGTGCACTGGTCATCAACATGGGCACCGTGACGCCCGACGGCATCGCGAATTATCTGCAGGCACTCAAGGCCTACAACCTGTCTGGCGGGCCTGTTGTCCTCGACCCCGTCGGCGCAGGAGCTACGGCGATCAGACGAGGTGCCGTGAAGACGATCATGGCTGGGGGGTACTTTGATTTGATTAAGGGGAACGAGGCAGAGATCAAGACGGTGTTTGGGCATGCGGGGCAAGGAAAGGGGGTCGATAGTGGCACTTCTACGCTCGATGCGAATGGAAAGGCGAGTCTTGTCCGTGATCTTGCAGCGCGCGAGGGAAATGTTGTGCTCATGACGGGTACCGTTGATTATATCAGTGATGGTGTGCGCACCATTGCCATCTCGAACGGTCACGAATACCTGGGTAACATCACCGGCAGTGGATGTGTGTTGGGTACGATTGTGGCTGCTATGATGGCTGTTGGAAAGGACGATAAGCTGGGGGCTGCTGTAGCCGGTATCCTGCACTATGAGATTGCTGCAGAAATTGCCGCTGCAAGAGAGGATGTAAAGGGGCCTGGAACGTTTGTGCCGGCATTGCTGGACGAGCTGTATCATATCCAGAAAGCAGCTGCGAAGGATGATCTGGAATGGGTCAAAAGAGCCAGGATCGAGCTTGTGAAATTGGCATAAATGTATCGGTACGAAAGTATGTACATAATCATGTACACAGTCGAAGATCTAAGATACTCAAAATTCAAATAAAAGCACAAATTTTCCAAATAAAATGCTGAGTACTATGGATGAATTATAGCAATATAGTGTTACACAATCATCTCATATCTCACGACGCCAGTGACTGGCAGAACCTCTATCATACCGTCGATGCCTTACCAGCTCTCCTAAATCTTCCCCTTCAGCAAAGCCTGCACAGCCCCTCGAGTAGCCTCACTCTCCTCCTTAACCAACTTCGCCAAGCCCTTGAACTCCTCCGCACCAGCATCACCCAAGCACTCATAAAGCCAGCTCTCACTCGTGGTAATAGTAGCACCCTCGGCCCTCAACCTCTCAAACGCAACGCCTCTTTCCTCGGCGTTACAGCTACTGACGCCATCGGCAAGCACATACACCCTGTGCCCGGCCCTCAACGCATCGATCGCCGTCTGCGTCACGCAGATATGGCTCTCGATGCCGACAATGACGATCTCCGCCGGCGCCGACGCGCTGAAGTGCCGCGCGATGGCTGGCACCCACATGGAGAAGGCCGTCTTGTCGACGTGCTCGACGGCGTCGGCGATGGCCAGCTCCGAGCACGTCTCGCCGAGGCGCGCGCGGTTCTGCGTCGTGGCGTAGATGGGGATGGAGAGCAGGGAGGCTGCTTTGATCATCTTCTGCGTTGTCGTTATGCTGGGTGGCGTTCAGTAGAGGGAGGAGGTCATGTGGAGTCGGGAGGGGGGCCAGCGTACACTTTCTCATATTCCCAGATTGCTTTGCGGAATTTTTCTTGGATGTCGCAGATGCTGTTCTCTCACTCAGTACTCAAGTTTTTTCTTGCTTGGTTTGTAGATCTACGGACAAGAGTGCGGGTCGTTCTATTCAATGACTTGTGTCAGTAATTGGTGACTTGATATATATTCATTCACTGAT
Organism: Xenosphaeropsis pyriputrescens; assembly: GCA_022609375.1. Taxonomy (NCBI): domain Eukaryota; kingdom Fungi; phylum Ascomycota; class Leotiomycetes; order Phacidiales; family Phacidiaceae; genus Xenosphaeropsis; species Xenosphaeropsis pyriputrescens. Next base: position 163,881 of record JAGKQE010000017.1, on the reverse strand, counting down.
CAACAGGGGCCGGAACCTACGTAAACGTCTTCCAGGTTTCTCGGACATTTCGATTGGTAAAAAACGTGTTTCGGATCACGGTTCTTGTATTGAGGCCGGTTTGTCTGTGTGAAGTCACTGACTGTTATGTCGATTTTGTTCGTGATGTTTACTTGTAACGACTGATGCAGCAATGGCGGGGCAATACCAAGCGCCTCGAAAACGTCCCGCAAGTCGTCCGGCTGCCCGATGACGAGTGTGGGGTTCGGTCGGGATCAACAGGGGATGTTGTGCTGTACATACTTACCGGCAGTTGGAATCTCACTAGTGCATATTTATGTACTACGTAACTAAAGTAGAACACTTCATCCCTTACCGCAGAGTACAACCCTGTTTATAGTTTCATCATAATCATCCGTTTAAGATATCCTCCATTTTAGACGTGTTTTCGGGGATAACAATGTTCACGTAGCTAGAAGTAAACAAACTGCATGATATTCTACCCGTGTTTCCAAGATGCTTCACAGCACAGCACATCAAAGCAGAAAGTCGCATAGCCAGGATTCAATCTCCGCAGGTTTCATTTCAGGAGTCTATGACTTGATTCTCTAGTGGCAAATGTACAAAAACAACCCAAGAGCTCACTCCACAAAAGCGGGTTTTGGCTTCCCAGAATTCATCCAGGCAAAAGCGGTAGCACCCCCAATAGGGTTAGAAGATCTAGATACCGGAGGAAGACCGGCAACGTTCTTCAGGTCTTTCGACTTGTCATCCGAGGCATTCTTCTTTGGCTCCCATCTCAAAGGTGCACCTGTGCTGTCGGTGGTAGCAACCTGACTCTTTCTCCTACCTTCAGCGGCTGACCGAGGAACTGGTTCATAGGCGGCTCCGGTACGTGCTCCAGACGAGGATCGACTCGAAGCTACTACAACAGGCTTCGAAGGCTTCAAGACCTTCATACCCCGACCTCCTTTACCTGCTTTCTGATAGCTACTTGCTCCTTCCCGATTGACATCACCAGCGGTAGATGTTGAATCCTTTCGCCAAGAGCTCCAGATTCCTCCGCCTGACTCTCGTCGGCTTGACTCTTCTTGACTTGCGCTGTCGGTGGGTGTCACAGTTGGCTCTTGCTGACGATCGTCACCTTGGCCAATATCACGTCCAAATTCCTGTTCGCTGTAGCCTTGCTCGTCTGTAGCGATCTCATTCCTGGAAGCTAAATCACCACCATTCGTGGCTCTCGAGGTAGCAGAACGTTGCGATGAGATAGTGTTCGACCTTGAAAGCTTGGGAGCCTCATCATCGGTTTGGATGTCAACTGGAGTATCCGCGGGTTTGCTGGCTTTTGATTTCTGCTCTGTTGGAGTGAACGGCATAGCTGTAGCCTTTAGTTCATTGCGTTCTGGGACAAGGTTTGTTGTGCAAAGATTCTTGAAAAGACTGTCATCTTCGGGACGAACAAACGGAACAGAGATTTTGTTGCGATCTTCACCATAGAGTGTCATCAAGTTCTGAGAAAACAACAAGTCGGCACTGTGAGCACGGAGAGTGTCGCTACCAAGGAAGATTCGGAGGCCTTTCTTGCGCTCGGGAGTTTCACGCTGACCGACACCCGTGACTTCGAAGGAAGCAGCTAGCGTTGGCAGTTGAGGTGCCGGACTGTTTGAACGAGAAGATGGTTGTGTGACAACAGCTTCAGGGAGGTAGACTGGCAACCTGATATAGTACGTCCCAGCTAAAGTCTTTTGCAACTCATCTACAAAGCCAAGCTCTTTCACAAGACTGTAGTCTAAAAGGGACTTCTGGGATCCTGTACATACCACAGCGTAAAGCAAAGTATTATGCGAGAAGTTGGTATTGAGCCAGCATCTGATAATTGACGGCACCGAGCCAAGGATGAATAAACCAGGTGGAGGTCCTGGAGTATCAATGGGCGATTCATCATCCTGTCCACCAATCATGAAATTTGTGTCAAGGCCAAGGCTACTCGTACGTCCAGAGTGCATTGAATGTACTGAGTGACCAGCTGAGCTATGTCGACCGTCTGACTTGTGAGATGATGAACGTTCGGTCATTGGATGGCTCCCCATTCCACTCCCAGGTCGAATAAGTCCAAAATCACCAGAATTTCGAGAAGCATGCGACCAGTTTGAACCTTGCAGTGCACTTACATCGAACCGTACACTGTTGGCCCGGGACGCCCCTCGTCTGACAGGCTCCCCTTCCGACTCAAGGGATAAACCGCCCAACAGGTTATGCCCTTGCTCATCATCGAAGTCATCAAAAACATCGCCAGATGGTGCTTGGACTGGCCCTAGAACTCTGCTCAATATTTCATACTCTCAAGGGGTGGTTGGGCTATCAACTTACCTTGTTGAGGGGTTCCACTAAGAACACTCGGGAATGGTGATGTCCAGACAGATTTGAGTGCTGCATCAGCTGCCTGACGTCTTTCCAGTCTCAGCAAGCGGTCCGAATGATCGGATTGCACCACCTGGACATGCTTAACGTCCATCTGGACGTGATATAGATCTTCTCGAGTGGCTGGAAAATGCGAATCCATCCCAAAGCCCTTATCTGTCCTTACAGTCGATCCGACCCTGGCTTGTCACTCCACTTAAAATGTGCGAAACGTATGAGACAAGCTTAACCGGCCGTAGATGTAACAATATCAAGCAGCGACGAATGGACGTTCTGAAGGGTTGCTTAGGATTTTGGGCGTTCACAAGTTCGTGGCCGCGTTTCAATACTTGATCCTGCTATTGCAAAGACCCCTCGTCATTCGGGGGAGCCTTGAGCTTCTCACCAGCTGCAAGAGACCTATGTTGACCACCACGCCCTCCACATCGAATGATGGGACCTCCCGTCGCCTCACAAATACGTGGTACGTAGTACGTTGCAGCAGTGTTATTTTCGTGGCTTCGCACGCAGATATTGGTATAATGAGGTGATGAAATGGTGATATTATATCGTCAACGGTAACAACGGGAAGCAAGGCAAGCGGAAGTTGTATAGCGAATGTGGCAACGAGGAAGATATGGCAGGGCGGGGCGAGATCGAGGAGTCACGAAGGGACTTCGTAGGAACGCTTCAAATGGGTATCCACAACAAAGAGAAAGCGAGTGCGAAGCCTGGAGGTCACTGTTTGATGATCTCGACACAAATGGAAACGTACAGGTGTTGATACGGGGCTGAGATCAGTGGATGACGACGAGGTCGTTGTTGTTTGACTTGCGGTCGGTGATGCCAGAGATAGTTCAAGGTAAGAAAGTCGTGAGGGCGTCTCAGGTTATGTCTGATAGGAAAGTCGTGAGATGGAGATGGAGATGGATGGGTCGGACAGCCAGCTTGAGAATATGAGCTGCTATATTATTAGGTCCCGGTGTGTGTTGGGATACTTGAATTGATGGGGTCTGTTGAGCAGGAATGACCTTAAGAAGGAGTTGAGATGGTTCATTTGAGTGAAGACGTAGGAGATACCTCAGTAGAGTAAGGTAAGTCGGCCGACTGGGACTGAGACGAATTAAGTTGGTTGGCTGAAGAGAGTAGTGTACCTCGTCCGCGCAACCCCAGATTCATAATTACGCCCATCACCATTCTTACCTTCAAATAACATTCAAGCAAGGACCCTTTTCTTTCTCTTTATTTGTAAATGGTGAACCTTGTTTGCGTCATAAACACACGAGAAGTGCCACATGATTGGATAGAGGAATATTCACACATAAATACTATACTGTACACTACAGGACTAGCATTTCAGAATATGCCATTGGAATCAAATCATCTGCATTCATTGCTTTCAGTATTCTATGATGTTTTGAAAGTAGAAGTGACAATGTTAACAATAACAACACGACAATGTTTTTTTTGGGCATTCTAAGGTATTTTGTTCATCTTCGAGGCTCATAAACCTCCTGTATGGTCCGCAGTGCGTCTTTATTACAATGCCAGCCACTGCCTTTACGACCCGTTCCATCAGTCTTCGGCATCAACCACCGCGATAACGTTTGTTACATATCCAGAGTCATAATCAATTGTCTGATCATTTCTTCTATGCGAGCTTTGGTGCGATAGGCCAGAACGGTAGAACGGATGGAGATGCTTGTGGAAGGTCATCCGGCCATTTGCTCTCCAACGTATCTATAAGCGTTTTGAAGAAAAGCTCGTAGCCTTTGCGGCTCATGTGTAGTCCATCTTTGACAAGATCTATCAAAGCTTTGGTTCCACCAAGCTCTCTGGATCCAAGAATAGGGCCGTTGGGATCGTATGTTGGAGTGTTCTTGATGGCTTCATCCATGAAAGCTTTCCACAAGTCTACAACTGCAACTTGACCTCCGAATTTTGCAGCAACATCTCGAGCCCCTTGAGCAAACCTTGCGGTGTGATCCGCTTCTCGACGGACTTCATCTACACCTTTATCAAGATCTGCTTCCATGCAACGGAAGGCATCGACAGGCGGTGGAATAGCTACAAGTATCTTTGGGTCATGTGCTGTGATCAGAGGGTGTCTGAGTATGGCCTCGAGATTCTCCTTGTAATTATCAAGTGGCACTCCTTGCCCAGTTGAAATTCCGGGTAAACAAGCATCGTTCGCTCCAAAAAGAACCAACTATGACTTGTCAGTCAAAATCGTTCTCATATGCATACTTCCAGACTTCAAGGTGGTGCAAACGAGAAGGGATGGATGTCAATGGGCCAACGATCAACAAGGGGATATCATACCAGATACTTAATGCGACCATGACTTGGGGGATGAATGATCTGTGGCAAGGCTTTGAGAGCATGGCTTGTGTTATATCCACTAAAGCCTCTCTGCCGGATGTCAATTCGTCGAACGGGGTAACCTATAACACGGTCAGATGATGTCCACAGGGGATTGAGTATAACTACAATCAGGAGATACCTACGGTTTTGCAGAGCAGATATCAAAGAGTACCCATCTTGGATATCGCTCGAGAATTGGATGAGAGAGTCTCCAAAAAGAAGGAATTGGGGGTATGGAATGTATTCGGCCATGATTGCTGAACGAAATAATTTGCACAAAGGGTTGGGACGTCTTCGAAATGAAGGATAACTTGAAGCGATGGGAACTAAAGCAATGGGTTTATAGGAATCCTTTTCTCCAGGTTGCCTCTTGCTACGCCGACTCTTGTGGGTCAGTCTCTCAGCAAAGCGTTGATCCTGAGGAGTTTATGGCACCGAAGAGAAAGAAATGGCTGGAGATGTGATACCTTAGTCGTCAACAAGGCAGCTTTTCGATCTGGCTGTTAGAGCTTTCGCTGGTATCCAGGGCGCAAAAGATGCCTATGAGAGAGCCTGAGACTACAAAGCGTCCGCAGCAGAAAGCAAATGGCAATTAATAACTCATATCCACTCAGATCAAACGTCTTGAGAGAACGAACAAGCAGGTTCAGTAGTATTATGTACATAGATACTCTAGGTCGGTAATAAACAAAAGAACTAATGACCAAGGAGTTCCTCGCGAGGTTACGACTTACTCGTTATCACCCATCATTGCCCATCACCAGCCCTTTTCGCCTTGCGCCTTGTCATAGATAGGTACGGTAGCAACAATTTGGCGACCGACGACGGCCTCACAATACGCGCCGCCGTACACCCCCTCTGCCTCTCTCTCCCACTTTGTGTCACTGTCGACCTCAGGGCCTCAATATTGTAATCCAGAATTCGTTACATCTCACGATATGTTAGATACTTAATACACATTGACTGGATCAGAGAAACGCAAATGACTCTGGTGCTGCAGACGCCCCGGAGAGACACTTCGTGCCTATGTAGGTAGCCTGTTGCTGCATATTACCGACAAGCAAGACGAGTTTGGCTGGGCTGGAAGAAGGATGCTAATGGCCAATAGTGAATATCTATGTACAAGTAAGGTATTCATGGATGAACGAAGAGAACGAAAGCCAGCAGGACGGAATGATATTATATATTACATACACATATACATACATGCAGTAGACGCAGCAGTCCCCCCATGCTGTGACTAGGAGCATCTGAATCCCCGGTAACAAGGTGCGATGTATGAGTATATCCCCTCGTCCGTATATGCATCTGTAAGATTGTGAGGAATTATAGCTCAAGAACTCTAAAATATTAAGTATGAGATATATGAGATAAAGCTGCACTACAGCTCACCGACTTCTTGAGGATGTTGGACTTGTTGATCTCGTTGTTCTTGGTCTCTTCCTCGCTCCAACTCACGCCCTCTAGCCTTCGGCCGATGGATTAGTCGGGCGTCCCTTGATCGTGTACCGAAGCTGTTATTCGATTCATAGCGACATGGCCTCCGAGTGCAGGTCGTTGGATGGTTGGATTGGATATTCTAGAAGGAGGGCCAATCATACTGCCAATGAAACTAAAATGACCGAGTTGACCGCGAGTTGAGCGGTGGGCTGAACATGTGATCGTCTACTCTGCAGGTGATCAAGAGATGATGCTGATGATGCATCTGATGTGGAGTTCTGGCTCTCTCCCCAGACTTGGAAATTGTCCGGCGTTTGTCAAGGCTGGGGTAAAGTAAGTCGTAAAGGACCAAGGACCAAGGGGTCTTAAAATCAGCTTGCTTAGTAAACTATCTAAGCTATTTTGAGGCCGTCTATTCATACTTGGATAACATATAGGGGTCCATTTTCACTCCTCGTTTTACTTATTCTCTTCCTCTCTGCTGCGGATCTGCACATACGTTAGTCCCATCTGTCTTGCCCTTGCTGCACCCTGCATCTCCAACAAAGCCTCGTGCTCCTCACCATCAAGTCATCCGTCCTTCGTCCTGCGTCATCCATCATTGAATCTCATCATCTCATCATCTCATCCTCCTATCGTTCATCCATCCATCCATCAGCATCCGTCGCATCCGTCGCATACAGCGTCTCTTGAGATATATCAAAACAACCCTCGAAATACTCTCTGTGTATTGTGACTGACTCGTCATCAGCCCACATGGAACACTTGCGGTATGGAGAGATAATGATGGCTACGTTGGTAAAACACTGGGCTCTCATACTTCTTTCTTGATATCTCCAAACTCGTGGCTGGCGCTCCCTATTTCTTATAACTCTCTCGTCATTTGTCCATTACTTCCACAGCTTCTCCTTCTCCTTCTTCGTGGTCCATGATTTTGCAATACCTGGATCCCTACTACTCCGTAGACCGACACGATATATCATTGCACGGGAGAAGCCACTGTGTATATGATCCTCGACTCATTACCTTAGCTGTGGTGAGGTTGTGTTGTTCATCGACGTTGATCGCGGTTGTTCACGCATCCTTCCGCTTATGCTCCCCGCTGACCCACACTGATAGCTGGGGCCTTTGAGATCGTATTGCGCGTATCAATATATCATAACTTCCTACATCACTGTGCTTATTGCACAATATTCCCCCATCTTCTCTGCCATCTCTTTCATTTCAAATACCCTTGAAGCTCTGTTGATTGTGATGATTCTTCAACCGCTCCTTTGAGATATACCTAGGCCCCGGGAAATAACAATACACCCTCACAATGTCCACGTCAGTTTCACCAACGCGGAGTAGACGTACGACGCTACACCCGTCGCACAGCGATATGCCAGAAATATACGAGCCCACAGAACAAAGCCCATTGATTCCTAGAGATGGAAGAAAATCCTTGCGAAGTCACCCTCCAACACCAAGAAGTAGACTATCTCGAAACCAGTCATACAATGGTGAGCTAACTGGTACAAATGATTTTGAATACGGAAAGTTCACCTAGGGGAGATGTCGCTGACATTCGTTGTACCAGGAAGCTTACGAACTCCCAAACATCACAGCCGTCGAGGATCATGGGGCGAACGTCTTGCAACTGCCCTGGTCTCTGAGCGTCACGGCGGAAGCAATTTACATGAATCGAAAGGGAACGTATATCCTCACGACAGGGTATGGTACGATCAATTTACGTCTACCGACTGGGTCCACGACAGTATCGCCGATGCATACCGAGTCAAAGCACTGAAGAGCCGCCGCGATTTCCAAGGACGACTACGAGCTTTCTTCGATGGATCTCAAGGATGGATTTTGAGTGCTGTTGTGGGCTGTATAACTGCGTTGATAGCATATTGTGTGGATGTTTCCGAGGCTCCCACTTTTGACTTTAAGGATGGCTACTGCACAGAAAATTGGACACGAAGCAGGAAACACTGCTGCACCGAACCTAGAGACTGTCACTCCTGGCGACTATGGTCGGATGTCATCGAGATTCCGGGGTTCAGTAATACTAGCACTGAATTCGTCGTTTATGTGTTTGCTGTCGTTCTTCTGGCAACTGCCTCATCCCTACTTACCATGCAGTCCAAGACTGTGGTACCTTCATCCTACCGAATTTCTACATTTGACGAGAATCTTGGTGCTCTTAACCTACGTGCCTCCCAAACTTTGCCGTCGCAGCAGGACGATGACAGTACCAAAAGTCCCACAACGATCGATATACCCAGCGCCATGACATATTACTCTGCTGCTGGAAGCGGGGTTGCAGAAGTGAGAGTCATTCTGAGTGGTTTTGTGCTCCATGGCTTTCTCGGTGTCAAAACGCTAGTGATCAAGACGTTCGCTTTGGTCCTGAGTGTTGCTTCGGGTCTGAGCTTGGGCAAAGAAGGACCTTATGTGCACATTGCTACTTGTGTCGGCAACATCGCTTGCAGATTGTTCACGAAATATGATCAGAATGACGGCAAAAGGCGAGAGGTTCTCTCTGCTGCCGCTGCTAGTGGTGTTGCAGTTGCTTTTGGGGCACCTATTGGAGGAGTCCTTTTCAGTCTGGAAGAGGTGTCGTACTTTTTCCCTCCGAAGACTCTTTTCCGTACGTTTTTCTGTTGCATTACTGCTGCGCTTTCTCTCAAGTTCTTGAATCCATATGGCACGAATAAAATTGTCCTATTTGAAGTTCGGTACTTAACAGATTGGGAATTCTTTGAAATGGTCGGCTTTGTGGCTACCGGTATCTTAGGGGGTGCTTCAGGAGCTCTCTTCATCAAGGCTTCCAGAGTATGGGCTCAATCCTTCCGCAAAATTCCTTTGATCAAACGCTCCCCAGTCGTCGAGGTCATGCTTGTCGCGTTGACAACTGGTATACTCGGTTTCTGGAATCCTTTTACGAAGCCGGCGGTAGCCAAGTTGTTGTTCAACTTGGCAAGCCCTTGCGAAGCTCATAGACAAGACGAGCTTGGCCTCTGCCCTACCAGTTTCGAGGAGATCATGCCAATCGTCCTCGCTTTGACGAGTGCTTTAGTGATCAAGAGCTTCCTGACCGTTGTCACTTTTGGGATTGTAAGTACCCATAAGGCCCTTGATACATATATTTTACTTATGAGTTTATACAGAAAGTTCCCGCCGGTATCTACGTGCCATCTATGGTTGTTGGTGGTCTTCTTGGAAGAATCATAGGCCATCTCGTACAGTGGCTGGTACTTCGATTTCCAGATGCTGCCATATTTGGAGATTGTGCAGCTCATGGAAGTGGTACCTCTTGTGTAACTCCTGGGGTTTATGCCTTGATTGCGGCAGGATCAACGATGTGTGGTGTCACCAGGCTTTCTGTGACGCTTGCAGTTATTCTATTTGAATTGACTGGATCCTTGAACTACACTTTGCCGTTTTCCTTGGCAATCCTGGTTGCAAAGTGGACTGCGGATGCTATAGAGCCATTGAGTATATATGTAAGCCAACTCAGTTACATCCATCGCAAATGTACTTCGCTGATTTGGCCTAGGATCTGCTCACAGCTATGAACGATTATCCTTTCTTGAACAACAAGCACAAGCCGATTTTCACCTCCGACCTAGCTGACATTACTCCTCGCATCCGACGCGAGAGAGTCATAGATATCACGAACTCTCCTCTTGTAACAGCCAGAAGTCTTCGCCAGAAACTGGAATTGCTCCACGAAGCCGGAGAGCTTGATGGCGGTCTCCCAATTTTACGAGATGGGGTTCTCGTTGGTCTAATTCCTGCTCCGGATCTTGAATTCGCGCTTGATACGTTAAAAAATGAGGATACCAGTTTGTGTCTCATGGCTGAAATATCAACCGCTTATGATTCGGACGACGAAGTGGAAATTGATCCTACGGACTTTACCCCTTATATTGATCCGGTAAGTATTTTTTCTCAGTGTAAGTGACTGGGGATTCGACTAACGAACGGCATGATAGGCGCCCGTTGCATTGGATATCAAAAGTCCAATGGACCTGATCTACGAGGTCTTTTCGAAATTGGGTCTGCGCTATGTGTGTGTATTGCGCGAAGGACAATTTGCCGGCCTAGTGAGTCCTTTTTGATTCTTAAAAATTCCACACTACTCCTTTCAAGCTGACATCTTCGACCAGATCCATAAGAAGACATTTGTGCGTTACATGAGGGAACTAGAGAATGGCGAGCATGAGCAGTAGCACTCGAAAACTTTGGGCATTGTACTATATGTTTCACTTGGAAGCATTGAAACTTGGGACATCGGGCGTTTATCATACGAACATCTCGTATTGAGTTTTGGACTGGCCTCGAGGCATGGCAATCTGGCGTTATGAGTGGCTTTCTATACCCATTTTGATAGTGGTCATTCTCGACCTAGTTAATTAAGGAATATATATATATTATGATATTTTCTCTCTCTCTTGGTTACCTATAATGGCGTGTGTTCACTTCAAAACTTCCTCATGTACTGCCTTTTTTATTGCCATGCCATAACTGCTTCATATTGAGAATCATTGGTTTTCGGCAGGTTATACGGAGATGTACAACGTAACAGCCCTGTTTATCGCAAGACTATTCCGCTGTAGACTCCAGACTCGTTTCCTATTGCCTGAAATTAACTCGGTGGTTGGAAATACTATACCCTTTCAGTTTTTTTGTAAGCCTGTCTTCATGCATAACACTTGCCTCTCTATTCAGATCATTTCAAGTGAATCTCCATGTACTTGTGCAATAATTGCTGCAGGAACTTATAAATCAAACTTCACATCAAAATTTTTGCAATTTCTTATTGAGGCTTCATATTATAACAATGAAATTTGAATTATATCAATTCCTATGGCCTCCTAAACACTTATGAATGCCTTTCTCGGTTTACTGTTGAAAGTCAGCAAAATGATCACAAGCTGTTGGAATAAACGATTGGACATACAGACAACACATCGGAGGGATAGTAACAAGCCACTCCTTCAACAGTCTTGATACAATGCGTCTCCAACTCAGTGCTGTTGCTACCAAACGCCTCGATGTCCGAATGTGTGTATGCGTAGTAGATGCCCTCGGGAGCTTCCTCGCAGTTCGACTCCTGGGTGTCGCGGTTGACTCCGGCACGCTTCTCAGAGCTGCCATCGCGTGTCTTGAACGCGAGGGCCCAGTACCTCATGTTGGCGAATAGCCTGATGGTAGTTTTCTGGTCAGTTGGTTTAGCTAGGTAGAGATAATGATCGATGGATGGATGAATACAGAGATGAGAGAGGCTTGAATATCAGAGTCAATGATGATAGAGAGTAGAAGGGAGAAGATACGATTCTTACATTGCAAGATGATTGTTCGGATCTGATCCAATCTCTCTCCTCACGTGTAAACTACATGATCTAGCGTCTCAGCAATGAAGCGATGGAATAGGCAAATGATAGGAGTTCACAGAAGAAGACCAGCATGTACCTTTGTAAAAGTAGGTATACCTTCAAATTACAAGCTGTAATCCCCTTGCCCACGTAGGATTCACAAGAAAATAAGAATACCATCCATTACTTCTTTATATGGAATTAAAGGGTATATACTTTGTTCCCTTCTCAGTCTTACGAGTATAAGGATATAATAATACAGTAGCCAGTGTAAGCGCTCCAGACTGTTACCAACAGCCTCCTTATCTTGACCCCTTTCGGCGCATGTACTCATTGGTGAAAAGGTTTAGCACGTAGGTAAACATCCGGAGACCATGCGGGGGATTTACGCCCCATGCCGGCGGAAGTCTAGGGTCCAAAGCTTATTTATACATCCTAAGAAAACCAACATGCACCTTCCTACTGCGTAGCACGTACACATGGATACGCCTTCAAATTTACGAGCAGCATGAGTGTTTCCCCTCTTCCTGATAGGCCAACACACTTGATCTATATGAATTCCGATTGATATACTTGTACAATATGGCGCAGTTTGCCTCTGTCGGATATAATCAATGCCGATAGTACAAGGCATATACATCAACGAAGCACCCCCGACCGAATACGATCCTACTGTTGTGTTGATCGCAAGATGAGAGCATGGCTGGGGCTTGGGGTATCAAGTATCAATCTCCCAGCTTTTCCAATAGGTGGCTGGTGTTATCTACGGCGTAGACACTCAGGATTCTGTTGCATTGAACAGGGTCTGAAACCTGCTGCGCGCATTCCAACAGTGGGCAGTATACAGATCAGCGACTGAGCAAGCATTATTTGGCCTTCATTGCTTATATATGCCGACCTTATTGCTAGAAATTCTAGACTTTAAGAGGCCAAATCTCCGCATATCTCTATGTATATGTTGGGGGGAACAAGTTCGTTCAAAGTTCCTGCAGCTCCCTCTGATTGATTCGAGGATAAACCAACAAGCGGTGAGTTCGCCGGATATATCTCCCTGAGAGCCTGACATAAGCAATTACGGTGATATTGCTTTTGTCCCTCTCTTGGATAGGCTATTACTATATCCATATCGTATCGAATTACAAGATAGCTATGACATCATTTTAGCTGACAGATTGTAAGATGAGCTGATCATCAACCAAAGGATTCGGTTCCAACCTATTTTTTTTCCAGTCAAGTTCTTATTTCCTCTACTAGCCATCAACAGCTGACCAAAACTTCGGTAGTTTGCAGTCCTTTCTCGGAAAGGTCCACCTACCTTAGTCTGAATTCTTACTTCTACTGTGATCATGGAAAACATGGTCTTTCAATGTTGAATAGATCAAAGTCGCCTTTTGCTCTGAAGATGCCAAAGTCCAAGGAATATAACTACTTCACCGTTGATAGAGAAGAAGAAACGCCATGGCTCAGCGACACTGGCTTTGAAACGCCCAAGAATTGAGCATTACCAGTCACGGGTTCGAAAATAACCTGGATCCTATGTCATTGTGATAGTCACCTCGGTTCTCTGCGGAGGTGCCATCGGGTTCAATCCAGCAAATTCAACTCACAATGGAAATACCTTTGGAGACACCTCTCTTCTGAATATTTGTGAGATACACCTGATCGAAGATGTACCTATCATGCCACATGGTTTTAGATGATGGAGTAAACTTTGAGCTACATATGCAACAATTCAATGGATCTTTTTTTTTCAACGAGGTCCATATAGTGGTCCACCGACTCCTGAGATGGACGAAACCTGGGGTCAATTTACTGAAGCTGGCAGTAGTATATTGGTCAAAATAAATCAAGGTCCGCTGTTCTATTCTCAAAACCCCTTTCTGACTCCCCGTGAATCTAGAATGGATGCCAGGTTATCCTCCAGTACTGAATGTCAATAGAAGAGGTTCGGAAATCCATAAGCTATTCCCTGAAGACTGCTGTTCATCTCGGTGACATAAAATATTGGTTACATGGCCAGCTTGGGTTTCTTTCATCAAATCCATTGTTTGGTAAATTTATGTCCTTGATTTGTGAGCCGATAGCAGGGGCGAGTACGGAGTTTTTGAAGATATAGAACATGCTTCAAAAATTCATACATTTCGATTATTATGAAGGGATCGATGCGAGTTGGGTAAAGCAACCGTTACTGCGACAACATGCAAGTAAGACTCGAGTTTGCGTGCTTTACCAGATATCGATTTTGTAGCGTTTATCATTAAACTAACTTTAATCAGACCGTTACGTTGATATGCTGCGTGAAGTCTTGATGTGTCACGGTGATACCAGCTTGGCTGTTTATCATTGGATCGAAGGTTATGTGGATCCAACTCCAGACTTCAGCACAATGGCAAGTTCTGGGGTATCATTTACACCCAAATCACTGAATGCCATATGCTTATTTCTCACTTCATTTGATAGCATTCTTGCCGGGATCCAGGGGATATTTTACAATGGATGCAGAGTAATCAAGTCCAACTCAGCAAAACTTTTTTGAAGCATGGAGAGATTGACCTGCCTGACATATTCTGAAGATGATTCCATCAAGAGCGCAGCAGAATTTAGCTGCAAGGGAAGATTCAAAAGATAAGATGGGGCAAAAAGCAAGAGGAAGATGTACAGCTTTGTAATATTAGAATACTTTCCCAGTTGGTGTGAAAAATGCCTTTAGGCCCATTCTCTCGGCGTTTGTTTGATTGCAATTCAGGTGAAACTGTCAGGAGTTATCAGAACCTACTCCTCGCCGGTAGCCAACATCTGTCTTTTATTGAAATAGGCGGGACGGGAACTGCGGCGGTGTGTGAGCTAGTTTCGATGGAAAATGAATGGTACACCCTTGTTCAAGTTCGAAGTGCCAGGGCATGTATCTACTATACATCTTGTTGGTGGGATATAATTGGTTTTTGGGGGGTGCGAGATATCAAGCAACTACACGAAGTGCCAGAAATAGACAAAGCAAAGTTCGCATATACTTGGGTACAGATCCTGCTCTACCAAACTTACCTACTTATTTAGGTAAGGTGAGATGAACATGATAAGAGTGGATATGCTTTCTAAATACCACTGCTGCACATTGCTCAGGTCATGGAAACCAGTTTGACCGAATCTGACACTCTGATCCACAGCTTCTTCCTTTTTCCTACTGGGCTTGACAAATATCAGCCGATCATTTCTCAACTTATCTCATGCCAACATTTCCAATAATAATACCAACGAAAGTGCTAGCGGTAAGTTGATCTTTCATTGAATCGATTAATAACAAGCAAAAAGGACTACGCAAACGACGCAAAGCGACGCAAAGAAGTCACAACTTCTTGAGTCTTGAAGAGTGGTGCTACTTCAAGACTTTAATCAAAGTCTCTTGTTTACTGACGGGTTTCAATTTTGCCCTCGAGTTAACAGCCAAGGAGCAAGAGGACCGCGGCGAATCACTTCTCAACATCAATCTCCCGCCGACCTTTCTCAAACAGTCGTATACTACCGAGATTTACAAATGGCCCAATCCACCAAAATTGAACCGATACCGAGTCTTATACTCCCTTTCGCAGGAACTGTCGTCTTGACAGTATTGGTTTCTGTTATCACGCATCTTCTCAACAACCACCACCTCCAAACGACTCGAATATTCTCGGTACCAAGCCATGACTCAAGGAAAACCTGCGGAGCATCACCTACCAAAGCCCGAAAGTTGGTTTGCAAATTTGATATCATGATGAACGGATGGGTACCAGTTGCATGTTACAATGAGGCGTTATCGGAGAAATATCTCTCGCAAAACGACTTACACTTCTACACCGATGCTTATGCGCAAGACGAAATCCCTATGGAGGTCGTGCGGAAAGGGGAATGGGAAGGGCTATATACTGGTTGGGAACACCATATCCATCATTGCGCATATGTGTGGAAGATCTTAGTTCTTGCAGTTGAGGCGGGGAAGGGAATGTTTGGTAGTTCATCTAGTAGTTTTGATCATACGGCACATTGCTCGGAGTCGATGTTTGAAGGAGAAATGATAAGGGTGATGATGGGGTCGTCGTCTATTGCGAATGAACCTTTCATACAGCCGGGCTTCTTGTCTTGTGTACTGCCAATGAGCTTGACAGCTATATAGCTCGGAACTGTAAATTATGTAGTCTTCAAATCTAAGCTTGTTGGAACTCGGGCTTTCGAACTGTGAGGATCCAGTTGTAGTCTCTCACTCATTCCCCAATCCACACATCCTTCTTATCAATTAAGATTTAACCCAATATTGGACCTGCGTCCACTTAAAAAACACCTTGAGTTGTCAGATTCTTCGCTGTACCAGAGCTACGCAATCGAACCACGTGTGAGATAGGACACATCATTTGCGAAAACTGGTGACTTTGGTGGTTGTATGTGGATGGTAAAGTGGGGGCCCGGGGGTGGGCGAGGGAAGGAGGATAGCCGATGATTATATAAAGGCAGTGATTTGCAAATTTCCCAAGCAAACTGTAAAGTCCGGTAAAACTCTTGGATTTTCAAAACATGGAGAAGGGACGCGTATTGGTTGTCGGGTGCTCAGATAGCTCGAAGATTGTGTATGCTTCGAACAATCATTCATTTCGCCGACTTAACTGACAGATACCAGTGGTTTAAAAGCCGATGAGAAGGCAATCACGGCACAAGATTTGCCAGTCTTAACGGTCTCCACCGGCTCAGCTACCAGAGATGGAGGAAACATTGTGGAGATCACCAGAAATGCACCCTCAACCCTTCAAAATCAGATCGACGACTGCATGCAAAACACCGATATCAAGGTGGTCAAAGTCGGTTAGCAAATATTGCCGTCACACGAGGTGCGAGATTGAGATCTAACAGACGTCCTCATCGGAGCCTTATTTTCTGTTGAATCCGTCGAAAGTGTATCCAACATCTTACAGCGATACACACAAGTCTCATCAGTCGTAGACGTCGAGCCAATTTTCAAAACAGGGTCAGCACTGAAACCAGAACTGATCACAGCGCTCAGAAAGCACATGCTGCCATCAACCACCATCCTCTTGGCCACCGTCCCGGAAGCCAAAGCCCTACTAGACGAGGCCGGCATCGCAGCCGACTACCCAAAGAGCATGGAGGACGTGACGAAGCTGGCGAAGACGCTACGAAGCCTGGGTCCCGAGTACGTCATCGTCAAGCGCGAGGTCTTCGAGGAGGTTGGTAAGATGACCACGCTGCATTTCGTGCTGTGCGGGGGCGGGGAGCCGCTCATTGTGAGTTCTCGCTTCGAGAACCCGAGGGGTGTCGTCGGCGCAAGTTATTCCATCCCTCGTGAGTGCTCAAGATACGATGTCTCGTGTGTGAGGGAAGGGGAGCTGATCGTCTTGTAGCGGTGATTGCGGCGAACTTGGCAAAGGGCCAAAGTGTACCGCAGGCAACGTCTGCGGCTTTTAAGTTCGTGGAAGAGATGATCAAGGAGGGGTGTTATTTTGATTGATTGAAGTGAAGGATGGTCGGGAAATGCAGAGCGATTGTGAGGAAAGTACAAGTTTTTGCTGAAATCCCATTCAAGTGTTTTGTAGTGCGGGTATCACTTACCTTGTTCCTAAATGCAGAGTATTCGTACCACTTAAAGAGACGTTTGTAAACGTTCTTAGTAACTTTTCTTTTGCTATAATGCTGTATGTGTGCTTTCCAAACACTTAATCCTTTAAGCAGTGACAACAACAATCGTTGTACATATGTACTCAAAAGTCAAGTCAAGTGAAATAGCTTGATTATTCGAAGAAATTGACGAGCAAGAATTTGTTGTCTCACTCTATCCTGTCTGAAATCAAAGAGGGCGCCTGTCAAAGCTTCGTTACATACATCCCAGTGAAGTCCTTTCAAGTCAAGTCACACAAAATCAAGTGAGGCAAATCATATCAAAGCATTCATTCATCAAGCGATGAGCATCGCCCTAGGCGGCACAAAGCAAATTACGTAAAGTCATCGCAAACCTTCCAAGCCCGAACCGAGACCAGATCTTTCAAGATCATGATATAAACCCCTTAGATGTAAGATCTCTAGTAGTCGTTGTTGTTACCACGGCCACTAGAGCCATATGAGTCCGAGCCAGCACCAGTGTTGGAACCGTAGCCACCAACATCGGCACCAGCAGCCTCACGCTTAGCCTGACCCTTCTCGACCATACCCTCATTCTTGAGAGTAGAACCGGCCTTCTCCATGAGCTTGCCCATGGTAGAGTCGCCGCCCTTCTTTCCCTGAGTGTTGGAAGAGTCATGGCTGTCGTTGTCACCGTATCCTGAGCTGCCAGTCTTGGAACCATAGTTGTCTGAGCCAGTCTTGGATGATCCATATCCACCAGCACCAGTGTTACCGCCGAAGTCATCACCTCCTGCCTTACGGTTGGTGCCAGAGCTGTAGTCATCTGAACCACCCAATCCGCCCGAGGTGTTTGAGCCGTAGTTGTCACGACCTGATCCGGTGGTGGTAGAGCCATAGTTATCTGAGCCACCCAAGCCACTGGAGGTGTTTGAACCGTAGTTATCACGGCCTGAGCTGGTGTTGGAAGAACCATAATTGTCCGAGCCACCTAAACTACCCGAGGTTTTTGAACCGTAGTTGTCTGACTTGCCTAATCCCCCCGAGGTGCCTTCGATACCGCCGGAGGTGGCATCACCAAAGGTCTCCTGTTGGCCGTAGTTGTCACTTGAAGCAGTTCCACCACCAACACCGCTGGCACCATAGTTGGAGTCCGAGCCAAGTCCATTACCTCCAGTGCGGCCAGATGAACCGTAGCTGTCTGAGCCTAGGCCGGAACCGGTGTTACCTGACTATAGTATCGTGTTAGATTATGGGCATATGTAGAGGCTATCTTTGGATATTCCTGATAGAAGGAAATCCTGCTGCACGGTAGGAAACATACACCATAGTTGTCCGATCCAACACCGCTGCCGCCCTGGCGTCCAGATGAACCGTAGTTATCAGATCCGATGCCACTTCCACCCTGGCGACCAGATGAGCCGTAGGAGTCTGAGTTGCTGTTGTCGCCGTAGCCACCGGAGCGCTACCAAGGCAAGAAGAGTTAGTAAATGGACGAAGTTAAGAAAGTAGGAGAGGCATTGAAAAATTATAGACTTTGAGGTAGAGAGTTGACTATACGAGGAATTACTTACAGAGTTGTCATTATCGTAGTTGGACATGATGATTGATTTGTTGATTTGAGTGATTGATTGTTTTGTATTGAAGTTGATCAAGGTTTGAAGTGATTGATCGATTGATGAGAGAGTACAAGGAGTTTGATGGGTTTTGTGAGGAAGGATTCGTAGGATGGGTGAAGCGGGGGAGATGCTGGGTATAAGTATCTCTACGCACGGGAAGGTAGAGTTTGGATGCGAGGAGGCCACTTGATGAGTGAACCAACGAAGAAGAGGCGTCATGCCAGACCACACATTCGGAAGTATCACAACAATTCCAAGGCACGAAGTGGAAGTGGCATTATTGTGTGCTCATGCTGTCATTTTCCATTGGTTGCTAGCCGGCTGTTGATGGTCGAGCTTATCACGAGGAGGCAAGGCATCTTCTCTTCATTGCGTCATATGGAAGAGACTTGCTTCACGCGAACAAATAAAACAGAACATCATGTTTATATCAACGTTTATATCAATCTTTGAATTTATATTTGTATTAACATTATTATTTCATAAAAGCACATATCTGTCCAAGCTTTACCGCGCCGAGATGCTTTATCTACATAGTAAATTCATGTTCATGTCATGTTCATGTCATGTCCATATCAGTGTTCATATTCTTGAAGCATTTTCATATCCTCCCATCAACCAATTCCCCATTTCTTTCTTTTATCCTCTTTCTGCTTGCTCTCCTTCCTATCTCCAGGTGAATTTGAGCTTCACTCAGCTTTGCTAAAACTTGGCAGTAGTACTACGTACACAAGTCTAAGTCTAAGGTAAAGACTACCTAAGTACAGTAAGTACCAGTGCCAACCTCGTGGAATATCACATTTTACCTTACTTTACCTTGATAAGGTAGCTACTACTTACTACTTACTACTTAAGTAGAACCAATCAATCAATCAATCAAATCAAATCAATCAGCAAGCCAAACCTCATACTGTAACAACATCACCAGCCATACCTTAATCATAGTAATACTACAATGCAAGTAAGCCATACTTTTACAACTTACTACCTCATACCTTACTACGTACTCACCAATTGATGACAAGAAGGTTCCAGGACCCCTCCAATACTTGCGACGCTCCATCTCAATCAAGCTCACAAAGCGGGGTCGAAATAAAGTGACGAGTGATCGCCGTCCTAATTAGCTCTCGACCTTTGAGCGATGTACAACGTACCGCACAGATCACAAAACTGCCAATTCATCATCAGGAACGACGAGAGACGAGAGAAAGAAAACATCTCATTCTCCTCATTTTCCTCATTCTCCTCAGCCCTTTACAGTTGAGTAAAGTGGACACGAATGATGTTACTATGATATTCATACACTCACTTTGAGGTCATGAGAAAAGGCATTTACGAATGAGAAGTACGGCGTGTCGTCAGATCGTCGTGATGCAGATTCGATGCAGAGGCAGAACCAACCAAGGCCTCTGAACCCTTGACAGCTCCAGTCTCCTCAGGAACCAACATGAACACGCCCCTCACCCTCACCCTCACCCTGACCCTCGCCCGATCACACCCCTCCTCTCATTCCTCTCATTCCTCTCATTCCTCACAACCGGATATGGACCTTGAAGGCTCCGACGATCTAGATTTCTCTTCCCTTCCCTCACCCTTCCGCACACACTATGACCACATCTACATCAAGCGAATGAGAATCGAGAGTACATTCAATAATGGCTCATCTTTTGCGATACAATACATTCTCAGCGAGGCAAGAGATATACTCAGGGAAGAATAGCAAGAATGAACATGCCTAACGAAGAATAAGACAAGAGACTAGACGATCGATTCCGAGGTTGATTCATCTGCAGAATTGCTGGTCGTTTATTAGTACAAGTAGGTGAGTATTATCATCGACAAGGGTAAGGGTCTTGCATTCTCATCGCTCCACTCGCAGCTCAGGTACAACCACATGTCATGTTCAGACGAAAGGGAGCGCAAACGGGCTCACTTCACCATCTTCAGCTGATCCGGGGTTGATATATTCACTTCAATTCTATTACCCAGACACCAGAATACCCCCATCCAACCATGTACTATGTCAATAGAAGAACTCTGAGTTGTTTGCCTCCGCATTCATCCGCCAGTTGTTATGATGTTGTGCAAGTATTCATACCTATGCTTGCACCTCAAGTGCCCTTTGCTCATGGTGTGATTACGACTTTACCGAATAGTGACTTGCCTTCGCCGTCTCCCCATATCAAATCAAGTATGAGGTACCTTACTTAGTCTTGCAGTTCCCGCGATGACGTCGTGTCGGCTCAGGCCCGCAGAATTGACAGAAGTTGCACGTACGCCTACGGATACCTATCAGATCTCAACCAACCAAGCCAACAGTGCCTGGTTGTATCCAGCCGACACCGAAAGGGACAAAAGGTAATCCAGAACCGGTGGAATATCCCAAGACTTCAAAAAACAAATATGCAGCACCTATGCAATCATAGTTTGTCCATAAGAAATACCTGTTTAGTTAAAATCGGTAGTTTACACTCCGTAATACCCACAACCAGCTCCGAAATAATTGGCACTCTCATTCTGCCTATTCTATTCATACGACCCGATTCTCGAAATAAGCAAAGGCCCAACCCACAAAAATCCCCTCATAAGATCAACGCCGCTATTCCACGGAAAAAAGCACCAATTCACAGAAAGAAAGGTCTCCGAAGCTGCATGTAAGCCCTTAACTGCTTTGACTTCGACTTCGTCATCGCACGTATTTACTACGCCACACATGTGTTAGTGAATTGCTTGTCTCATGTCGGGAAGCCGGAGGGGATGGGATATAGACATGGGCTGTGTGTTATGATAGAAAGGATGGTGTTGTAGAATGACATCCTTAAGTTTCACGATTACTGCTGGAGAACTAACCTCATGAAGCGCTTATGGAAATCTGAGCGGAGAAGATCCTGTTTGAAGATCAGTATGTACATTGCAAGTTTCGATTCTTTGTATACGTTGACTTACATTGACGAATTCCTTCTTGCGCTTATCATCAGTACCGCGAGCTTGGTTCTTGAAGATCACATCGTCATCCCAACTATAACCCAATCAGTTTCCAGATTACGGTGATTGAAGCAGACCGCAGGATAACATACCGGCGCTTGACGTTGAAATCTGCTTTTGGGTTCAGCAGGGGATTGCCACGAGCAATATCGTGTTCCCTGGCAGCCTCTTCCTCGGCTGCCTTTTCTCGTTCCTGCATAACTTGTCAATAACAATAGCCATAACAATGACCGGAAAAGCTTGTATTGACCTCTTGTTCTCGCTTCTCCGCCCGTTCCCGCTTGATCTTCTCTAATTCGCGCTGTAACTCTGCCGTTTCATCTTCGTCATCGTCACTAAGCCTTGTGTGAGCAATCATCCACCTGAATCCAACACACAAGCCACATACCTATCGTCCTCGCTACTGTCCTCGTCACTACCATCCGAGTCCGCGTCCATATCTCTTGATTCCTCTAGGATGCGTCGCCGCTTGGCTTCGAAATCCTCCTCTGCCTCATTGTCGGCCGGGCCATCCTCTAGTTGCCGTTTGACTGGAGTAGTAGCTACTTTGACGTCTTCCGTGTCTGCGCTTGAGCCACCATTGATCTTTTGAAAATGGGCAGCTTCAGCTTTGAGAAGCTCTGCTCTGAGGTCGCGAACCTCCTTGTCTGCGGCTCCACCTTGACCAGGTTTTCTATTCCAAAATTAATGCCCCTCCTATATCCAAAGCCCACCAAACTTACCGGACTTTGAGCTGGGTGTGAGCAGGAAGTAATCGCTGGTGATAAGCCGGACCTCGCTGAGCTTCCTTTCCTCGAGCCTATGCCAATCAGTATGCAGAAGCAGGTGGGCGTCCCCACAAAATACATACCGGGTCGAATGTGGGTCTGTGAGCTGCAAGAAATCAGTAACAGCCTTCTAGTGATTGCAGAATCATTCACATACCGGTAGTCATCTTGTATGTCTTGGCACGTAGAGTTGAATTGCACGAATTCGCGAATCTGCAACCTCGCGATACAATTGTTCCTCAGCCTTACCTTACCTAATTGCGCTATACCAATCGCGGCCTGATAACTTGACCGCCTCATGGCAGAATAAACTTAATCGCAAGGCATCATAAACATTGCTTAAAATTCCCCAATATTTACCATACGCTGTATCTATCTGAACACAATCAAATCTCACAACAACAAGCAACGCAACAAATCACGACAAAGTTCCTCGGTGATTCTTTGGCTTCTGGAGCATATAAATTCTTTTAATTTTAAATTGAGCTCCTTCGCCATTCTCTGACTGCATATCTAAAATCGAAATAAAATGCCACGCGAAGTCGAGCCTTCGCAGAACGAGAAAGCGTTTGTGCTAAAGGCATTACAAGAGAACATTCGTACCGATGGGCGCGCTCTCGATGCCTTCCGCCCCTTCACGGTGACATTCGGCGACGAATACGGCATAGCAGATGTATCTCTTGGGAAGACAAGGTTAGCACTTCCTCAGCTCGCTCCCCGCCCTCATTCAATGTACGATTCACTCATGACTAACTAAACTCCAGAGTACGCGCACACATCTCCGCCGAAGTCACAACTCCCTTCCCAGACCGAAAATTCGATGGCATCTTCACAATCAGCACCGAGCTCTCGCCCATGGCATCTGCGTCCTTCGAGCCCGGCCGCCCGACAGACCTTGAGATCTTGCTTTCGCGATTGCTGGAGAAGACCTTACGGCGCACATCGGCAGTGGACACGGAATCGCTATGTTTGATTGCGGGGCAGAAGGTATGGTCGGTAAGGGCTGATGTGCATGTCATTGACCACGACGGAAACCTGATCGACGCGGCGTGTATGGCAGTTGTGGCGGCTCTGCGGCACTTCCGCAAGCCGGATGTCGAGATTCATGGCGAGGAGGTGACGGTGTTCTCTGCGGCGGAGAGAGAACCGGTGCCATTGAGCATCCTGCATTACCCGTTCTGTGTCACGTTCAGCTTCTTCGATGGGGAGGTGGTGATTGTTGATGCCGGGAAAAGGGAGGAGAGTGTAAGGGTGGGAAGCTGTACCGTCAGCATGAATCGCCATGGAGAGGTGTGCCAGATCGCAAAGTTGGGTGGTGAAGTGGTGGATGCAGTTTCACTGCTGAATTGTGTGGGAGTCGCTGGTGTTAAGGTCAAGGAAATGAGCACATTATTGCAGAGGAGACTGGATGAGGATGCTGCATGGAGAAACAAGGGTAAGGCAGATTTGAGTGCCGAGAATGCGAGAGAGTCATGAGTGAAGAAGATCAAAGAGCATAAAATTAAAAGTAATTATAAATGTCATAAAAAGACACTTGAATTGTCACCCTTGGTACGCCGCCGGGATATCGACACATGACAGCAGCAGGACCCGAAATATCTTAGTGCTCATCTGTTGTAGGAAGAGACTAGGTAGAGTAACTGCGCACCCCTGATGCTATTGAGAAAATCGTTTGATAAAATTTAGACACGCCCATCGAGCACCTAGAAATTGGTACATTCGAGCTCTCTAGACACATCTAAGATGTTCTCATTCAAGCTTCTTGGTGTTTTGTGATTATCTATACATCCTGGTACAAGTATAGGTGAAACGATTGCTGACATGTATTTTAAGCTCTTGAAAGAGCCTACTATTGAAAGCTGCAATTATTTTGGATGTGTCGATGCTTCATGCTTCATGTCTCGTTCTTTTTATCATTCCCATCTGCTCAGCCGAGATGGGGAAGACTTTATGTTTCAGCAAGGGCCTGCACCAAGCTTGTAATCGCAGGAAGCAGAGCAGTTGTTATGATAGATGGGAGGGGCTATGGTAGCGTAGTGATGATGGGCTTGGTAAGGATGACAGACAAGCCAAAAAATCCAGCCTATCAACTGCAGGCGCCGGAACAACTTACGGTTAGTATTTATTGTTCCTCTACCACGCTGAAGTGTAAGAGGGCGAGGATAGCCTTTATAAATGCCAAACGTATTTAGTGCATGGGTTGGATATCAAGCGTTGCCAAAATACCATTGGCGCCAATTTCTGACTTGGTAATTTATCTAGAGGTAAACAGACTTCAAGTGATTTAACAGTATGGTGAGAATAATCCACACATCACAGGTATCCGTATTTCCTTTACTATAAGATCTCTGATTTACACCATAAATCATATCTTATCTTCCTTCTGATGACTTATTGTACTTGTCACCATACCAGTCTGATATACGCCTTGATGTACAATTACTATTCACGTTGTGTCTTATCACAAATGCAACTAGAAGTTCTGAGATAGGTTTCATCGTTGACCACGATACTGAAACCTATCAAGTGTATCAAATCGCATAGCCACAGTGGTCTGAGAAGCTGCATAAACCTATTTCTACACAATTTATCTTACAACTCGACAAACCTACTTCTCCACTCCCGCGTCAGCCCAATCCTTTCCCAGCTCCTTCGTGACATGGAAATCACACCAAGCCCATTGATTCTTCATTAAGTCTTTATCCTCCGCAAGTTGTGTCGTCTTATCCTCCTTGCCGATTGGAATAAAGTACAGGCCCTTCTGCTCCTTTTCGACGACCTTGGGGCTTGTGGCCAGATAGATGGCCGTAGCAGCCGCATCCGACTCGCTCTGACCCATCACTTGAAAGAAGCCCTTCATAGCCCCACCACCCAATGTGCCGAACAGCTCCTTCCATGAATCCATCGCCTCTGTTGGGATGTTTCCTGGAAAGAACGTATTCGCATACACACCTGACGAGCCGCGTTTTGCGATTCTGTTGGCGAGTTCTCTGGTGAAAAGAATCACGCCTAGCTTGGAACGCGCATATCTCCAGCAAGAGTCAATCGAGGCTGGTGACTTTACTCGTTCCTTGGACATTGTCAAATCAAACTTCAGCTCTTGACAACCAGCATGGAAGGATGACGATGTGTTGACGATGCGTGTGTTGCCATACTTTGTAGCCGTGGATTCAAGGAGAGGGAGGAGGATATTGGTGAGGATGAAGTGGCCAACTACGTTCGTTGCCCAAATAGTTTCGATACCTTGTGGTGAGAGCGTGTAATCTGGGATAGTTGGAAGACCTACATGCTATCAGTATATCGGATCTCATGGGCTGCAATTTTCGGCTGTTCATGAAGAGTTTACCGGCATTGTTGATCAGTATATCCAAGCGATCCAATTTCTTGACCAGCCCATCAGCTACTTTCTTCACGACCTTCATGTCACTCAGATCACACTCGATGAACTCGACGCGCCCCACTATCTCTTCGGGGATCTGGTGCGTGTCAAACCAGTAATCTTTCGCAATGTTGAACTTCTCCTTGCTTCTCGCCAGGATATAAAGCTTGGAAATATTGTGCAATAGGAGCTGGGCAGCCATTTCCTTGCCAATACCGGCTTGACCACCGGTTAGAATGGCGACTTTGCCATTGAGGTCAGGCGTCTCGGTTAGAGAGAATTCACGGTAGTTTATGAAGCCAGACATGTTGTTGTTATGTGTTTGATGTGATAAGTATAAGCAGAGAATATGGTACTCGAATGGGGAGTTTTACACTTGTGTCACTGGCAGTGATTGCCATGACATGTTCATCTGGAGCTTGTAAAGAAGATAATGACGTACGGATGTTCTGGGTCCAAATGCGGCCGCTGTGGGGAGGCTTAGCGTGGACCCTGAACAAATCCATTAGGTTGTCTGTTATGCCTGTTCAGCTCTAGCTAAGGATTGATCGTCGGGTGACTAAAGCGGAGGAAGTACATAGGCCACTAACCTCAACTGACAAGCTTTAAGTAAAGGCGTACTTGTAGTTTAAGCCCCATGAAATTAAAACCAATTATCACATAAAATATCGATAGCTTTCCTATTTTCATGGTTGTCCTCGAACGATGGAATGAAACATAAATAGTCCATCTCCTGGTAACCATTGTGTTCACCATAAGTAATTTAATCTAAGATCCCTCATACACAATGCTTTAACATCCGGGTGCAACAACACAGTCAAGTACTGCACTGGTACCGCTCTTAACGCTCTCAATTGCCCTCTTGAGTACATCGTCAAGTTTACTAGCATCGGCAACCTTTTCAGCAAACAAGTTACCCGCAGCAGCGGCCTTTGCGATACCTGCATAATCTGGTGTAGGATCGAATTCAATATTGAGTTCACTGTTGGTAGCCTTGCTTCCCATGCCATCTGGATGAACCAACAACAAGGACTTCTTAGGTGCGTTCCAGCCTTTATCGAAGTCAGCACACAAGAATATGTTGATCTGTTGAAAGGGATATTACCTTTGTTATTGAGGACAATGGTCAAGATGGGAATCTTGTATCTCTGACAAATCCAGTACACAGATCCGGGAACACTGAAGAGGTAAGTACCATCACCGACAATCTGACAGACAAACTTGCCCTTTCCAGGACCCTCAATCGCCTCCGTAGCAAGCTTGATACCAAGAGCACCACCGCCTGACCATCCCAAGCCACCACCACCACAGTTAAGCCATGACCCAGGAAGGGTAGCTTGGATATTATCCGCGACAAAAATTGTGTTTGTAACTGCCTCGATAGCAAAAATTGTATCTTGGGGAAGGGCTTTTCGAAGCTGATGACAGAGATATCCGGTGCCAAAACCGCCATTGTCTTGAGGCTTTGCCATAGAATTAATCTTGGCCAGACGATCTTGGTGCTCTTCGCCCAATTTCACCCATTTCTGAGAAAACTCAGCGGCACTGAGCTTCTGGGATGCCTCTTTCGAGGTGGTAAGATATTTAGTGATCTGTCTGATAGCAATGTTGCTATCTGCACGGTAACGGGAGAGCGCTGCGAGATAGAACACAGGCATTTGATTCTTGAGAGGATCAACATCAATATGGAAAATTTTGGCATCCTTCTTTGGGTGGCATTGGGTGTTGATCCATGGGACATCGCAATCGATCACCACGACGACATCCGCTGTGCGAATTGACTCATCAACACCATATCTTAGTCCGAGGCATGCTCGGTGGTCTGCCGGGAAACACATGTCACTACCACCAGTATCAACTACTCGGAGACCTTTGACTGTTTCTGTGAGCTCAACGAGTGCTCCGACAGAATCGTGGTTACGGCCACTATACCCAGTAACAATAAGAGGCTCCTTGGCAGATATCAATGCTTCAGCGATAGTTTCAATAGCTTTTTCGGAAAGCGCAGAGGGCTCAACAGGATCCCAGTGAGCTTGAGTAAGTTCATAGGGGTTCAAGTCTTCCTCCATGACTTCCCGAGCACCGCAAAGGTACACAGGGCCTGCCGGATCACTGCATGCAAACTGCAGAGCACGGTTCACCATCTGCTTGACATTCTTGCCAGTCTTGATCTCTGCAGTGTACCGGCAGTACTGACCCACAATCTGTTTCTGGTCTGGAACATCCTGAATCCAATGGATGTACTCAGTACGGGATCCGCGCATTTCGCCTTCGATGGTAAAGGGCGAAAGTCCGGCAAAGATAAGAACTGGCGCGCGGCCACAGGATGCGTTATGTACGGCTGCTCCTAACCCTTGGGTTCCGACATCAACATGTACTATCACGCATTGAGGTTTGCGGGTGTAACGAGCGTAACCATCGGCCATAGAGAGGGCTACCATCTATCATGTTCATTAGTACTGATGGTAGGAGTTCATGATAAAACATACCTCATTGGGGCAGGTGATGATTTTAGGGAATTGGCCTTTCTTCTCATTCTGGCCTTTGACGATTGCCTCAATGATGCTGGGATGATCAGAGCCTAGATTTACGAAGCAGTTGGTGACTCCCGCCTCCCATAATGCCTCGAAGAAAGCAAATGATGCTGTGTACATCGTGACTGTTGGTAAACCGCACGACGATGGTTTGTGATGAGAATGTAGAGGAAAGGAAGCCCTTTTGCTGGGTTTTCTTGATTTGAAAAATCAAAGACGAGAGACGAGAGATGAAAGGAGTTGGGGGTTGTAAACAGTGCTTCGAAGAATGTGGGGTAAGCTATGTAGGTAATGGAATGATTCGGGCTATCGAGGCGGGGCAGGGTCGGCTTATCGATACGACATCGGTGGTTGCCGCGTGTACCCGTGAGCTCGTACCCATAAGTAGCGGCGTGCAAGCGACGACCGATTGGTGTAGCAAACTAATGGTACCTGGTACCTTTCTGTCATACCCAAATTAAATCAATTCCCTTATCCGTATGAATGTCGGAAATCTTACTGAGTTTATAAAGTTAACATGGTCTCGTGGGAGAAGAAACTTTCTTCAAATAATCCAGAAAGCTTCTCAGAGCCTTTTATCCGCTAGCATGGTAATTTATGTGGAGCACCAGAGTAGGTACTTGGGATATGAGATAAGGTACAAAAAGGAACCGAGTTTCAGCAAGTGGTGGTGGCCAAACAAATTGATAGTGTACGTAGTAGACACCAAAACATTCCCATCGACCAATCCTTGAAAAAGAAAGGAAGAAGAAGACTAAAACAAAAGCTACTGTTCATAAATCATAAAATGATAACCCATAGACTCGTCTTCATGCTCTGTTGGCCATCTCGACCTTCAGCTCAACCTCCCTAATAGTCTCCTTGTCATCTGTACTGTTGGCCCTTTCCAAGTTACTGTGATGGGCCAAAACTCTTGCTCTCGTCCTGCTTGGCCACATATCATTAACGCAACCCTTGATAATGTTCCCTTCAAAGAGCAGATGAATGCTCTCAAGTGGTACGTTCTTGGTCTCTGGCACGCAGACGACAGTGTATATCATCATGATAACGCAGAGGCTTCCAAAAAGAATGTATGTGCCATAGCCAATATCAGCAAGCATGATAGGCGTAACCTTCGCGATTGTGCCAGTACAAGCCCATTGTACCATAAGAGCGATAGCCATCACGAGAGACCGCAGGTGGTTTGGTGCGCATTCGGACGAAAGAATGTAGGCGATACTACCCCAGCTTATGGAGTAGAAAACGACGAAGAAGTATATGCACATGATAGCAAAGACTTCACCGCCGTCAAGCGTAGCACCTGCAGTAGCAGCTCCTGCTACGGCAGAATGAATGCCTATAAAGTACATCGAGAATGCCATGCCCATGGATCCGACAATGAGGCAGTATTTCCGTCCAACTTGTTCGGTTGCAAAGGCTAGTCCCAAAGCTGTTATGACAACTTTGACTGCGCCGTAAAGACCTGTTGCAAACAGACCTGAGCTCGTAGAAGAGATACCGATGGAGGCGAATATTTGTGCTGAAATTTGTAAGTAGAGATCTGGACAAGAAAAGATTTACATACGTGAGTAATAATTGATAGCGTTAGTTCCTGTCAAAGGTAAGTATATCTACTAG
The DNA here is from genome assembly GCA_022609375.1 of Xenosphaeropsis pyriputrescens. Classification (NCBI taxonomy): domain Eukaryota; kingdom Fungi; phylum Ascomycota; class Leotiomycetes; order Phacidiales; family Phacidiaceae; genus Xenosphaeropsis; species Xenosphaeropsis pyriputrescens. The sequence continues at coordinate 133,833 of JAGKQE010000017.1, read as the reverse complement.
AGTTTTCACTGTTCAACTCACCAGTCCATTGCTGCCACACTTGTATGATTATTCCAAGTGTGCACCGATAGAAGGTGGCTTTGTTTGCGCAAGACATCTTCAGCTGTCTTATCCAAGAGAGATTCTCCTTCCCGAGGAAATCCAACACTATTTCTTCTAACTCCTGGGTTACACTTTGGTCATCGATAGATAATCTGCGGACTCGAACAAGTGCAGCACGGGCTTCGTGAATTCTGTTCTTTTCAACAAGCCATCTAGGAGATTCGGGTTGGAATAGCATGCCGACCAGAAGGAAGGTACCAGGGATTAATTGCATGCTGAATGGTATCCTCCATTGTAAAGCCGGAGTACCAGAGACTTGCTTGGAGATACCAAAGTTAACGAAATAACTTAACATGATTCCAGTTCTGTTTGCAGTCGTCAATTTAGCTCTTTTGCATAATTTCATAAATCAGACGTTGACCTACACATTGAAGAGCTGCATCATTCCAATACATCGCCCTCGAATCGATTTAGCAGCCATCTCACCAATGTATGTAGGAACCAGAGCAGATATGAGCCCAACGCCGATCCCTCCTATGAATCTGCTGACGAAAAGAACAGCCAGATTCGTGGAGTTGATGCCGGAGCACACTTGGATTATAGAGCCGATGATGAATATCGAAGACGCAACTACAAGTGCCCATTTGCGACCCAACTTGTCTCCAAGGAGAAATGAGAATCCCGCACCACAAAAAGCGCCACCTTGTAATACCGAGACAATGTTGCCTTGTAAATCCTTGAAATCGCTGGACGTTGAATCGAGATCGAAAGACTTTTGGAATGACTTCATTGTTAAAACTCCACCTAGTGAGATTCGGTCAAAAGATAACTCCTGATAAAGACTTGAAGACACCCAGCCCAAGGACTCACCTATCAAACCTGTATCCCATCCAAAAAGCATTCCGCCAAAGGATGCAGTTGCGGCACAAATATAAGAACCTCTGTTCTCTCTTGCTTCGGCGAAGACACCCAAGAGACCCATCTTTTGTTTAGCAGAAGCTATTGTTGTATGTCTGAGACCTAATCAGCCCAGTCAAGAGGAGAGCCGCGAGGAGGTACAAAAAGATGGTATCAAAAAGGTGCGAACTCAGGTGTTGTGGTGGCGATAAAATGAAATTAAAGCAAGTTTTTGAGAAAACATACACATACATTTATATCAACCGCTATGGTACCATTTGAATACTATAGACGCACTGTACTCTGTAGAACGAGTATTAACAGTGCGGGGATTAATGGCACTGTCTGATATAACATCTGATTCGACCCCGCCTTTGGGGGCAGTCTGAGGGGGAATGTACAGGTTCGACCCCTTACCACACCTCAAAACCGCAGTTTTCAGGGTCGCCTGGTCTATCGGGATACGAGAGTGGGCGGGAAATGCTGGTCGTGCATCGACATGTTGGATTTCGATAAGACTACAGTCCAATAGAATCATGATAGGCCGGCAATCGACGGCAACTGATATACGATGTAATGCTTTCACTCTGTCAAGGCATTAGTATCTTTGTTGTGATGGAATGCGTTCGAAGGTGCATCGACAACCTGGTGATTTCGTACCGGTGAGGTTATTACTGTTGCATTTGACCGAGCGAGGAGGATGAGGAAGGCGAGTTGGAGCTCTTGGTGTGTCCACAAGACAGAGATATAACAGTTGATAAAACTTCGATTTGCTGGTACGTGCATGTGCAAGCTTCAATCATCCCATATAATTGATGGGGACACAAATAAGGTTCGTTCCATTGGATAGTATGAAGTTTTGTAGAGGTGTATGGTGGTAGAATGAAAAAGTGCGATGCGATCCCTACGATGCGGAACGAAGGTAATGCGGCGGCTGCTCCCGAGGAATGCGCTGATTGGGCGGATGTTGGATATCTCAACGTAAGGAGTAATGCATCACGGCACTACAAATAGGTACTGACGGGTAAGCATGTATAAAATAAGCAGCGTAGGTGTTAAGCATCCTTTCTTCCCATTCAAGGAATCTTGAATATATCCTCTAGATGAGAAGTGAGATACCATAGTCTATAGGCTTTGAGGGAAGTCCACCAAGGAAATATTGGTATCTATTCGAAGGATCCAAATTTCGAACTTCAACAGCGGTAACAAACAACTCAACTGTGTTCGTTTGGGAATATTTGAGATTTGAAGGCGCAAGTCTGTCAATAGCCGGCATATCTTCATGCAGAATATGTAGCAAAGAAACAAAAATGTGAGGGATCGGAGTCGCTCGTTTACTTCACATCATAACGGAAAACTGTGGATGTATGCAGGTGCTTCCAGAATGGTTCTTTATACTTTATGCAGAACTCGGGTTCCAGTCTAGGGATATCCAAAACCATCTTTCTTGGGAACATGGGATATATTGAGTAGGTTATCATTGCTTTGGAGGGTGTTATAGTCCCATGAAATACCCACTTTTCAAGTCACAAAAATGCCCAGGAAAACCCTAGTACTGCTTGGTATTCTCCTACCAAGGTTTGATAACTCTTGCGTTTTCCAGATTCCAAGAACTACGGTGATCTGTTTTCCACTGCTACCAGCTACCAGCTTCCACAGTTTCATTTTCTCAGATCGAAGGCACGTAAAAAGCCAGCTCACCGAAGGAACATGAACTCTCTTGATATCCAAGAACATTCGTGACCAAAAAACCAGTCGCAATCGTAGCATTGCTTGTAACTCAAAATATCATACGGTAGTGTGAATACTTAAGCACTGAATCTGGGAGATCTACCTACTTTAAGTCGACGTCCATCAGACCGGACCCACCTCGGCAACTAGTCGCGTGACCCACCAAATAAGATATCCTCACAAAACTTCTCGATTTTTTACCGAAATTATTAAACACTTTATTATAACCAATAAGATCTACCACATCAGTAATAACCATCTGGCCTGCGTAGCTCAATTGGTTAGAGCATCTGACTCTTATTCATAAGTAATCAGAAGGTTGGGGGTTCGACCCCCCCCGGGGGCTCAATTCCCTCTGAGATTGCCATGATTTTTTTGCATTTTGCTTCTTTGCTGCGCTCTTCCCCCCCCAATAACAGTATTACTGATAAGGTTATAGAGGAAGACATCTGTGGTTTTGCTCTTGATAGCTGCACTTACGGCCAAGTAGCAGATTCGTGTTGTACGCAATCAGCATGTCAAGCGTAAGTTAGGACGACCACTTGCGAAGCGTCTAGAGCAGCTACAACGCCAATGAATAAGTGCGGAAGCCCCAGCTCTGTACAAGACATCTCTTGGAATGCTGAGTAGCTTTTCAAAGGTACATGTTGCTGTCACTGCAGAAGGGACTTTATTAGATCAGATATTTAACATGACGATAATTTAGATACTTAAGAGACAAACGGATTTTAGGCACAAAACAATACACAAACACAAGCATATCACAAGATACAACTATATCACCATCTCGATCTCGGCTCCTCAAAGTACACAACTCGCTCCCTCTCCCTATCTCTCCGCCTCCTACCAACATCCTCCAGCGCTACCGTATTCCTCCTCTCCAGCCCCCCGCGCTGCCTCGCCCTCAGCCTCTCTAAAGTTGCAAGCTCCGCCTCCCTCCTCTCCTGCAATTGCTCTCCCCCCCACCGTCTCATAAGCGCCGCTCCCCTATCTAGATCAGGATCCTCCTCTCTAAAGCCCTGTGTCTCATATCTCGCATTCTCCGCACCAGAAAGTGCGCCCTGAAGACGGATCGACTGTCCAATAGCCGAATGGATTCTGCGGCGACGGCCATGAGCGACGTCAGCGCCAATATCTGTATCTAATTCACGGGACACTTCGTGGGAGTCATGCATTGGTTCCATTGGCAAAAGTCTGAGATCATAGATGTGATCGAAGTCATCAAAGCGCACGAGGCCAGATTGTCGTCGGGAAGACTGTGGTGGTGTGTTGAGGGGAACTGCTGGTCTGTTGCGAATCTCTTCATTGTTGAGTAGGATCTGCCTTTTCCGACGCCTTTCCTCTCTTGCTTCATCGTCCCGCTCCCTTTCTCTTCGCCGTTCCCGTGAGCTAAGGCGTGGGCGTCCTTCGCGGTCAGAAATCACTATGATCTGAGGTGTTGGAGCCGGTGATGCTGTTCGTCGAGATAATGATGGCTCTCGTCTGGCTATCTCTATCGGTTGAGAACACTCTACATTGGTGGTTTGTTGATCGCGCTCGTCAATAACCAGTGGTCGGCCTCGTCCTGCTGGTGGGATGGTTGGTTGAATATACGTATTGGAGGAGTTATCATTGCGAGCAGGAGGACTTGGCACTGCGGGTGGTATTTGAGGTGACCTTGGAGATTGTGGGTACAGATGGCTTGGAGACGGTATAGCTGGTGCCACCCTCAACGAGTGAGTCACTTCATCAACATAGATGATCCTCTCCCTCCTTTGTTTGTGTTTCCTCTCGGAAGATGATGGCCTATCAAATCCGAATAGATTTGCTGCCCCTCTTGTCCATAACCCTGAAGCTCTTCTCTTGCGTGTCTCTCTCTGGCTGCTGCCTTCACTCGTCGTAGCCTCTGTTGGACGACCAGGAGACATGGAATTCCGTGGAGTTGGCAAAGCTGGGTGGTTCAATATGTATTGAGTAGTTAGCTCATCATAGCTGATGTCCCGATGTCTATGGTGGTTTGTGCGAAGGGTAACACAGGGATGGCCAGTCGTTCCATTCTCGCAAAGTGTGATCCGTTGATATTCGAGCTCGCGCCCATCAGGGTAGCGGTCGATATAAATATCCTTCGCGCACATCTTGAAGTACTTGTTGAGGTCTTGATGAGTGGCTATATATGTATTCTTTCTTAGTTCGTGTGGATGTTGGGTTCCGTTATTCGTCAAGTGCCGGAAGAGTAACTCAGATGCGAGCACTTGCAGCAGATCAAGAGATTATATGTCAGTCTCCTAGATCAGGTACAAAGAGGAGTCGCACTTCAGGAGTTATTCGATGGACAAGAGACATGGAGACGACATGTATGAAGTGGTCCTGTTGGAAGTTGACGTCGTAGTAAAAGCAAGACAAATTCACAAAGCTGCTGTGGAAACGTGGAAGCGTAAGACTTTCTGGAGGGGCTCGTGGATATAAGTAGAGAGATATGTATGAGATGACGAGATGATACAAAGAGAAAGGAAGGGGTATATGAAATGGAGGTGGGCGTGAACAAAACTTATAGTCTCAGAACCCAGGCAGTCATGTCAGTGCAGGTGATTCTCATTCTCATTATTGAAAGCTGACCTCAGTCAGTCATCGTTCTCGTAATGTACCTACCTAGGCAGAACTCCAAAATAAAGTCTTGGCTCCAGATCATTTCAGGTAGGCGGTCATGCGTAAGAGGTCTAGAGGAAGAGCTGAGACAGGGGGTCCCTGCATGGCGCTTCCTGTGCAGCAAAGTACAGAAGGCTGCGCCTGTCAAGCCACTCATCAATGACAATAATACCTACCTAGGTAATGACCGTAAAGTACAGGCTGTGTGGTGATGACTCGTTAAGGTAGAGAGACGTGGTAGCTGTTGCTGGATGATGCCGCCACAATGATAATCGAGAGAACGAGAAGAATGGCTCCTGAGCCCCATCAGGTAATCCAAAGGCTTGCTTGCTTGCTTATATCCCTGGCTGCTGTGGCTCTGCTTACCCTTACCAGCTACACAAGCGCGCGATCGTGAGTTGCAGTAGACGACATTGGACACTTCGACGCCTTGCTGATGTCCTGGTCTTCGTGATAGGACCTGCAGAAGCTCCCGTCAGCAAAGCAAAGCGCAAAACAAGCGCATTGTAGGCATTTGATGACCTCTTGTTTCTAGAATTCTTTGAGGATTTGACACTGTTGGTGTTACGAGACACGCCCTTTGTCGGAGACAAGGTCGTTACAAAGGTCGCTTTGCTTACCTAGGCGCCTAGTTATGTAGCACGATGCGACTGTACGCCAAAATCTTCAAATCACCAAAATACTCCAAGCCTCAGACAACAAAAAAGGGGGGGAAAGACCAAATAAATGAATAGAGAACAAAAGATTGATGATTTGATAGATTCGACGTTCCACCGGATATGCAAGTTCATGACTATGGCAGCGCCTCGTGTAGTTGTCATGGAATGGCGTACCTTACCACCATAGGTAACCGTATGTGCCGCACAGGCTGTGCTCCAGGAGGCCACAGCCACAGCCACGGCCCACGAGTATCGCTTTGTCGCTTTGTGGCTTTAGCTCCAGTCAGCCGTCAGCCGTCATCAGTTGCGTCCACTCAAGTATTGTGATGAATTTATGGGTCACCAGTCACTTCTCTCGATCATTGTCGGAGTATTGTCGAAGTGGCTTTGCTGAGTGCTCACACTCGCTGAATGGATGATGTAGAACGCCCAGCATCGCTCCGTCCCGAGCTTACCTCGACTCTCAGGTACAATGCAGTGAGATCACACCATAGAGATCAAGGTACAATGTGCTGCAACTCTCCAGAGAATTTCAACCCGCATACTTCTGCCATCGCATTATTTTAAAACACTATTTGTACTCTGGTATCCTTTGACGTTTAAAAAAATCCCAAGACGTATCCCAAAAAATCTCAGGATAAACAGACTCAAAGCCTGTATCACGAGATTGGTGAAGATGACTCGAGTGGTGTCTCAGCAGCACAAGCATCTGATCCACCAACAATCCCCCCATCTTCGTCTGACATCGCCATCATGCGTGGTCGAAAAAGAAACAGATATATGAAGACCGTCCATGAGCTTCCAAATCACCGAGAGACGGCCTCGAGGTAAAGAAGGCCTTATTAAATCAGATTTGATGCTTGTTCAGCTGGGGATATAAGCATAAAGAACGCTCGATATCCTGGAGACTTTTGCGTCAATCAACGTCTACACTTATTATAGCCCTACAATTCCCATGATAGCTGTCGCAATAGGCGGCACAGAAGTCAAGGCAACAGTCATGATTCCGAATAAGGACATGGACAGACTAGATAGTGCAGCGGCTCTTGGATCAGAGACGAGAAGCAGCGCTGTTGCTATGGCGGAGGAATTAGCCCCCAAAGTAACGCCACGAGTGATATAGTCATCTATCAGCTGTTAGCCACAAATAAAACCAGTGTGTGTATAAATGTTTTATTTTCAAGGAGTAGTGTGCATCAGCAGGAAAGACTCTTACCATCAGGTATTCTCAACCATGTCAGACAGCGTTGACCAATCAAAACACCCATGATTCCACTCATGATGGCCAGGGCGGCCACCGTGTTTGAGTCTCCGCCTAGATTTTCAACAGCTGGGGTTGCAAGAGCCAAAGTTAGACTGCGAGCACTGAAGGCCAAACTTCTTGTTGCACTGATCCCGATAGCATAGCATAGGGCTGGATATCCAAACAATGAGGCCACTGAGAGTACGATACTTGGCAAAACAATCGCAACAAAATGCGAATAGAGTTCGTGCCGGTATTGGAACATAGGAAGAGCAAGAGCGACAATAGATGCATCGAGAACAGAACTGAATATGTCACCGGCACCAGGCTTTGCCAAGTGATTCTGACCATGCCATAATTCCGTATACTTCGTACCTGTTTTGTAAGCTTCAAGAGTTGTGTGAATACTATCACCCCGAATGAGTCCCAAGATATAGAGTCCCAAAACGGTGATGGCAGAAGATATGAGAACTGGGTGTAGATACTGTCGCCATTTCGCCGGGATGGACAGAGCAGCGAAATAGGCAAGAATATTGAAGGTCAGCTGTGCTGGCATAGCATAGCCCGTGGCATAATAAATTGGCAATCCAATAAACAGAAAGAATACCAAATAAGTCAACCGATCCAAATTGGCGTTTATGAATGTTGCCCACCGTTGAGGTCTTGTAAGTGGTGCTAGTGTCTGGATAACAGAAACTTCAGCGGGGGGTTCGGTAGTATCAGGAGTTGGTGGTTCACCCGAGCTTCGAATTGAAGCTGGATCTTGGGTTGGAGCTGGAGTGGTGATGTCTGCTGCAAGATCCGCTGCTGGCTCTTGTGTGCTGGGAAATATACTGCTTGCTGCTGACATTGGTGTCATAGATTCCTTGGGCGTTTTTGTTCCTGGAAGATCTGCTAGTGGAATTCCATCATCTTCAGCCCCCATTTCTTCAGCTCTTTCAATGATTGCTCTTTTGGAGGAACCAAGCATCAACTGCAGTCCGCGAACCATGTATGCAGTGACTGTAAATACGGCAACATAGCCAACGACTGTGGTTGTCAGCAGTCTTTTCAATCAAGCCAACATTATCTAATATGCGTCTTTGTTACTTTCTTAGATTCTCCAAGTAGCACCATCCGATATATAGTTGGACATGAAAGCTGTCCCGCGAAAAATGTTACTTACTGAAGACAGCTATAATTTTTCCAACCTCCACACCACCGATCGCGGGCGAAAGGGGCAACAAGACGAAGGACGGAGTAAAGAAGATATTAATATATCGTAACGCAAAACCAGCCTTTCTAGTATCAGATCCGTAATTCAAACTCAAAAGCAAGAACAATATATGAGAACTGTAAGCATACCGAGATATCAATGATACTGACAACTGCTTTTGTCTTTCTATCCCCTATTGCGAGGTCAAGTGCAATCAGGGCAAAGAACAGTACTACCATGCAAGCTACTGAGGCTGGAAAGGAAACTGAACTAATACCGATAAGAGAACTGACGCCGAATGTAGCAAGAAGAATTATGAGAAGACCAATTGGTACATAAATCCATGCTGTTACGTTCCTGCGCCAGGAGAGACGAGCAACCTGTACCCTTTGTTAGTTGTAAATCCCGTATTGTTAACTGGCGGAGTTGAGACGTACGAGCTGTAGCGATGTGCCAACATCTGCGAGAACCGCAATAATCTCCTTCTGGGACGCCATTGTCATTGTCAATTTGGGAGATTCATGCCCGACAACCCCCATATTCAGTTTACTTTTGTTGTTGATGAGGAACTGTTGCCCTCCCTGTGATCTATACCTACTTGATAAGGTGTTCCGGCGGTCGGTTCCGCGGCGGTGGAGCGGAAAGGCTAACATGAGCTCTACCCCGTATTAATTAAGGTAGTGCCGCCCCGTACTAAACTGCCTTTCCAAGTAAACAAAGCCATTATCTCGGCCTTATTGACAGTATGAACAACAGAAATTCCTTGCAAACTATCTTACAAGCTCTGCGTGCGCGGGACATACCTTTTGACAAAGATGTTATTGAAGCAGAGCTGAAGAAAGATTCGGTGAAGGCTTGGGTAGACGAATACCTGAGGGAGGAAACATTGTTGACCAGAGAGGAATTGGCCCTGTAAGACTGTAATACGGGATTTATTAAATAGTGACTGACGCATGTAGGTATAATGCCCTTGAGAAGAGCGGCGAGTTCCAGAGTCTAAAAGCAGCGCACGATGCCTCGCTCATCCGCGCCACGAGTGATCAAGAAATTCAGCTTGCTATCGAAGAGTTGAAGAGATCAACGGCATCCATTGAGAAGCAGACCGAAAGCTTGCGATCACAACAAGATGGAATGAGCAAGCTGGTCAAAGCCAACAAGGCTGACAAAGATACAAGGTCGCGGATGAACGATATGCAACAGAGGAAATGGGCTTCCGAAAATGCTCAAATCAGTAATGCGCTGGAGGAATTGGCTGAGACGTTGAAGCAGCAAATCACCGACCACGAGCAACAGAGAAAGACCATGGATGCAGGGCTGGCACAAACGGCGAGTGAATTTCTACAAGCAGATGATAAACTGTTGTTGAGCTTGCAGAAGCTTGCCGGAGATTTAGAACCTATTCGGGCAGATGACGAGGAGGCTGTGGAACGGGTCAAGAGTCTTTGCACCAGATTAATCAAGCATACCGTTGAAGCTATCCGTACTCGCCTTGATCGTATCTACTTGGAAGCATCTGATGGGAATACTTCGCCAAAAGATGACGATTCAAGAAATCCAGAAATTATAGCTCTGCAGGAGGAGTTGGAGTCGTTATACTCAGAAATCATACCGGTTGCTCACATGTCCATTGAGCAGCAATACCTTGAGCCAGCCTTGAAGGTTATTGCAGCACAAGATGAGCATGGCAAAGACAGAGCAGCGAAAGCAATGGACTATATTCACAAGTGTATAGTCTTCCTGAGTGGACGGCTTCAGACCTTGGCAAGTCGTGCTCAAGAGTACAAATGCCACCGAGCAACTACAATGACCGTGGTTACGGCAATCAAGGATGAATTGGCGGCGATAGAAGCATCGTCACCGGCAGCAGTCAAATCTTCGTCAAGCCCAACTCTGCAACGATCATCTACTGACTTGTCCGTGCGTCGAAATGGACCTAGGCGCTCATCGACTGGGCTTGAGGATGAGGCCGATGCTGCACAGCAACTACTCCGTAGTCTTGGTATTTCTCTGCCAGCTGAGACCTCGGATCCCAAGGTCATCGCGACTTCACTTGAGGCCACCCTTGTCGAGCGATCTGAAAGGTTGAAAACCCACATGCAGTCTACAGAAAGGGCATCTGAGAGCATAACCCTTGGCAGCCTCAAAGATGCTCATGAGACTCTTCAACTGCTTGATGATTGCCTCATGGAGGACACTTTGTATGGAAATGTGCGGCTGCTGGATGCTGATTCAGAAGAGCTGATGGACGTCTTGAACCAGAGCGTTCAAGAAATTCAAGCACTATTTGGCGATGTCAATCTTGAGTTGTTACACGGCAAAAATCCCGAGAGAGACAGATTCGTAAATAGATGGAGGAGATAAGTGGCATTTGTACAAGTGCCTTGAGGTCATATTTAGAAAGCATCTCAAAACTTGTAGGACAATCTAGAAAAGATGAAATGCCACAGACGCAACCAAGGTCTCCAGTTACGTTATTTGCAACGAGAGAAACACATTGAAATCACAGAAACCTTACGAGAGAACAAGAAGCAAAGATTGTTCTAAAGGGATGCATTTCGGACACCCGAGATGCTTGAACACGAAAGCAACAACCAGCTGCGATTGTCATATGGTTTACACAAAGATGATCTGTACGTCATAGACTGCTAACATCAGTGGTATGAAACAATCAAAGTAATAGTTGAGTGTGAATAGAAGGATAAGACACTTGAATTGTCGCGCGCAGGCAGCTGTTATCTCCTTGTCTTTCCCAACAAGTTCAAGTAGATAACAAGCTAGAATCGCAGTAGTCCCGAGGATATTCCATGGATAGGTAGGGTCATGATGTCCCAGAATGAAATGGGCTAGTTCGAGTTGCGTTGTGTTTATTTAGAAGTTCTTTTCGTCTTGGCAAATTTACCATGGGAGAGCCCTCTATCACAATGATGGTGATTAGGAAAATGCAAGGCTGAAGGATATGTGTCGTAAAAGGAACTCTTAGCTTTTGCTTTGATAGCCAACCAATAGAGCTCTGTACTCAAACAGAAGCTCCAAGTAGATTTTTCAATGATCCAGGTCTAAACGGGCAACATAAGGAAATACCACATTTTTGAAGCAAGCCTAGATATATTCGACACCAATATCCGCCAAGGAACAAATCTGTACAATGTCGAGCAATGCCGACGAACAAAATGAACACCGAGATCTTGTCAAGCATCTCGAAGCAGTCATCGGCGATCCGATCATCATGTAAGTGGGATGCGAAGAGGAATACCATGGTGAGCTTCTTGGGAGCTATGCCACCTGGTAGTCGCAAGATGACTGGCAGGTCTCGCGGCGACCAAAATTTTCCATAGCAAAACGCCTTACATGCTCAAAGGCGCAGTTGCTGTGTGTCCATCTATGCAGGAGTCTTCCTGCGTCTAACACCATCATGCCCGTATATCGACTAACTCCAATCAATTACCAATGCATTATTTTATACCAATTCGCCGCTTCACATTGGTGACACCGGTCTACTTTCGCGGTGAAAGAAACTGATGTTTTCACGCAGAGCCACATATTCGCTATCGGCATAGCCAAGAAGTGGCTCGATCTGATGGCTCTTGACACCTTTGATGCGTGTGATTTCAGCTGCGGAATAATTTACCAAAGCTCTTCCAACCTCGACTGGTGTTCCGTCCCATAGAGGCTGAGGAGAACCTCCGTCGGCTTTGGGTAGTCTATTAACTACAACAATCCGTACAGCCTCTTGTTGCGCAAAGGAGCCTTCCACATCAACGACACCGACTGGAAGAAGGCCAGCTTTGTCAGCAAGAGCTTTATGCGCTCCAGCATCAATGTAAACAGTGCCATGAGGAGCGAGACCATGGAGCAGCCAGAAATAACGATCTCTTATTGGTTGAGGAGATGGGATAAATCGTGTATGCAATGGTGCCTCTGTGATTGGGCCACTCATGGATGCTATCGAATTTGTGAGTGCATCTTCGTGACCGTCTTCGACTGCCTTGAGAGCTGCTGCTTCAGCTTTTTGGTGTGTTTTGACAGCCTGTACGTAGCGGACGATATTCACAATGTTTCCAGGATTTGAGGATCGTGTAATAACTGTTGTCACACCAGCCGAAGTCGCAAGGCGCGCTGCCACGATCTTTGTAGACATACCACCGGTACCGAGACTCGAGCCAGCACTTGAGACTATTGATTTGTTAATACAACATACAAAGTTATATGCCTAGCAATGCTCACCATCTGCTTGCAACGCTGCAATGTCATCTACAACCTCGATCGCCTTTGCATCTGGGTTTGATCGAGGGTTCTTGTCGTAGAGACAGTCTACATCAGTCATCAAGAAAAGGAAGTCGGCATGAACCATGGCTGCTGTAATTGCTGAAAGGGTATCGTTGTCACCAAACTTGATCTCGGAAACTGCAAGAGTATCGTTTTCGTTGACAATTGGAATAACCCCCATGTCCAAAAGTTCTGTGAAAGTGTTCTGGGCGTTCAGGTATTGGGTTCTCTAGAACAAAGTTAGGATTTGAATGCTTCCAAAGGGAAAGGAACATACATCTGCGATATCGTTTCTCGTGAGGAGTATCTGAGCGACGGGTTGTCGCAGATTTGCGAAGAGACTATCCCAGAGACTGATGAGTCTACATTGTCCTATTGCCGCCAATGCCTTATCCTTCGTCAGTCTTGAGCTCGAAGGTACGCATAGCAGTTTCTCACTTGTAATCGAGGCAAGTGTTTTGGTCTCTTCTCAATGTCCATGCTCCTCAGTCCTACACCAATGGCTCCAGAAGAAACAATGACAACTTTATGCCCATCTTTGCGTAATTTCACGGCTGTTTCGACTATAAGGGATAGAATAGAGAGCAACGGCTCATGTGTTTTCTCGTCAACAATTGAGCTTGTGCCTGACAAAATAATATTAGAAATTGACCAAATGAAACGGATTTCAAACTGACCGAGCTTGATGACAATTGTATGAGTCTTTGGTCCTTTCATTTTTGCGAAGTTACTTTGAATCCATAAGAATGCTGGTATGCGTAGAGAACTTCCCAAGTATGAAGTAGGTGTGATTTATACGCCTTTTGCTGAGATTTGAGCCATGACTCCACTCCAGTATGTACTTCTGCGCCCTTTCACTGCGATTACGCACTGGCAGAATCCGGTGACTTTTCTACACCGCCTTCGTCACAGGCCCGCATTGTCGACCGAGGGATATCGTCCAGCTTAATATCTTTACATCTCATATCAATTTCTAATATTCACAATGACCGAAGTAGATCCACCAAACAAGGCTAGTCCACCATCAAATGACCCTTCCAGAACTGGCTACGACCCTGATTCAAAATGGACGAACGTGTTCAACATTGTCACTGGCCGCATGACAGATGCAGGCAAAGACGCCTTCCGCGAAGATGCCTACATTCGAAATGAGGAGCGTGACTGCAAACGATGTGACGAATGGCGCGACTACCTTTTCCAATATTCTCCCATCATACGATTTCTTAACGAGAACATCTCGAAACTTAATGGAGAATTAGGCCCCGAGAACGTCAAGTGTAGGAGGTGCCCGACAAGGATAGAAGTTGGGGAAGATGGCCAGAAAAAATACTACAGACAGGGTGGAGGATTCAGTCCAGATCACGGTATCCAAATTTGTGCAAACGAAATGAGAAGTCAAGGACATCTGGAAGATACCTTGGCACATGAAATGGTACATGCATGGGATCATCTACGATTCAAGGTGGACTGGGCGGATTTGAGACATGCTGCTTGTACAGAGGTAAGAGATCCTCACTCGTTCAGCGTATCTTTAAAGCCTCCGCGTCTAACGCACATTTACAGATTCGGGCCAGCAGTCTTAGTGGTGAGTGCAGGTGGACTCGAGAATTCTTTACAAGAGCCAATTGGACGGTTACACAACAACATCAAGCATGCGTACGATCTAGAGCCATCAGATCTGTTATGATGAGACCAGCATGCAAGGATGATGTACATGCGGCCAAGGTGGTTAACGAGGTCTGGGAAAGTTGTTTTGCGGATACAAGGCCATTCGATGAGATATACAGATAAATTTGCAGCCGCCAGAACAAATCAAAAACAAATCAAAAACCCAAGGCCATCAACCATGAGCGGAATTACATCAGAAAAAGACGGGAGCATCATGTGATGAGAAGTTGCATTGTACGATTATATATCAAGAAAGCGCAGGCACAATGAAAAAACAAACAAATCACTCTAAACTCCGTTCCACGCTCACAAAACTCCGTCCTTGTTATCCACAGCCTGAACGCCATCCAAGACCCCCTCCCATATTTCATTAAGTCATTAATCTCGAGATCCAATTGAGGATTTACTTCCCGTGGACTTAGAATCACGTAAGCTTGCTCGTTCACCCTTCACGCAGTGCTTGATGATCCATGGATGCTTCTCAACTTGCTCAAGTGGAATACGCTTCTCAGGATCAAGGACAAGTAACTAGAAATTGTCAGTAATGCTTTCAGAATTTCTGCAGTGAATGAGTCTTACTCGTTTGATCAAGTCCTTAGCCTCAGGACTCACGAAACTTGGGACCGTCATCTCTCCTCTTGCAATTCTTCTTTGTGTCATCACAGGTGTATCCTCAAACGGTGCTTCTCCAACCAAGAATTCATAAGTCAAGACCCCCAAACTCCACAAGTCGACCTTTTCGCTATAGTAGTTGTCAGAGCTTCCAGGCTTGATCATCTCGGGTGGCAGATAATCAAGAGTGCCACACATAGTGTTTCTTCTGTTGTTTGGAGCATGGACGGACCACCCAAAGTCCGAAATCTTGATCTCTCCGTGGATCCCAACAAGGATGTTTTCGGGTTTGATATCTCTGTGCATGACGTGCTTCTTGTGCAAGTACTTCAGGGCCGCAGCCATCTGAGCAATGTAGTGCGCTGCTTTCCACTCCGGGAAACGATTTTCCTTGCGAAGGTGCTTATAAAGCTCTCCTTTTCCAGCAAATTCGAGGATCAGGAACACTCGTTTGCTATCATGAAAGTGCCCATAAAGCTGAAGAATGTTTGGATGCCGTAGATTAGACTGAATCTCAATCTCTCGTCGCACCTGTTTCTCAACTTTGCCTTGTTGAAGTTCGTTCTTGTGTAGCACTTTCAGAGCGCAGACGAATCCTGTGGTACGTTCTCTTGCAAGATAAACTCGACCAAATTTTCCCTTTCCAAGCGGCTTCCCAATTTCAAACATGCCAAGATGAAATTGTTTTGGTACCGAAGGTTGCTCGTATATAGGATTTGACTTTCGCTCAGCCTTTACAATCTCATCAGAGGGTCGAGATGAGATGGAGTTGGCCTTTCGAGGTGGCGATGCAGTAGGAATTCCCGAGGTTTTCCATTGAGCGGCTTGTGATGGGACTGTAACTGTTGCGACAGTTGTTGGATTTGGATTGGTGTTTTGCAGGGCCATCTTCAGCAAGTGGGATCTGCTGCTCGTTTGCGATAGTTGCGCTGAACTGTTTGCTGGTGTAGTCTTTTATAGTAAGTAATTTGTATACAGTCCTATCGATGCTGATCTTACCTTCGATTTGTAAGTTTTCGTGCCATCGTCATTCTCATCGTTGACAGACATACGCTCGAAACGCGATTCCAAGCCTCGGGTTGCCATGATGAATTGAATGTTGAATGAGTTACAACTAATCAGTAACTGCACTTTTTAATGCTACAAGTGGGAGGTCTCTTGGGTTAGTAGTGATTTGGTTGTAAGAAAAGAGTAGATCGAAATGGTGGTTTCATCCTCAAAATCTAGTCAACAATGGAAACCACAGCAACCGGCCGCGCTAGTATTTGCATCACGGTTGTGCGGCGCTCCGAAATTCAGATCCAGCCATGGACCCCACCAAGAACCCCACAATCCTTCTATGCACTCCTGATACCTGACTTACCTTACTTCTTAGGTACCTAAGGTACTAGTCATCGCATCACAATTACTTTGTCGCAACACTTTATTCACACGAATTAGGACTCATCCCCTTCATCTCAGTCAAGATGTCCTTCAATGGTGCAATCAACGAACCCTTTCCGACTCCGGAGGATGCGGATCTTTCGACATTGACACATACAGAACATGGCTTCAAGATTGTTGCTCGCAAGCTGCCCATCTCAAAGGCCCAGCCAATCGACGAAATGACGGAGAGACTTGGTATTCCGGTTCCAGAGATGATCTTTGGTGATAACAAAATGATCGTTGAACATCTGGAGAGTGGATGGCGCATAGAGTTCAATGCTTTTGACGCACTCGATCGCGTTGACAAGACAGACAAGAACATGTTGAAGGTCGCATATTCAAGTGAATGGTCTAGCAGCCGGTAAGTTCTCTGATCATAAAAGAACTTGGGGATATATGCTGACGTTCTCGCAGAGAGAAAACGCATGAGGGAATTAAGGAAGTTGTGAAGCCATTCGATTGGTCATACACGACCGATTTCAAAGGTTCTGTTCGCGGCAAACCATTTGTTCCTGGTCGAGAGCAGATTCCCATCGAGCTTTTAAAACGTCCAGATCCAATTAGATTCTTTGAGGAAGTGGTACTTTACGAAAGCGAACTTGACGACAATGGAATTTCTATGCTCTCTTGCAAAGTCCGGGTTATGCCAGAACGCATGCTCTTGCTTTGTCGACTCTTCATGCGTCTCGATAATGTCATCTTCAGAATTCGAGATACGAGGATCTATGTCGATTTCAAAAAGGCGCAAGTCATCCGAGAATACATTGCGAGAGAGGAGACATTCGGCAACGTCAAGCAGGTAAGAAGGAGCAGATATCACTTGATACTTTAGTGGTGGTGAGGTTTACTAACGTTCCTGCAGAGCCTTCTGCGCAGTGGGCTAATGCCTGATGATGTGACTGTCGCCCTTCGCGAAGCCAACGAAGTCTGCAGTCATATGCCAGTTGTTGATGGTTCTTTGGAGACAGTGGTATTGCCATAAGATGGATTGCTGTCAAGTTTTCAATTTCAGCAGCATTGCATTGGCGTTGGCTTGGGGCATTTGGTTTGCCAATCTTGGAGTTATGGATGAGATACGCCAGAATAGGAATGACTTACGAACCAGTTTGCTTTTCAAGAGATACCAACCAGGATTTGTATTGTATCTGGTGCCTAGAGTGGCACAGGATTTCAAGATTCTTTTGCTCCGAATTTTAAAACTTCAATTTCGGCAAACAGTACTTCTGATTTTATTTACAGTCGTGCTGTGATGGATATCTGAATAAATATGAATTTTGATCCCAATCCTTTCCCGTAAACTCCAAGACTCCATCAATGCCATGGGCGCTTCTCGCGTCTCTCCATATATCAATGCCCTTCTACATTCACGTAGTAGCGAACAAGCTATCTTCGTCTCTTAAGTATTCACCGCAATCAGCCTGTCTAAAAGCTGCAATTCCTGTCGGGTCCAGTCTTCTGGCTTCTGCGGTGCTCCTTGCTGTTACACCGAAACCAAGAGGAGTGTCATTCATGCTATAGACAACAACACCCTGATGCTCTGGGCAGTCCTCGGACCAACGTCCAATGTGTGCCTTGACAATGTTGCCTCCGTAGAGGAAAGGCATCTCTCCGTTGGCTTTGACCCAAACCTTGTAGCGAGCATGCTGAGAAAGGATTGGAAGCGCGGTAATGTGGAGACGGAATTTTCCTGTCTTGGTGAACTTGCCTGTAACAATCGTCAGTAACTGAGGTCAATGAGTATTTCACTAGGGGAAACATACCCAAACAAGTGCCAAGAGACAAGAGTCTATCTCTTGAAATAGAAGTCGCAAGGTTGGCGAGAGACAGGCGCACGTAGTAGCATCTTTGCTGATGAAGGCGGAAAACGTATCGATCAGAGTTTGGTGTGTTATCGAGGGGTGCGATGAGATTCTTCAGAGAATTTCCGGTGTAGTTTGCAAGCTTTGCGAACAAAGTCTGTGTTTCTTCTTCAGTGAGAGGACGCATGTTGTAAGAATGTCCAGTGAATGGGTTGTGCTGGTTTTTCAAGATGTGTTGTATCGCAACAAGAAATTCTGAAGTTCCTATCGCAAAAAGCTCTAGATTGAAGATTATCTTGTCACGCGGCCGCTAGTGCCCGTCCTCCAGAAATTATTATCACGAGCGAAAGTGTTCCGAGTCTTGCAACATCAAAAATACGACACAAAATGGCGAAAGTACCAGCGATCAAGAGGCGCAAGTTGACGCCTCCTCCTACTGATGGAGAAGACTCTGCTCAATCAACACTGGAATCTGGTCCGTCTGCGAAAGATTTCTATGCGCAAGCATCAAGTTGGAACTTAGAGCAAGACTACGAAACGAGGCCGCGCAAGGGTAAGAAGAAGGAGAAGGAGAGCACTAGATTACCCATCAAAACACAAGAAGGCCTCGTGGAACAGTATCAGGCTCCAGAAGGCACCGAAGAAGCCAACAGCGACTTAGAATGGCTTGGCGAGGAAGAACCAGAGGAAGAGGAAGAGGAAGAAAAGGCACCCGAGAAGCCCGCCGTGCCGATGCGACAGCAAATCCTTGAAGCCAAGGAAGAGCTTGCAAAAATTGCTATGATTTTGAATGAGGACCCGGAAGAAAACGCTGCAGCTTTCCGATCACTGGCTCAATTTGGGCAGCACTCCAATACCACGATTAAGAAACTTGCGCTTGCAACACAATTGGCCGTTTACAAGGATGTCATCCCCGGCTACAGAATCAGACCGTTGTCAGCGGAGGATATGGAGACCAAGGTGTCAAAGGAAGTCAAGAGACTGCGAGCGTTCGAGCAAGCGCTTGTGACTGGATACCAAGGATACATCAAAGAGCTCGCAAAGTTGGCGCAGTCGGGTCGCGGTGGAAAGTCAAGAGATGGTGGTCCAAGTTTAGGAAGCATTGCCATCGCCTGTGCATGTAACCTTTTGGTTTCTGTTCCACATTTCAATTTCCGAGGGGAGCTCCTCAAAATTTTGGTTGGAAAATTGAGCACAAGAAAGATCGATGACGACTTTGTAAAGTGCAGGGAGACCATCGAGACTCTATTTAAGGACGACGAAGATGGAACACCCTCTCTGGATGCTGTATCTCTTCTCACAAAGATGATGAAGGCGCGTGGTTATAGAGTGGACGAGTCAGTCTTGAACACCTTTCTTCACTTGAGGTTGTTATCAGAGTTCTCGTGGAAAGCTTCCCAAAACCACATCGACAAGCCAAGCAAAGATGATGCTCCTGAAGCGAAACAGCTCAAGCAGAAGAGAGTGTTCAGGACAAAGAAGGAGAGGAAAATCATGAAAGAACGAAAGGTTGTGGAAAAGGAGATGGTACAAGCCGATGCGACAGTCAGTCACGAGGAGCGTGATCGCATGCAAGCCGAGACACTGAAGCTCGTCTTCGTGACATACTTCAGAATCTTGAAGGTTAGATCTCCAAACTTGATGGGTGCCGTTCTTGAAGGTCTAGCACGGTACGCTCATCTCATTAACCAGGAATTCTTTGGTGATATCCTCGAAGCTCTTAAGGATCTTATTGGACATGCTGAGAATGCAGATGACCTGGAGGAGGATGAGGAGAAGGATGAAGAGGATGAGGATGTTGAGACAACGAGAAATCTGACTCGTGAGGCTTTGCTCTGTATTATTACCGCCTTCGCACTTCTTGAAGGACAGGACGCCGCAAAGGCTCAGGCGTCTTTGAGCTTGGACTTGAGCTTCTTTATTACCCACCTTTACCGCACACTATACGCCCTCTCCCTGAACACCGACATCGAACTGAGTGCCAAGTCTCTCCATCTTCCCGATCCCAACAATCCAAACGCACCAACTATCACTGCCGCAACCAACAAGGTCAACATCCAAACTACCACTGTTCTCCTGCTCAAATCTCTCCAATCGATTCTTCTACCTGCTCTTGGAGCCCGTGCTGTTCCTCCTTTGCGAATCGCCGCTTTCTCTAAGCAGTTGTTTACTTCCTCCTTACATCTGCCGGAGAAATCTTGCCTTGCAACCATGGGTCTTATGGGCAAGATCACCAAGACACACGAGAAGAAGGTTGCAGGGTTATGGAACACTGAAGAACGAAGAGGAGACGGGAAGTTTGATCCTCTAAGTACAGAAGTTGAGGGTAGCAACCCTTTCGCATGTACTGTTTGGGAAGGAGAGTTACTGAGAAAGCATTTCTCACCTGGTGTGAGGGATGGTGTAAAGGCCGTGGAAAAGAATGTTCTGGGCTTAAGATAGTTAGATTAATGACTTAGGAGACGAGTCCTTGTTAGAACAAAAATGCGAGGCCTCTGCAAGAAACTTCTATGGTTTATTTATTTCCGAATTATATGAGATCTGAATGCATTGAAAGTGATGCACGATCCGGTCCCCATCTAATTCTTATCCAGATTTATTATTTGTTCCCAGTGAACTGGCACAATACGCCGATATAGAAACTATCGGCTTCATTAGTCCTGCTCTTTCATATGATCAACATAGTAACCCAATTCAGGCTTGTTTGTGTCTAACATGAAGACTCTTTTCGGCTGCTATTCTTTCTCATGACTCCATATAAGTACATCAAGGTGAAGGTTCACCGGTCCCGCTCCATTACCAAGAATGCAGTTGACTGCCAGTCTAGTCTGCTGTATGTCCTGCACACATACTCCAGAGCCAACAGAGGGCAGCCGGGTCTTTCCGGACCCTCGAATGTAAACATGCCTTTGAAAAAGACTTCTCTTCAGAACCCCCATGAATTGAGATTAGATAATAGTACAAAAGTTACTTGAACATTCCTCATCTAAGCCTTCTTGACAGCAGGAGCTTTCTTGATTGCTTCAAAAGGCGTGTCCATCATCTTGTGCCTCTCAGAAACAATATGACCCTCTGTGCCCGGCGAACCAAATACAATTTTTCCTTCAACAACCGTTCCATCTGGGATCGAATCAAGACCTTTGAGAACCCTCCTCATATAGCTTACAATGGCGCCCAACTTTCTCACATCGACCTCCTCATCTGCCTTGAAGACGTTTCTCCATACAGCAGCAGCAAGAACGGCATCCCCTCTGGCCAAGCCCTCGTCATATGCAGCAATGACTCCTCTCCACTGGATGAACAAATCCTTCAAGTACTTATTTCGCGTGCCGCGCGCAACCATGTTGTGATTCACAGCCATACGATTCTCGGCATCGTAGAAAAAGTGATCCAAGAGATGCTGCTGCCACGCAGGAGCATCATCGGCATGAAACATACGAAAACGAACGCTGAGCAGGTACATATGTAACATGGTGACTTGGCTCCAAGTGCTAAAAGTAGGCAACAAGCCAAGACCATCATGCCAATACCCGCTCCCAACACCTAAATCCTCGCCTGCTTCTGTTTTCGGTATCTCATCTTCGGTGCCCGCCTGTGGAATCGTATAGTCGGCCATGGCTGCGCATTCTTTGTAAAGTTGCTCCGTCATACCATATGCGCGATAGGTATCTGTAGCACGGCCACCGAGTGCCGACAGTATTGAGGCTGTGGTAGACGATTTTGGAACATAGTTGCCGCCTTCTGCACGTGTGGGCGTTACAGGGGGAATCGATATTGGGTCTGTAGCAGTACCATCAGGAATTGTGCGGAGGAGCGAGGTAGAAGTTGTGAATCTGCGGTATGTAGATGATGTATTTGACTTTTTGGTTAGCCGTGGTGCTTGGGATGAGAAAGATTACTTACCTGAACAATTGAGCGATTTTGGCGTCGCATTGCACGAAGGCACTTTGTACATGTTTTGGAAGCCATCCTGGTGTTATGATGAAATGTTTGAAAGATTAAAAAAGCATTCACTGCGTTTGACAGGCAAGTGAATGTATCTAGGAGCTAGCGCATATATTTCGTCGATGTCATGATATTTTGGCAGGGTTCCGACGCTAAGTCTAGATTTCGGTAAAACAATTGGCCGGCCATGAGATACATCTTGAAATTTGAGTATGTCAGGGTCAGCAAGGAAAATCTAAGGAATGTTCGGTATGTAAAATCCATTGATTTACATCTCTCGAGTTAATCGAGTCAATCCTAGATTTTGCTACATGGGGTATACCCTCAAAATTTGCCGGCAAATGCACCATCTATAAAATACAATAATTCCAACATTTGAACTCCAGTTCCATGCAGCCTCATGCTTCCGACTCCAATATATTGTTCACGTTATTCGACCCAATCCGCGTCAAAATCAACTGCGAGGCGTCGTTTCTTCCTGCCAACCCTGCTGACCTTTTCCAAGGTCCTTATCCTTGCCATGAGATTGCTACTTCCACGCCTTGAAAAAGACCTTTTTCTTGTCGCAACGGCTATGCTGGCTCCCTCGGTCTTGACAATGCTCGCTCTAACATTACCATCTCGGAGTTTTGCTGAAGTAACCTCTATGATGCCATTTTCTGAATCTGATGAGTATCCTGAAGCCCTAAGCTGTAATCTGCGCTTCTTCTGCATCGACTCCAAATTTCCAACATCAGACTCCACTGCCCTACGTTTGTAGGTGCGTTTCCTTGGTATCGATTTCTCTTGTTCAGGCTCTCCCTCGTCGTCAACTTCTGCTGCTTTGCGTTTCCTGCCGCGCCGCGATGGAGTGATTTCAAGTGCACACTCTTTTTCTTCGACTTTCACCTTGGGCTTTCGGCCTCGCTTTTTTGGAACTTTATTTTCCACGACAACCTTAACGGCTGGTCTGCCTCGTCGCGCTGGTTCTTGTACATGAGCCTTCTTGTTCGGCTTGCTCTTCTTTTTCGGAGGTTCTTCCTCCTCCTCCTCCTCCTCCTCTTCATCATCTTCATCATCTTCATCATCTTCATCATCTTCCTCCACCTCTTCTTCTTCTTCTTCTTCTTCTTCATCCTCTCTCACCCAATCACCCTTTTTCTCATCCCAGCTCTTTTTGCCCCCAATGAATCTGTGCACAGTTCTATGATCTGTTATTCTTGCTTCATGGTCCCATGAGCCCTCCCTGTCAGTCTTTGGCCAGATAAACCCATATAATTTGCTATGACGTTCGCAACGTGGGCAGCTTGACTTAACGCAATAGGCATCATATTGAACGAAAACTTCATCGCAAATGTCACATGTGTTCCACTTGCTGGATTCAAGTGCCAAGAGTTTTCGATTCAGCTTGTAATCTCCCCGAACCCGAATTCGAGCAACTTTCATATCTGGCTCGGGTGACGAAGTTGGCGATTGCGAAGTAATGCCGGCAGTTACAGTCAATGCAGCAGGCTGAGAAGTGGGCATATCTTGGGTTGCTTTTCGTGGAAAAAGGCCACCAAAGAACTTTTTCTTGGCAGGACGACCTCTTTTCCTTGCTGGTTTCGGAACTACCATCGAAAGTGAGTTATCGAGAACGAGGTCAGGATCAAGCTCAGATAATTCAGAATCTTCCGAAGTGGGTGTCAATGTTGTATTCTTCACACTTGTGGTAGTAATCTTTTCATCGCGGACTGGATCATACATGCTCGTGGAAGTTGTGATAAATGTTTGTGTCAGTGGTTTGACAATAATTGTATCTTCGTCCACCGAGGTTGCATCTGTTGAAACAGCTCCATCTATGGTTGACGATGAAGGTGAGCTAGCAGCAGTGGGGACCGTGGAGGGAGTCGACGTTGTGGGAATATCCAAAGGTGTAGGCTGACTTCGTGTGCTGTCCTGCTCTTGCAAGCGATGTAGCTGAGTGCCAAGTTGGCCCAGGCCATCAACTCTTTGGCTCACACCTAATCCCGACCACTCCCCGTGTCCTCTTGCGTCAGTTCCTCCTGTTGACTTTGCTGTAGGTAGTCCACTTGAATTACCCTCTGGTCCATCCTTGGCAATCTCCTCGCTGAGCTTCGATGGCTCTCGCTTTCTCTTCTTTTCATTGGGGTATGCTGGCGGAATTTCTGGTGTGCTGTGTAGAGATTGATCCTCGGATTTGACGGTTAGTCTGTTCCTTGGAATCTTTCGTCTTCCAATAAGTGGAGGCCGGCTCTCTGGGGTCGCAGAGGGCGTTCGCGACGATGATGTCGAGCCAACTGTTCGGCGTCTATGGCGTAGTGAATAAGGCGCTTCTTGCTCACCGCCCTCAATTGAAGTTGAGAGGGTTGCAGTTTCTGTTCCTGCACCCAACTTCCATCCGTTTTGACCAGCATCTTCGCAGCTCTGACATAGACATTCACAATTATCCTCTCCAAAGTAATTCTCCCCATACGTAACAGTAATCTCCTCTCCAATATCGATCTCTCGCTTTGCAATAATCTCCATCCCAGCGTTTCCAGTAGTGCTCAACTTAGCATTCGAATCGCAGTCATGGTTAGCGAACCGCGCTGGGCCCAGGAACAACGAGGCAGATTTATTGCGACTGGAAACAACGATCGAAAAGTCTCTCCTACGAACCCTCACATCTTTCTCTTCCTCCTCGGTCATAACAACTTGCACACCACATAAATACTTGACTATCTCGCCTTTCTTGATTGTCCTTCTGGCTGTCACCGATGCTTCATGGGTATCGATCGTATATCTGTTGGTGCTGGATACTTCGAAAGGGCAGTCTGGCATGTATATGTTTATGTATCGTCGAAGATGTTGCTGAAAGTCCCTCTTTTCTTTTTCCGTCTTCAAACTGTCCCTGAACCTCTCAAGTCCGTTCAGTGCGAGCAGTTGTGTTTCGGCTTTCGCGGGATCTTTCTCAATAATAACAGCATTTTGCAGAATGGAGGTGATGTCTTCCTCACGGATGCCTCGAGAAGGATGGTAAAGAGTTCTATTCTTGCGTATGGTAGTCCAGTAATAAACCTATCAAACATAAGTCAGACGTTATGTTTTGACGCTTAGGGGAAACGAAACGTCTTACGTGATCGACAAGCGCATCGGTCAGGATATCATCATAAGAGCTCAATTGTGCAAGCGTCAAGCGCTGCCTTTTGGTAGGGGAACTTGGAGGTGCCATTGCGATCCAGGCGCGTATATCAGGGTTGTCGTTGCTGACGGCGCAAGCCCTCCAAGTGCTCTTGAGGAGGTAGTCCCTCTATCGCGTTGCGCCGGGCAATAGCAACAAGAAACGTGCATGGAATTGCGTGCAACAACCGTGATTGCTTGTGAAGGTGAGAGTAAGGAGTTGAGGTGTATTACTCGGTCTTGCTGGTGTGCGGAAGTCGTAGCCTCTTTGAGCGGCTGGCTGAAGTAACAAGGATAGTCAGGTACTTAGGTAGTGTGTAAGTAAGTAGATTCCCACAAGTCCGGAGAAAGTTGGAATCTTTTCAGTCGCGACGGAACAGAAGAAAGTGAGGTTGTATGAGGACCCCCGAATCAACCCAAAAACAAAAAGCAATTAAGCAAAGGAGTGTACGCCGTCAAATGCAATGAATCATGCCATTGTATATTGTGTAATGAGCAATGAGGAGGCTGGGTAGTTGGTTGTTTGAATGAACCTACCTACGCGTGCCTCATCAGGCATAATATTAAGATCACACTGAGACTAACCGTAATAGGTCCCGCATCGACATCGCGAACGCATGTGCGGAATAATAGGAAGAAGCAGCATATCAAAATTTGGCAGACGCCGTGGTATGATCTCAAGATGATTCAATTAAAGGTATGTCTATGTTCTGCTTATAAGCCTCCAGTCACTGATGAACATGTAGACAATGCTCAATTGCATCGACAACTCGGGCGCCGCCGTTGTCGAATGCGTAAGAGTTCTTAAGATGAAGAGAGCGGCGAAGATCGGTACGACAACCTTTCCTCGAGCACCCAGCATATCGATGTCATCTTACAGCATAAAATTAGAGACGCGCTAATATACAGGAACACAGGAGACCGCATCATTGTGGTAGTACAGAAGCAGCGGAACTTTGGTCCAGAGTCTGGTGGAAGTGTATCGATTTCCGCATCGAACAAGGTTCGAAGAGGAGACATGCGCCATGCTGTTGTAGTCCGTACTGTAAAGAAGTTGCAAAGGGAGGATGGAAGTGTCGTCAAGTTCGATGACAATGCTTGTGTCCTGATTAACAAGTCTGGAGATCCTATCGGCACAAGATTGAACGGTATGGAGTGCACAGCATCATGAATTACAGTTTATTCATTAGAATACTTTGCTAACACACACCGGATTTTCAGGCGTCGTTGGAACTGAGCTCAGAAAGGCAAAGTGGTCGAAGATTTTGTCCCTTGCCCCGATGCATTTGTAAGAGTCAGGAAAGAAGATATTCACTTTGTAAAAAACATATTGATGCAAGGCACTGGCGGCGTTACAATGGGTTGAAATTTAAATTTTATATGAACCAGGCAATCCACTAGCCCAAACTCCAGACTCCTGATGCTATAACCCTTGGCCACCCGCAATGAAAATGCTACCCTCATAACTCCTTTTCAATATCCTCGCCCATGTCTGTGTCTGTTCGAAAACGCTATTGGGTATCACTGGAAAATCTCACCGCATCCACAGCAGACGTAGAACAATTTCTGGAGTATGTTATTAGCATAAAACTCCTTAGGTAGCAGGGAGGTAGTGGCTCACCATTCCTGTTTCTGCAGATCTTTGTTGTGACTGGAAGAATACAGCGTCCGTTTCCTTGCACTTGGGGCAGGTCTTGTTGGATCTTGGGAGCTAAAAGGCAAAATCATGTCAGCAGAGGGTCAAAGAATGCCATACTAGCAACTCATTTCTTCTCTGTCTGAGCAACTTGCTGCTGAGTCTCATCTTCATCGTCCGCGAGGCCTTCGTCGTCCATGTACAGGTCTTCTGATGATTCTGCATCTTTACAGATATCGCATGTGATCACACAACCACAAAAAGTGCAAAGATCGGGGCAACCAACCGTTGGGTCTGATCCAACATCCTGAGTAACACCAGCAGTCTCACCAACAGCGTTGTTGAGTACATTGCGGAACACACATGAGGAAACGGCCTCTTCGCTATATTGGCAAGTTCGACAGGCAAAGTTCAATTTGTGGGTTTGGGCATCTTCTTTTGGGTACAGCATATTCGAGCTATCATAATATCAGTATCAGCAAATTTTGTATCAGTTAGAAGCAATGTAAACTCAACATACCATTCGCTGCAGAAGCGGAAAGTGATCTGCTCAAGATGTTTTTGTTTTGGCTGGTGTTCTCCTGCTGAAGACGCTGGGGATGCCATGATGTGGTTGAGCGCGGTTTGCGTACGTGTTTGGAGATCGCTGAAGCTGTAGTAGAGGAACAGGTTTGTTTGTAAATATTGTGTCCAAATGGGTAGTAGGAGGTTGTTCTTGGATGAGGCGTGTCGCACTGTTCGTTGATCGAAGACAAAGTACTTGGAGGGCAAACGTCGCGCGCGACATTGTAAGGTATGGCGCGGAAAGTCAGCGCGGCCTAGCCTTGTAACTAAACTCAATGTAGAACACCCCTCAATCCCAGCTTGTTTACAGTCACATGAGTACCTTTAGTAGTAGACCGGGAGCTTCCTGCAGTAGCCGCATAATCACTTTACCAAACCAACTTTCAAGAACTCTCTGTGATCGAGCTCTACACACATCAACCACGCATACTATATCGAAGCATATATTCAAATTCATCCAAAATGGTAGGATTTTATCTCCGATTCCTGCAAGACTTTTGCTCTGTGCCCTTGCCACACAAGGCCTTGCAAGTTACTGATTGCGATACAGACAGATACAGGACTCCCATCGGGCTGGGAGGTGCGTCACTCTAACTCTAAGAACCTCCCTTATTATTTCAATATCGCACAGCAAAGCTCTCGCTGGGAACCACCGTCTGGTACCGATACAGAGAAGCTTAAGGCCTATATGGCGGCCCATCATAGCGTGCAGGAAGTACAACCAGATCAGAGAATGAATGGCCAGGACGGAAAGATTCGCGCAAGTCATTTGTTGGTAAAGCACAAGGACAGTAGAAGACCAAGTAGTTGGAGAGAGGTTGGTTTAGCTTGGCATGAGATATTGAGTAGTAAATGCTGATGATAGCAGGCTGAAATTACTCGTACAAAAGACGAAGCTATGAGCATCATTCTCACTCATGAGGCTCACATTAAGAACGGTAGCAGCACTCTTGGAGAGCTTGCTATCAGCGAGTCGGATTGTAGCAGCGCACGGAAGATGGGCGATCTGGGTTACTTCGGAAAGGGTGATATGCAGAAGGAGTTTGAGGATGCAGCATTCCAGTTGAAGCCCGGGGAGGTCAGCGGGGTGGTCGAAACTGCCTCGGGTCTGCACTTGATCGAGAGGTACGTATCGTCTTTGAAATTTGTTCTTATAGAAGTAAATCACTAATGAGATGTGCAGACTGGCGTAGGCAGGAGTTTGATTGAGTTTGATTTCATGGACATGAGGAAGCTAACTTGGTGTACGGCATTTGATTGAGTCTTTCGAACATAAGCACTTTCCTTATCTTACAAAAGCATGTCTATGCATTATCATGATATATATTGCGGACCACGGTTCAAGCACGACAGAGGAATTGCTCAGGTTCCTTTCTGTTGTTGACAAATATTAATCTACAAATGAAATTCGACGTAAGATAGTATGCTCAGTCTAGTAATTGAGGATTTTGAGGAGAGACAAATCTTCACAACATTTCAAAGGAATCCAATTTACTTCGGTTACTGGACTGAAGACCTGAGGTATCTACTGACCTACTTGTGCAGTGTGTAACTTTGAGCCGTGGAGCTTGCTATCGGGCTCTTGGACAAAGGGCTTGTAAAATGACGTAGGTAGAGTCGAGTCGAGGGAGAGAAGCATCTCGCTCGACTCTCGCTTCATCGACTAGGATAGGGACTTACGTAGGACAATGGGAACCACCTCGGCTCTTGTGTATCGGAATATGTCGCGATAAGGTTTGCGCATAGGCAGGAAACTACTTTAAACCTGCATGACAAGTACCTTACTCGTAGCTATCATGTATGATAGACGTAGTTGTGCCTACGGGTGATGGACAAGTATAAGTTGAACAAAGCCGGGTAAGCAGCTGCTCAGATTCAATCATGGATCACCAGATGAGGAATATTGGATCATAAAGGCGGAGAAGATCGTTTCGTCAAAATGATCTTAACGTTGTTACAGCCACTTAAGATCATCATTTTACAACCCATTATGCCCAGCCTTTTTCAACACATTTGCGCATAATTAACAGAAAACTCGAAGAGAACTCGAAGAAATCCCTAAATCGTATTCAATATGCGAGTTTTTTACTGTATGGGAATCGTACAACACTTCCGATCAATTCCTCGTGAAATACATTTAAAAATTGGCAGTGTTAGAAGTAGGTGTTACAAGCATTATGGGTTGCAAAGCATTATTTGTTGGCGCTTTCATTGGTTCATAGACTACTCAGACTATTCTCCTTCAACATCCATTCCATAGGGAGGTAGCAACCTGGAAATATTCATCGAAAACAATTTCTTATTATATCACCCATCCACTTGACATCAGCGGCCGCTATACTGCCGACCTTCTCTGAACATCCACCAATCTAGAGTTCCCTGTTTTCATCAGGTACCGCGCCTCTGCACATGATTGAATGAATAGACGTTCACAGACGACTGCTACCACATACTACCTAATAACTATTGTACTGCCTTCATTCTCTTTCCCAGCAGCCCCAATCTATTCATACTCAAATTCAGTTGTCGAAGCGAGATACATGTAACAATCAATCTTTATTTGGGCAGTATCAGCTTTCTGGATTTCAGTGTGAAGTGTTCAAAAGATCGTCTAAGGATCACAACTTTGAAAACCAAGAACTTCACTGGAACCGAGATGACCACAGATACGCCAACGGACAAGCTTTTTCCAGGTGACAAGCCAAAGTGGAATAGTGAGGGCATTTGGGTGCTTCCGGGTTGGGCAATACCACCAGTGAGAATCGAATCATCTTTAGCATATTCAATGGCAACTGACATATTTCAACCAGATAGTCGCCGGTATTATCGTTGGAGCCCTGTATGTTACCCGACGTCAAAATTACTACATTTTCGGCCTTAAAGAGACTTCTTTGCACGAGAGGCTGCTCGATGAGGATCCCTACTTGTCCAGAAGTTCAAATGATATTATGTTGGGTGATCATCTGACCGAGGGTAGTGTTGATTCAACATCTACATTGAAATTCCCTCAAAAGAAACGACAATCTTGTGGCATGGTGCTATATACCCCCAACTCATCGAGGTTTGCCCGTCACTTACATAGTCGTATTATGCAAAAATTTCCGTTTTTGATGGAGTTGATCTATTGGGTCACTCTATGCGCCTTCTTGAAAGCAGCACGTTGGGAACTGCAGGCCATTTTCTCAAAGGCAGAGGCTTGGGATATTGCACAAGACCATGGTCTAGACATTCTGGAATTCGAGCAGTTCAGTTGGTTAAAATTCCTGTGGTTAGTGACAGAGCTGGACTTTCAGAAATGGTTCCTCCTCCATCAGTCATTTTTAACCACCTTAAACCTCCTATACACTCTGGTCGACGTTGCCGGTTATGTTGGGTAAGTCAACAATGGTTCATAATATGTTGCTTCCAATATTTTTGCTTTATAAGGTAAATCTAACGTCCTCGATAGCTTTATTGCTTGGTACTATTACAATGCACCATCCTTCCAGGGCTTTGCTAATATACGTCGCACGATGGTACTCGCCAATGTATTCACCTTCTGGATTTCTGTTATTTACCCTTGTTTACCTCCCAAGCTTCTATCTGAGGAGTATGGCTTTATCGATCCTACTCATCGTGGTACTGTTCAGTCTCTCTGGATGTCTGGAAGATCTACTGGATATCTCGCTTCTATGCCATCCATACAATATGGCTATGGTTTCTGTATTGGATGCACATTAATCTACCATTCTACTATCTTGCGTCAATCTCTTGAGCCTGGGGAGGTCGAGAAATCTCTCTTCTGGAAATCACTTTACTTGTTTCTAGCAGTCCTCTATCCTCTTCTGATTGTGGGGGCGACTGTGGCTACAGGTAATCACTACTGGTTAGATGCATGTGCTGCAAGTTTCGTCGTTGTTTTGGCTTTTCTTTGCAACCGCGTCTTGCTTGTATTTTTGTCGTTGCAAGATCTTGTGTTCTGGTGCCTTCGCATCGAAAAGCCAATCCCTAGTACTAGCGAGCGATTGTGCAAAGAGATTGCACATTGATGTGCTGAAATTTTCGTTATATTAATTGCAGTTCTTGGTTGATGGGAATCTACATGATACTAATATGCTCATACTGGGAGGTATTGTGGTATTGTACACGCCGTCACTGAAAATCACTTTTGGTCAAGGAAACAATGCTCTTAATGGGTTTAACCAGGGCTATCCACTTGCATCGCTATCAGATCCGGGATCTGCTGTTGATCAAGGTTTCAGAGGTTCCAGGAGACAGATGCACCACTCATAGTATGTCTGCCGTTCATGGGACTTGATTTTTATGTGGTTCGAAGACGTTGCGACGTTGCCTACCTAGGTATGGCTTTAGATACTTACATACCTACTATATAGGTATCTACTCAAACAGGTAGATTAATAGCTATAATTACATAGTTACGTATTGGAGTTCACTATACCCTTTTAGGTATGACTTGAGGCGGGCGAGACTAGGTACATACCTACTTAGGTTAGGTAGCTTTAGAGCTTGCGCTTGGGCCTTCCCTGCGCGTGGCTCTTCCCGTCTGTACCTTACCTAAGGTGTCGTTTTGGCGCTTAAGCCAGATCCTCACAAAATTATCCTGGTTGAGATACAGCTTGCGCAATAATTAAATCGCGTTCCTTTAACTCGCGTATCTCTTCAATATCCATATATTGCGTTACGGAAAGCCAACATTTTGTTATTCCAAGCAAACTATATTCACCACAACCTGTATTACGTCTGTTCTGGATCCATTGTGACCCACACAGCGTGTTGCATTCACATCTAAAATTCTCACGCGTCGTGCTACTGCTGTTCCCTGGCACGCGTCAAAACTGTCCCATTTACGCGTCAATTTCAACTAATGCCTGATTCCGAGGCTTTGAACATGGCCGAGGAAACACCAACCACTGATGTTGAAATGGGGGGAGGGGATGACGATGTGATTGAGGTCTCAGCGCCGGCAACTGTTGCTGGTACCGAAGCCGATATTCCAGAGAGGGAGAATGGCACCCAACCTGTACTGGAGGTCGAGGCTGAGGTCAAGGTCGGGGAAGCCGAGCCAAAGGGTCGGGTCACATTTGTTGACTACTTGAGAAGCCCAATCGTTGAACTTTTAGTTGGAAGAGAAGATGGCCAGTTGAAGCTGAGCGCACATCAAGCTTTGCTTGTGCAGAGTCCCTGGTTTGCGGAGGCATGTAGTGAATTCAGCGAAAACGAACAAGTAAGTTAGGAGCAGGCAAGTCTATGATTTGTTCAACTCACAATTTCATGCAATAGACTCGTCAAATTGAGATGGAAAATGAAGATCTAGAAACTGTTGGCTGTTACCTCGAATGGGTCTATACTGGAGAATATTTCCCGAAGCGCTTGCCAGATAGGACCCTCGAGAAGGAGCCTAATACTCCTTTGATGGATAGCACTGGGGATCAGTTGCTGAAGCATGCGAAGGTTTACACACTTGCTGATAAGCTTGGGGTTAACGAACTCAAAACTCTGGCGCACTCAAAGATCCACTGTGTTGATTCAACAGCTCGGGGAGAAATTGCATATGCAAGATACGTTTACGCAAACACTCCCAAGGAAGATGTCACAATTCGCAAACCAGTTGCTGCGTTCTGGGCGCAGAGAAGTCACGTCCTTCGCCACGATGCTGGAGGTGACTTCCGCGAAATGTGTCTGGAATTCCCACAGTTTGCTTTTGATGTTCTTTGTAAGTCTAAGCTTTCCTTCGTGGTATGACAAAGGCTAATCAAGTTTGTAGCGCGTGTCCTGGATGAGAAGCAAGCGAAGGAGAAGAAAGAACACCCAGCTTCAGCTCGTAAGCGCCCTCGCCATAGTAATGCCTAAAAGAAACAGACCTGGCCTCTCTTGAATTGATATATTCTACGGTATCTCACAGGCTGTGCTCAAGAAGCTCCGCTCACAGCTTTAATCGTCCGACGAAAGTTCCCATTGCTCTTACACCTCAATACAACCAGGCTTCTGCATTTTGTGCTTCAAGAAGTCTCTGTAACATAGCCTTTCTTGCCTTTGCTGCAAAAATTTATACCCTTTGGAAGATATTAATGAAAAGTTTCTCAAGAAATTTAGCTAATTAAGCATTGCATTTCACGGCCTCTAAAGCGTGTACGGAAGAAAATTAACACAACTTGGTCACAAATCTTTTTTTTTTCAAGCTGCTTTGAAAAAAGTTGTAAAGTACTAGGTCAAAGGTTTCTATACGACTCTTAAAACACCCCGAAATTACCCTTTTTAGTAAAGGATTTCTTGGGGCTTTTATATTACCACTACATTCTATTATACAAGATATATTATACTAAAGGCTAGCTATAAAGTAACATCTTACCTCTATACCTAATTCAATGTATAAAAAGGCGTTGAAATGAATATAGTTAGGCACCTTATATATACTTACAATAGGGTTTTTTAATAGTTAACTTACAATATATAAAAGTGTTTGACCTAAATAAGTGTTGTGTATAAAACTATAGCTCTATTAGTAAAAGACGTAGTGTCAAGTGTTTCATTAACAAGAAATCTATCTACTCAATTGCTTTACAATAATATTTCCAATATACAGTTAGTCCTATAATGCAAAATTACCAAGTGATATCGAACCGGAAATCTCTAATATCTCACTATTACAGCCTTGTAGCCAAGGCTACCATCAGTAATCCACTAATAACCTTATATGGCAGCCGAAAGCGTGGGGCGCCTCAAATCGCAGCCCACCAAGCTCCACAGAAGGTGACAACATTCAAGCGTCGTGCCATCAATTCAGAAGATTCATAAGAATCGTTCGTACTCACGAAAGACGAATGCTCGCGTCACCTTCATATATTTCCTAGTCAAATTTACAGCCATTGGCCATCATGGCTTCCAACCCGACCGCAACACTCACCTCTCTCCTTCGCGGCTCCAGCATTACCGACCACGATGAGATTCTCAAGGCCTCGAATGCTGTACTCAAAGCCTCCAAGGGTAATACGGAGGCTTACCATACTCGTGTCGTCGCTCTCTTGAAACTCGACCGCTTCGACGATGCGCTTCGGGCTCTGGATGATGGAGGAGATAAATTGGCTGCGCAATGTGTCCTCGAGAAATCATATGCTCTATACAAAACAGGACAGCTGTCGGAAGCTGCGGCCCTCATTTCCAGTGCTGAGAGTGGGGATAAGAGGGCGCTGAAACATGTTCAGGCTCAGGTGGCTTATCGAGATGAGAGATTCGAGGATGCTACAACCATATACGCCGAGCTAGCGCGCAAAACTGGTGGTGTAGAGGGGGAAGAGAACGATCTGAGAATCAACGGATTGGCTGCTGATGCGCAATTGGAGTGGTCTGGAAAGGCGACACAATCGCGAGAGGTTGAGAGAGAGGATTTGGAAGCTTTCGAGACTGCCTACAATGCTGCGTGTGGTTGTGTTGCACGTGGAGAATTGGAGAAGGGCGCAATGCTCTTAGGGAGAGCAAGAAAGCTCTGTGAGGTTTTGGATGAATTAACCGACGAAGAGAGAACGGGCGAGCTATTGCCAATAATGGTGCAGCAGGCCTACGTGCTTGTACGTTTGGGCAAGCTGGAAGAAGCTGCGAAATTACAGGATATGATTAGCACAGCAGAGTATGTTGGTTTATACAATATTTCAGAGCCATCTAACGAATTCACAGTGTACCTGAGCCGCCGACGAAACTCATTGCACAGAGTAACGCGCTTGCAGCTTCTACCAGTGTGACAAATCCATACGAATTACAGCGACATCTCGAATCGGTGCCAAAGCTTCTACAAAGCGAGAGGTTGTTCGATTATCAGAATTCAGTATTCCGTCGCAATCGCTATACCGTTGATCTGAAATCTCAGAAATACAAGGGTGTTGCTCTCAGTACTTCTAAATTCCTTGCCAAACATCCATCACCAACTTTGGACCCATCAGTAAACAGCATTGCCGTCCTCAACGCTGCAGCGCATACAGAATGCGCTGTATCAAAATCTGCTATCAAGGATGTCCTCCCAGAACTTGAGAAACGCCCCCTTGATGTTGGATTGCTCCTCGCCATAGTTCAATTATACGCACTTGTGGATAATTTTGCTGCAGCCACTGAGGTTGTGGAAGCGTTTTTCAAGCGTTTGGAAGCAGCTGACAAGGAAGAGATGAGATTCGCGCCTGGCTTAGTCGCACTGGCAGTTTCATTATATAGGTCACAAGGACGTATTGGTCCATTGCGATCTGAACTTTCCAAAGCATCCAGCTATTGGCGGTCAAAACCTCAAGGCGCGGAGAGTTTGCTCAGAGCCGCTGGCATTGAACTTCTGGAGAGTGGAAAAGCTGTAGATCTTGAGGCTGCCAGAGAAATCTTTTCCAGCTTGCGAGAGAAGAACCCAAGCGATCGCGTGGCTATTGCTGGCTTTGTAGCTAGCCACGCTGCTTCTGATCCATCTAAGGTGCAGGGCGAAGCAGAGAAGATGACAGATATCGAGAAACTCATCGCTGATGTAGATGTCGATGCTTTACTTGATGCCGGTGTTGCTACCAGAGATCCAATTAAAGTCGTGATCAGCAAAAAGCGTTCAGGACAGGATTCTGAGATGAAAGATGCGCCTGCTCCAAAGTCTAAGAAGATCAGAAAGAACAAGATGCCAAAGGACTTTGTTGCGGGCAAGGTTGTAGATCCAGAACGTTGGCTGCCAATGAGGGACAGAAGCTCATACAGAGCTCCCAAGGGCAGGAAGGGAAAGAAGAAGGCGAACGACCTTACCCAGGGTGGTGTCGTAAAAGACGAGGAGGCATTGGAGCTTGTAGGGGGTAGCCAGGTGAAAGTTGAGAAGGCCAATGGAGGAGCTAACAAAAAAAAGAAGGGCAAGGGAAAGAAATAAGTGGTCACCCTGAGGATAACCTTATAGAAGCTTTCGCGCATGATTTCCCATCCTACTTTGAAGTCTTGACCTTGTCCACCGTTTGTCTCGTTTCTACCCTGTACTCTCTCCCTGAGCATCTATGGAGACTGGGATATAACCACGCTGGATCGTTAAAAAAAAGAACGTTACGATATTGCAGTGTGGCATAGATAATGAAGAAAAGTTACGATGAAAGGCGACATACAGAATGTATGTAAACAGGTCCTTAAATATACTAAACAATTGCGAAATTGACTCGATTTGCTTTCATGATATCATGATCTGACGCTTGTTTAGAGGCTGATTGTGTGAGTCGAGGGGAAGCCTCAATTCGCTTATTAAGTAGAAAGATATCGGAACAACAGTCGCGTGTCGCGTCAACCATCCAGCTCCATACCCCACACGAACCCATACATCTGTGACCGCCCCTCGGCCAGACAGTATGCTATAAAATACATTCGAAAAATCTTTCATACCAAATAGACGTATTACAACTGCGATCATGCCTCGACCAAAGCGCACCAAGGTTGCACCCTCCGCCCCTACAGTACGCGTCACGAAATCGACCGCGACAACGAGAACTATCCGCAAGGCAGTGGAACCTGCCACACAGCAAATAGAGGATATCAGCGATGTAGAAGAGACGTCGAGAACAAGATCAAAACGCGTTCGAGCCTCTAATACTCCTGTCGCGGCTGCAACTACACGATCCCGCAGGACCGCGTCTTTAGCTGTGTCTGGACCAAGCAATGCCGAAGTATTGGAGGGATTGAAGGACAAACGCGATGTGGCATTGGGACGACTGGCAGGAGAGGATATTGACTCAGAAAGTGAGAAGGCAGTCATGATATCTTCTGCAGAAGTAGAGGAGCGACTCAGCAGTAGTAGCCCATCGATCGAGATGAGTCGACGTGAAACTGCCCCATCAGTTGGTGGAAACTCCCTTTTGAATGTAAAGAACTTCCGAAGACGGCCACACGAGGGCAGTATCTTGGGCAGGGGGGCAGCAGGAGGAAGGTCAAGCGTGGAGTCTGATATTGATGCTGGAGTGAGCATGGTGAACGCACCACGACCTGAAAACTCAACATTGGCAAAGGGGAAATTCAGACGACGGGCAAGAGAGCCAAGTATTCTGGATGGTGGGGTAGATCGTCAGCGCTCAAGCAGCCCAGCTTTGGATTTGGAAATGGATATCGATAGTACCGGACTCGCATCTGCTGTTGCTACACCAGCACAAACACAGCCAGGGTCTGCGCTTAAGTTTGGTACTTTCCGCCGTCGGGCCAGACAGCAAAGTATTCTCAGCTCGGCCCAAAAACCACGCGGCAATGCTTTTGGCCTTCCTGATGATGACGATTTTGCACCCGAAGACGAGTCTACGCCATTGAATCTATCAAAGAAGCGAGCAGAGGTTGGAGCAAGTTCGCAGCCACCTGCTTCTTCTTTGGCATCTCGAAAGCGCAAGATCTCCAACATTGAGGTACCGCGTTCGTCACCAGTCGGAAGCTCCGAGACTGATATATATGGACTCGAGACAATACCAGCTACGGCTTCTCAGAGGACACGCCGTGAGACTACAGCACCAGAAGAAGAGCCAGAGGAGGAGGAACAGAAACACGCCATGCCAGAAATGCGCCCAGTAACTCCAGATGCTCAACATGATACTATGGCGCCACCAATTAGCAGTAGTCCAATACCAAGTGTCGAAACACCACCCAGAGGCCATTCATTACGTTCAGCACCCCTACCAGCAGTAGGAACGAGACGACAGCCACCTCGAAATCAGCAACAACAACAAATCACCGCAACACAAGATTCACCGATTTCATCTCCTCCACCTCTTACACACTCCCCCAACTATAAGAAACCTGCCGCAGGAAGAAAGGTCAAGGAGCAAAAGAGACCCGACACATTCTCAACAGCTGAACTCCAAGATATGCTACCAAGACGACGAAGGCGCCAACAGCGTGACGAATTCGATGTCCCGAGCTCATCAGACGAAATTGACACGAGTGGC
Source organism: Xenosphaeropsis pyriputrescens (assembly GCA_022609375.1). NCBI lineage: Eukaryota > Fungi > Ascomycota > Leotiomycetes > Phacidiales > Phacidiaceae > Xenosphaeropsis > Xenosphaeropsis pyriputrescens. Next base: position 95,472 of record JAGKQE010000017.1, on the reverse strand, counting down.
CTACGCGACTCAGATGACGAACTAAGCCATCTCGAAGTACGAACCAGGCATCAAACATCAGCTGTCCCCTCTCTTACCTCGCTGAAAAAGAAGCCCGCGCCCAAGCCCGCTTCCAAGACAACCACGCCCGCGAAATCAAGCACCAAGCGCACGTATGCTAGCCGACGACCCGTCGGCTCCGACAAGGAGAACGCCGCCGAGGCCAGCGATGAGGAGATGGAGGATTCGCTGGCGCCGATACGGCAGGAGGAGAGCGAGTCGAGTCAGGAGTTGGAGAAGAGGCTGGGTCGGGAGCTCAAGCTCATGAAGAGGAAGTTCGAGGACGTGGATAAGTGGGAGCTGGAATTCGAGGAGGTTACGGGTAGTAGTAGCAGTCCTCGGGACGCGAGATGAAAGGTGCGGGGTCTTGATGTGTCGGAATGCGCGCTGGAAAATGGAGGAGGGGGGGTTACTAGGTGTTGGGGAGTCTGATAGGGTTATTATGAATGTAGAAACGTCTGCGTATATTTATGTTTTGAACTGCTTGCGCTGGAATTTCTTGCTTGTTTTGCTGTTGCCGCGGTCGCTCAGATATTTCAAGTTGTATAGTACGTAGAATTCTTGGACATTCTACGAGTCCTTCTCCACACATGCGAATCTCCAATCACGTGGAATTTCACCTTGCCAAAGGGGGTAGGGGGACAACCAAGGACATGTATAATATGTATTCTTATCTACAGGTCAAGAAACAACAATGACACTGGTGTACACGTATGTCCACCCCAAAAACACCATGCATGCTCCTCCCACAGATAACAGAACGAACCTCCGCAATGCCGCGTCGCATAGCACACTAATTCCATGAATCTCCTACCAAAATCCCGCCCCCTTCATTCCCCAGCATAGTATACAAATTACCACGTTCACGAAGAAGCCTCGTCATCATTAGAGCCACCGTTTGTGGCCTCGTCAAACCCCCTCCCCTCATCCGGATGCGAGATCATGTGGTCCATGAATTCGATGTAATCGTACTGGGGCATCCCACGGTCCTCCTTGACGTCTGGGCCCTTGTGAAGCGGCATGAATTCCTTCAGCTTGTCGATGACCTCGTCGGGGACCAGACTGTGTCTGAGGTCCATCTCAGTGACGTAAGGCTTGCCGTCTGCGACCTCTCTGAAACTCTGGAAGACTTGTTCCGCGGTATTCTGGTCCTCGGTGACATCGACCATGAAGCGAATGAATTGCTCAAAGGTCACGTATTCCTTTCCAGTGGATGTCTCGAGGAAGTAATCATGCATTTCGTCTTCGGAGAAAACGAGACCGAGGGAAGCCAGGGCAGCTGAGAACTCAAGCTCCTGAAGGGAGTTGGAAGCGTCGCGATCGAAATGACGGAAGACACTCTCGAATTCTTCCAGTTGGATCGGTGTTAGATTAGTCATGCTTCGTGCTACTACCTGGTTGTCAAGGAAAGCTAGCTTCTTTGAGACCGAGTTCTTTACAAGACCAAGTTCGTAGCATAATTCGTCATAGGTATATGTTGTAAAATCGTTTTCTTCAATGTTGGCCTCCTCGCATTGCTGGTCGACAGCAGCAATTTTCTCGAGGTAAGCGTCAAGAGGTGGTAGGTTCTCATGTAGTCGCCGGACATGTACTAACTGGTCTTCAACGTCACCCTCAAGACCAGAAATAGCTAGCTGCATGGTGTTAAGAGCCATAGCAAAGTCGTTCGCTTTGTCGGCGAAGGACCTTCGAAGAGCGTTCTTGATACTGCAAGTCGTTAGTTCAGGTCGATAGGTAGGCTCGAAGGACTCACTCTCTGATTGTCTCGTTGATGAGCTGACCCCTTGACATCTCGGACTTCATCAACGAGGCCCAAGCCTGCTCCATAACATCCAACCTCACATCTGGCGGTGGATCGTATGCTTTGAGGCGGTACGTACTCAGTTTCGTCTTGATGTTACCAAGCAAAGCCGCTAGATCACTCTTTTCCGCAACCCATTCTCTCTTTTTCCCTCTCTTGTAGGCGCTGAACTCTGTCGCTTGCTTCTTCGCATCCACATATGTACCTTCAAAAGTTGAGTCCTGCCACTTTTGACCCTGTTCCGCAATAGCTTTCAGCAGCGCCCTCACGCGTTGCTCAAAGGCATTTTGCATCTCCCATGCTCCCTGCATGTTATTTACGAACTTCTCAACTCGTCGCCCTGCATTCTCAACCTTTTCCATCTGCGAGAAGGCATGGAACCAGTAGGCAATATATGTCATCAAACTTCGTTCATCGGGCTTCGCAACATCGCACACATCTTCGACATCTAGCAACGCAGGAATTCCAATTTCCTTGCTCGCAATATCAAAGGCCATTTGCATGTTTCCCTTGTGATCATCTTTATCAAGAGCATCGTAGTCGATCAGATCGGGTCGGTGAATATCCAACAATGCACAGAATGCAAGTCCATTGTTCCAACTCGAGCTGAAGTCCCTGACCTCGATCTCATCATAGCATGCAGTTTTTCTCTGACACCACAAGAGCAGACCCTCCTTAGCTGTCATACCCTCTTCATTGATGTCGGAGATTGTGAATCGCAGAATCAAAGTCCAAATAAGTCCGAGGATGATTTTCCTGTTGCCATCCACCACATCCTCGGCACCAATGTTTGTCATCTGAATGCCACGCGACTTAATAAAGTCGAGCGACAGGTTGGCATTCTCGAAGCGTTGTACTCGAAGTTTTGGTTTCGCGGCATATCGGCCAAGTGATTCGTTTGAAAGACATTCAAGAAGATGAATGAGCATTACCTATTTGAATGCATTAGCAACTTCAACTTGCAATTCGTACAAAATGGAAACACTTACACCATCACTCAGGTCTTTCACCAGATCCTCCACCACCTTGCCCCGTACTACAATTTTGGTATTCATCCTACGACACAATGCATTAGTTCACATCTCTCTCCACGCACCGCAGCGCACCACACTCACCATTTCGTGAATGTCTTCTGCTGCACCGTGATCCACTTCTGCTGCTCCGCGAAACCCATCTTGACTGATTTACGCTCATGTGCTGGCTCAACAGCTGCAAGCGCCTCTTCGACTTTTCCGCTCTGATATTCGCTTCTGGTCGTGCGGTGTCTACCTCTTCCCTGTACAGGTGAATCTTTCTTTGCCTTTTTGCTTGTGAGAACGAAGCTCTCTGTAGCACTCTTCCGTTCTCTGCCAGTGGCGAGGGTGTGGGAGCGTGTACGGGTTTGTAAGCGCCTGCTCTTTGGACTCGACTCCTCTTTGTCTGTGATTGTGATGAGCTGATTAGGGGAGTCGAAAAGATGGCGCGAGGTGGTAGGGAGTTCCCGGGTGGTCTGAGTAGACAGGCGATGGAGGTTGCAGCTCAGGACGTCGGGGATCTCTTGTGGGATATGGTGGGCAGCAACAGCAACAGCAACAGCAACAGCAACAGCAACGACAGCAGCAAATTTGCTTTCGGGGTTCAGGTCTTCTGGTGAAGGGGACGTTACTTCATGGACCTCGACGTCTTGTTGTATGGCGAGATCTATACCGGGAAATGCCGACGGTCGTGGTGGTTGTTGATGCTGGTGAGCTTGGGTACTGTTAGCGGCGGGCGTGTCGTGCTTGTGCTTGTGCTCATCCACGGCTAACAATAGTGATAGTGATGGGCCCTCTGCACCCTCGTGCTCACCCTCACCCTCACTCTCACCCTCGCCCTCGCCCTCGCCCTCGCCCTCCCCACCGCAGCCGCCAGAAGCATCCACTCCGCTTTCCCACTGCGGTACCCCTGAAGCCGTGATAATGCGCTCCTCCTCGCTACTCCCCCTCTCCACCGACAACTCACCCAAATCATCACAACAGCCCTGCAAAGACGCCGGTCCCTTCCCCAACTCACCACCCAAGTCCGTGTGCTTGGTGCTATTCCCGTCACCCTGCTCCACCGTCGAATTATTCCTAAATGAATCACTTTCTTTCTGCAGGGTCGCATCCGTAGGGCGTGTGATAAATGAAATTACTGAATTGTCATCGTGGAATCCCAATCCCAATCCCAATGCCATATCCGACGTCTCCTCTTGACGTCGCAAGGGGCTTTCTGCCTCGATTGCCGCGGTCGCACTTTCGGCCTCTGCATTCTCTCGAGAGGGCGGCCTTCTGGCCATTTCCTCGTCGAGATCTCGCGGCACGAATTCCGGTGGAGTGGCCGGTCGTGTCTCAGGGGACGAGTCTATCATGGGGGGAGCATTGCCGCTCGAGTCACGCGACTTGTCTTTCTTGAACAACCACATGTTTGCGATGCGAGTCTCGAGGCGGATTTTGGGTTCACGATGGCCGATAGTCTTTCGTGAGGTCTGAGCTGAGGCTGGGGAGGTCGATCTCACGACTGAGACCTTTGTCTCTCAGGACGATGGGCATCTGGAGATCTTTATGGGGGTTCTGGGGCTTGACGACATTGTGTTTCTGGGCACACAGGTGAAACGTCTAAAAGTTCTACATCTATCCTCGATAAAGGTTTTATGGTGAAGATGGCTGTGCCAGGCCATTCATGCCCGTTGGGATCTATGTCTTTATGCATAAATCCACTGCTTCATTCCTGGCTGAAAACTCAGGAGAAACATAACGTCTGAAGGATTTCCAATAAGCATGTGTCTTGAAATATTCACCAGACTACTGTGACAGACCAACATATTGGAAAATCACGGCAGTGGATTCATTGAAATTTAGAAAGTATTGATAGCTATACAGTGAGTGATGAAAGCCGTGATTTCATTAAGGTTGTCAACAATGTCAAGAGCAACAAAAATCTCTCAGAGTCGTGCAATCTGTACATTGGGATTTGCAAAGCTGTAAGCAGCGATGTAATCATTGGAAGCAAGACAATACAAGAAACATGATCATTTATCTTCGAGAAGGTGTCTGGAGCCATATAATTACTATCTTGGGGTGAGCAGTCATGAAAGATACAGGCAATTAAAGGCTTGAGACAGCCAAGGTCTTCACGACCATGCAAAAAAACCATAAGACAACATCAGGAATCTGAGTGTGCTTGCGAGAAAAATATATGTATATACAAGAAGTCATGGTAAGGACTCAACCTTCGAGAGGTTCCAAGTGTATCTGAAACGCAACGCATGATTAACCTCAAAACTTGACACGACCGTCTTATGTCGCCATCTCGACACATCGGATCCCAAAACACTCATGCACCACCAGCTCCATCCTCCGTTCTATAAAAAAAAAAAGACAATACAGTACCTGCCTTGAACGTATTCAACCGCGTCCAACATTCCACTAAGCCCTAAATTATGTGTTCCAGCTCAGATTTATACACATGAAACTGGACAATCCACGCGAAATCCAAACCACAGTACTTATAAGATAGATGCTTCAACACCTGCACTCGTGTCTCCTGATGCTCCGGCTGATGCTCCACCTGACACCCCAGCCGATGCCCCACCTGAAACTCCAGTTGACGCGCTTCCACCAAGCAAGCCACTGAGGCTACCCAGAAGACCACCAAGAATACCTCCAGATGATGAACTGCTTCCGGACGAGCCTGTAGAATCCTCACAACCACAGTCCTCGCCTGAATCTGAACTGGAAGAATCAGATCCAGATGAGCCAACTGAACCTGAGTCACTGGCTGAGCCTGAGCTACCAACTGAACCTGAGCCACTGGCCGAGCCTGAGCCGCCAGCTGAACCTGAGCCACTAGCTGAACCTGAGCCGCCGACAGAACCTGAAGCTCCAGCTGAACCAGTAGAGCTGCCGCTGTAGGGCGATGTGCCAGATGAACCTGAGCTTCCTGATGTACCAGATGAGCCTGAGCCACTTGCTGAACCTGAACCGCCAACTGAACCTGAGCCACTGGCTGAACCTGAGCCGCCAGCAGAACCTGAGCCTCCAACTGAACCGGAGGCGCCAGCTGAGCCAGTTGAGCTGCCGCTGTAAGGGGATGTGCCAGATGAGCCTGAGCCACTGGCTGAACCTGAGCCGCCAACTGAACCTGAGCCGCCAACTGAACCTGAGCCGCCAACTGAACCTGAAGCTCCAGCTGAACCAGTAGAGCTGCCGCTGTAGGGCGATGTACCACTCGAGCCTGAGCTTCCCGATGTACCAGATGAGCCTGAGCTACCAGCTGAGCCTGAACCGCCAACTGAACCTGAGCCACTAGCTGAACCTGAGCCTCCAACTGAACCGGAGGCGCCAGCAGAACCAGTTGAGCTGCCGCTGTAAGGGGATGTGCCAGATGATCCCGAGCCGGACGATCCCGAGCTTCCTGAAGTGCCCGAAGAAGTTGAGCCACCAGTTGAGCTACCAGCTGAGCCTGAGCCGCCAACTGAACCTGAACCACTAGCTGAACCAGTGGAGCTGCCACTGTAGGGTGATGTGCCAGTAGAGCCTGAGCTTCCCGAAGAGCCGCTCGCGCCGGCAGACCCAGAGCTGCTGCCCGAGGACCCAGAAGTGCTGGAAGAACCGGAGCAGGTACCGAAATCGGACTGACAGGTCTCAGCCGCGCAGTAAGCCGTGCCATTTCCACAGTAACCAGAGGTCGAACAGCACCCTCCCTGGTTCACGGTGACGGAGCAGAGGTAGCTGTTGTTGTTGCCGGCAGCGATGTCACCACAGGTGTTGTCTGGGCTGGTGAAGGTGCGCTTGGGAAGGTAATTGACAAGCTTGATGTCGGCCTTGTTCTCCACATTCTCCACAGCCGGCTTGGTTGGGAGAGCGGACGAGAAGCCGGCGAGGGCGAAGGCCGTGGCCAAAGCAAGGATTTGGTTGGACTTCATCTTGGAGAGAAGTGTAAGAAACACGGCCTAGGCGTGTGGTGTGGAAGAGAAAGATATGCTCTTGAAGCTCAGCTTGGCATATAAAAAAGGGAGAAAGATAAGCAGAAAGATGTCTTGAGGTGAAGAGTAAAGAGAAGTAACGAGCAAGTACATAAGATTCCATAGAGATGATATATAGATTTTGAGAATGTTCGGACGGGCTTCATCCTTCCAAAGCCATGGTCGGACCAAAGACCACTTAGACCTGAAAAAGCTGAGATCGAAGACGACGAGCCTACCTACCTGAGCGCCGAGAATGCCATCGGCATATAGAACTGAGCAAGAAAAGAGGACAAACATGTTTCGTATAGATTCCCCGGGGGCCTGGGAGCAGCGAAATGTCTTAGTGACCCAAAACAAGCATCCTTCGCGCAGACAGAATACCTGGAGATCGCCAACCCGTGCAGAGGCCGGTGCCAGTCCAGTCCATGGACGTCAGCGACCCCTATCCGGACGGCCATGCCATCGCTGATTTCAGACGGTGCAGAGGTTTGATTGAAGGCTCGGCGGAGCGATCGACAGAGAAGGGTATGGAAATGACATTGGCACAACTGCGAGTTTCAAAGGTGCGCGTTGGGAAAAGTTGAAGACTTTGGCCATTGCCGTGCCCACCACCATCGCCACGAGCACCGACGCTGAAGCAGCTTTCGCAGAGCAATCACAAAGCCAAGTTTATGGTTAATACTCCTCCGTTTCCCAGGATCAGCGTTATCATATCTGTGAAAGACCGTCTGCTTTGGAGGGAATGGTTGTAAGAGAGCTGGAGTAGCGGCGAGGCCAATGCGGAACATCGGCGTAGATCTGAAGAGCCGGACTTTCGACAAGCTCCCCCAGAGGAATCCCCAAGAAACTCATGCGGCTCAGCTGCATCATAAATTGATGTGTTGCTAGGATATATCAAGCTACTGTTGCTAAGTATAATCAGATGTCCCCGGTTTTTTTTTCACGGCACTTGTAAGTTATAGTTGGGGTGCAGTTACCAAGAGAAGTTTAGTTATTTATTTATTTAGAGAGGCTCAATCTATCTGTCACGGAGGCCAAACTTCCAGCAGATTTTGTGTGTTCCGCTACGGTAGTGGCTTGAGAGATCGTCATAAACCGTTTCAGAAACATCTAGACCTGGGGACTGTTGCTTGACGGCGGCTTCAAATGAGGATCCGATTTCAGATCTCCTCTGTAAAAAAGATTCCTGTGGACGATCCCACAGTACCCAGTGCACATCTCCCGGTAGAAGAAAGATAAGTCTATTCTAATCTTGTGCATTATTACTATTTATTGGTATTCTAAATTCATTGCCATCAGGTCGAACAGTCCTTCGTGATCCTCCATGCTGATAATCCTCGTCTCCCAATAACTCTTTGCAGGGTATTCCAAATCCCGTCATCACCAAAATCGAGGTCATCCAGGTTGAGATGTCGAGTATATGTCCAAGCTTCCTGGAAACTGATATTTTCGGACTCATTTCCTATCGTGTACTGGTCTAAAAACGTTGCTGATCTTGGTGCGATGAGATATGTGCTGGTAGACTGATCTTCAAGCTTTTTGCCATTGTCACAGGTAGCGAGAGTTCGCAATTTCTCCATCAATAGCTCACCCTTCATACCCATAGCATCGTGTGTAGTGAGGACCTCGTTCTTCCCATTCAACAACCATATTGGGGGGCTATATGTCTTCCACCAGATAGCGTGAGTTGCATCTGGTTGCTGGCCTAGGAACTCCTGCATCGGTACAACACCACCCTGATGGTATTGTCCCATCAATAATCCAAGCAGAACATTGAAGATGATCCATACAGTCGTCCATATTTGTAGATTGATCTTCTTCTTTGGGAGCTGTACGGAAGACAGGATCAATGGAATTGTCGGTAAAAGGAATCGTGCTTCCTGGTGTTTGAATACTGAAAGAACGGCAACGCCTGAAAGAGCGGAGTATAGTCGAAGCGATAAGTGAGGTTTCAAGAAAAGGAGTATCGCGGCTGGTCCAAGTAGCTGGGGTATATTTGCGAGTGCATGCTGATACCAAGGATGTAAACCATGCTCCGCAAGATTGCTTGTCGATAGATTGTATTTCAAGTTGTTCAATGGTGTGATTGTTGGATTGGAAAACAGATAAGACCAGGTCACAGAATTTTCGGTGTAGAACTTCGTGTCAATATAGACTGCAATGAACGTTGTGAATAATCCAGTCAACGCCATCATAATGAAGGAAAATGGCCTATCATTATGTCAGTCAATATGTTCATGTCCAAGTCAAAGGTACTTACTTGTTTAGAAAATGGGGTATCAAGCGAAGACCTGGAATGAGAAGAAATGCCGGGAATGTAATGCGATTGAAAATTCCAAATACCACCAATCCACCCAAAAGTCCAGATGCAAAGATAGAAGATCGTTGCTACAAACAATCAGTATGACGCTCAGAACGAGAGTTGCGCAAGACTCACCTTATCATCGACAATTCGTTGTATTATAGCAAGACTCCATGCTACTGTCAAAGTCTCAATTGAATTCGAGAATGTATGGGTCTGATATGTCCATGTCACATATGAAGATGCGACAAGGAGGACAGCAACCTTTCGATGTCGGGGAGATGATACGAGCTCATAAATTGCCCAATCTTCTAGCACAAAACTCAAGAAAAACATCAAAACTCGTAGATTGTAATATACCACAAACGGAGGTACAGGGCCATCGCCTTCGTTTTCTGTCCACAACCATCGAAGGAGGAGCATTGGAAATCCGTACACTGGCCATAGTGGGAAAACACTTCGAACTGGGGTATCAGAGGTAAATTCCCAAGTCAATTTGACTGGATAGCTAAAAATTTGGCCTGTAATGATTCATTAGCAAAAGAAGAGTTAAAAAGATATCAGAATTAGGGAATCTATTATTGTGCTCGTGTACCGGTTGATCCAAGCCGATCAAACCAATTTGCATGGTTTTCCTGAATCATAAACCGGTACAGTTGTATATACAATATTCCCATAGAAACACCAATTCAATGGCGCCATTGAGTTGTGGGGAAGAAGAAAAAAACATACCTGCAATGACCTCTGGACCTTGAAAGTTCTCATCGGGATGTAGATAGCTTGGCTGAAGCGCGAAGTATAGACGAACAGCCAACAGTAACAGATAGGTACGCCTCCACATTGCGAATGATTATTCAGGGTCTGGCGTAGAAAGAGCTGTTGGAGGAGGATCGCGAAAGCGATGAGGATTGTAGATAGGGCATTGATGAGAGTTGTATGTTGTCGGGCGACGTGGTGAGACTGGAGAAAGGGTTGGGAGGAGGGAAAGTCAAGCAAGATGGGGACGCGTTGATGGTTATGACAGGGAATGGAGGTGCGAGATTTGGTCGGGTCTTTTGGGGCCTGTCCGCCCGAGAATGATCGGCTAGGCTAGAAATAGAGCACTGTGCTTATGCTGATGCTGATGATAACGCCGCTGAAGCACTGAGGTCAAGCAAAATGGGATATATACTGGGGACCTACCTATGAACATGTATATATATATATATATGGTGGAGTGTGTATCTGATGGATTTAAAATACCTGAGTATAGGTATAGGTATATGTAAGTAAGATATGTAGGTAGGTAGGTAGGTACCTTGATATGGATAGTGGTATGATTTCCATCAGGTACATATAAACAGTCCCTCATGTTGCACGATGCAGATCAATGTTTTATATGGAAATTTGACAATGCGAGTGCATTGAAATCACCATTGAACTGCCACAGGTATATGGTAGGGAGTAATAACTACATAGTAAGTACTTTGATGATGAGGTTCGGATCAGGTATCAGATTCAACAGACCGAAAGGATATATAATGCGGACGTGTATCTTGGAACACACTGCTACTCAGCACAAGTCTCTGCCTTACCAAGCACAATGGCAGCACATATAGGCGCCTGGTATTTCGGGCGTTAAAGTTGAGCGAATCTCCCTTTAAATGGGATTTCCTTCACGTAGTTAGGTACAATCCTCAATGTACCTCACTTGACACTGAACTTACCTAGTAGGTAGGTATGTACTTGTACTACGTACTTACATAGTACATAGTACATACTTATGAATAGAAGATACAACTCTCTTCTCCACCCATGAATGAACGTGCCCAACGCTTTTGTGGTGTCTGCCACGTCATTTTCGACTACCAAGCACCTAAGGTACGGTCTGGAGATACATGCAAACCCTTCTCGAGGTCCTCAGATACTGTCAATTTCAGCCTTGCTAGAGAAGGCTGCCCGTGCCATCTTCATGGGGGTTTGGAACTCTTCCGGCATTGACAAAGACAGAAAGGTGCTTAGGTAGGTACCTATGCCGTGCTTTGTTACAGAACATCCCATCAAAGAAGCACAAAGAATGTGTTATCGTTCGCCCATCTGTACATGCTCAGAAGCAGTCAGGCAAAGGCATCTGAGATCATCTTGCTAGAGTGTGACCTCTGGAAAGACATGCATCCGCAGAGATCAAGAGGGAGGTGGGAGCAAGCTGACTGGAGATAGGTACTCAAGAGACCTCAACGACGACAAAAGTCAATCACAACATCACAAGATTGGTTCATATATGCATTATTTGACTTTCCTTCTCCGGAAGATAAATACCTACCTTACAGACTGTACGGAGCAAAACCCACAACATGATGAAAACCTTAACTACCTAGGCAATACTAGGTATCCTTTCGGACGGAATTACTTTATGGCGAATGATACCTGCCTACGCATGGTGATACGACGTACGTAGTACTAAGTACGTACATCCTCAAGTAACGAATAATGCACAATGGCAAATTGATCGAATGTTCTGTGTATGCTCTATGCTCTATGCTCTATGCTTTATATGAACAAGTAACATATTGTGCCTCTGGAAAATCCTTCTCTTGACTATTGATCTAGATCTCTTGCATTTGGTACATCACCCGAAAGAAGCGATCTATTGCATATTATGGTTAATGCTGTGAACTTCCCATGGGAACAAGAACAAAGAACAAAAGGCCAGCGTGAATGCCTGATTATGTGTGGGGAACCAAAGGTAAGGTAGGTTAGGTGCACGCTTCCGTTCGATTTGTTCCATATCACCGCGCTTCTGGCCTTGCCTTCAACCCTTCCCTACCTACCCACCTGCCTACTTAATATCGCGACCACCAATCTTCCTTCTTTCATCTCCCATCTCGAATCCACATATAACATTCGACGTGATTGATACTCATACTTTTCAAACATCTGTACTCTACACGACTGTTTCCAAGACCTAAATAACCACCATGGCGACCGAGAAGCAAGGTACCATTACCCTCGTCTCCAATGACGGAGCAGTCATCAAAGTCGGTATGTCAATGCGCCCATCTATCCACCCACTTTCGCACCATGCTGATATCATCCAGATCAGAATGTCGCTGAGCGCTCCATGCTCATCAAGAACATGCTCGAGGATCTGGGGGATGCCGTCACCGAGACCGAGGTTCCAATCCCAAACGTAAGGCTACAACCTCATCCACGACCTCGTCCACGTGTTTTGGATATCGAACGAAATACTCACATTGGAAACAGGTCAACGAGTCGGTCCTGAAGAAGGTTATCGAGTGGTGCGAACATCACAAGGGCGATCCACCAACCACCGGCGACGATGACTCCGATAACCGAAAGAAAACTACCGACATCGAGGAGTGGGATCAAAAGTTTATGCAGGTTGACCAGGAGATGCTCTTTGAGATCATTCTGGTAGGTTCCGATTACATTGCTCCTTCTCAAATAATCGCATGACTAACGTTTGCTCAGGCTTCCAACTACCTCGATATCAAGCCTCTTCTTGACGTTGGATGCAAGACCGTCGCAAACATGATCAAGGGCAAGTCCCCAGAGGAGATCAGAAAGACTTTCAACATCACCAACGACTTCACTCCAGAGGAAGAGGACCAGATCCGTCGCGAGAACGAGTGGGCCGAGGATCGTTAAAACAGGGCAAACCGCGAGATAGCTTGAATATCTCATTCGCCTCCTCCATTTTTTGAAGGTATCCCGACAAGCCTATTTTCAGCATACACGGTTCAACAATTGCACATATTCGGAGTTACAAAGCTGGGCCTATCTGGTTCTTCCCGATGGTGAAAATGGGTTGTTACCCTCTACTTGTTCTTCATTCATCGATTGCGGTATCGGCGTTGGGTTTCTTCATGGCTTTCAAATAAGCAGTGCGCTGTGGAAGCGGCATTGAAGAACGGTCGATATCATCTGTTTCCAGCACCCCCAATCCGTTGCTTTTGCTTGGTAGAATGGGCAATAAACTTTCTTCTTCACATGCTGGTGCTACTGATACTCTCTGGTGAAGTGACTATCCTCCTGATCGACCTTCGATCTTGAAACCGTGCATTCATGTGACGCAATGATTTAGGTATACGAATGTCCGACTATTGTCTTGCTATCGTGTTAACCAGCTTATAGAATATAGAATTCAAACTCCAGCTCCACCACCATTTCAGGCCCCTCAATATAACCCAGAGCTCAACCCCGCATCCCCCTCCCACCTCCCCACCCGTCCTCCCTCAACCCATCCACCCACCCATCCATCCAGCAAACGCAACGGAAACGTGCACATGACTCACAACACCAGCACCAGGCCTCGTCACAGCATACCCGAAATGGCAGGCCGACTACGAACCACCTCATCCGTCCTGCCTTGCCAACTGCTACACACCCCTTCTCCCATCCCATTCTCCCAAAACCGAGACGTCAATCTCGCGTGCGGAAGGCCCGTTTCGTCACTGGTGGGCTGATGGGCTGCTGGGCTGCTGGGCTGGGCGTCTGTAAGTTGCGGGTGCTCGAGGTGTTTGATATCGGGGGGGTTCCTTGTTGGGATGGGGTCGCTGTTGGGGTCTTGCTGTCGACTTCGTGGCTTTGGAGGTAGGGTTTTGGGGTGGTGGGTGGTGGGTGGGTGCTCGTGTCGATCTGGGAGGACTTGGGGGACTCTGCGTGGGGATCGAGTCGGGCGTGGTATGAGGGGGGGGGTTTCGGCGGCGATGATGCCCGAGTCTGTCCCTGCTTGGCGTTGGGTCTTGGTATGTTGTGCTTGTGCTGGGTGGATTGGGGATTGTTGGGAGGCGGATGGTGGTGGGAGGTTGAGGGTGAGGGTGAGGGTTGGTGTCTGGCTGCTGTACTTCGTGTCTCTTCAGGGATACAGACTGCTACCGAGTCGTCATCTCGTGTGGTGTTCGATGGGAGTGTTTGTATGTCGGCGAGTCATAGTGGGAGATTGCTGATTCCGAAAGACTGGTTGATGTTCATGAGCTGTTGGATCCCGATCTGGATGATATACTTTGTTGAGATTGGGATATATTACGTGGCTTCGAGGCTTGATTGCTGTTCTCGGGTCATCTTCTGCAAGGTTTGTCTCTTGCGTTATGAGGACAACATAGGTAGATAGATGTCCACGCAGGATTCATGTTGTATTTATGTCCTCGCGCGGATTGTTAGGTATGAACATGTAGCGAGTATATAGCTTCTGATTCTTTACATGACAGACAGTGCGTTCTCATCTTGAGGCTCAATTTCAGACGAAGACTTTGGGGATTAGACTCCTGCTTGTGAAATTCTGAGTATTGTGAATATGAGCATATGCTACTCTTGACAACCACAGCGGAAACAACAAGCTTATGCTTCCGGGCTTCTTTTGTAGACCCTTGGGTTACATAGAGATTTGGAGACACCGCTGACTTGATCTTGGTAGGTGTTGCCCTGTTGCTACTATCAATACCAAAGGTAGGTACCAAAGGCACGTCCTACGACTTGTCTTTCCAAACAAAGGTTTTATGCCGTGTTCTTGAAAGGGACAGTGATGAACGAAACACATCAACATATTGCAAAGACTTGCCCTCTCTTGAAACCCTCTGTCAAAATATTCTGCCAACCACTACCTTTCTCGACGATCCGTAATGTGATAATAATCTAGTGTATCCCTACATTGATACAAAGACCATAATGAAACAGAGGGCTGTAACATGAACAAAGAAGCCCCTTTATGCACTCAAAGGGGACCGTAGAGTAGACCCTGCCCCCTTGAGATGATTCAATCAAGTCTATTCAACAACCTAGATACCCACTGCACCTTGAAATTTGACATCCTCACCGCGAGAAATCCCCTAAGCTCTTGGAATTCTTTCACGTGAAGCGGAGACATTTTCACCTTCGCTATTCAACGGCACCGTTACCTTCCTGTGCAGGATCTACAGCCCAGGTATTTTCCTATCCGGCGTACGTCAGGGGTTTCCTGATCTTGGTTTCAAAGAATGCTAATTGTGGATAGTTCGCATCCATGGAGGCTCCCAAAGTAGAGATCTCTGTATTCATGAATCGACCGGGGGGTTTTTTACGCAAATGAGCTTGAAGCCTTTCCTTGCGGTGGACTGATACGAATCGGCATATAACTTCTCCATTCGCTAGCAAAATCGAGGATATGTGGGGAAGGATGGGTTGTTAGGTGCCAAAGGGATGAGATTGTGAATAGCAACATGGAATATAGGATTTATGAGTCTTGAAAGCTGTTCATACAGTAGACTGAAGTAGAGATCTCATGGTATTGTTAGTTGATCAAACACTCGTGAATAATGAATCTGTGGAAACTGAGGCTCCTCTCGAGCCCCCCACGTTTCCAAAAATGAGTAGAATCAGTCGGTTCTCATATATTACTATAAGAGGCAAGATATATCTCTTGACGGACTTCGCTTTTCCCAATATTGATAATTCTACCTTATCAGGTAACAACGCATCTCCAGTCTGCAAGTGATGACTTAGGATAGGGATGAAGATAAGTCTATTTTGCGGAGCAAGGGGCTCCGTCCACACTTTTAGAGTTATGTCAATGGCAAACTGTTCACGGCCAAGCCTTTTATCCACCCTCGTAGGCCGGCCCAGGTAAACTTTGACCCATTCAGAACAGACGCTGTCGAATCAACCGGTGCAACATACGACGTCGTCGTACATCGTATATCGTACTCTGCAACTCCGTCTGAAATCCAGCCGAGCCTCGACTCTCAGCAACATCAGTCGCATACAGGATCTTCACAAGGTCCCTTCCCATCTCACATCGGTTACTCGGGTCGATCGTCCACGCCCGGACCGTACCCGAAGGCTTTACGGTGCGATACTCAGTCTGGCCTTCACCGAACAACTTGAGATTCGAGCAACGTGTTATCATGCTCCAGCATCAGTATCAGTCTCCAAAGCCGATGTTGTAGCGACATTCAAGTCTGAAATACACCAGTATTTTGTGCTTTTTGGGCACAATCAAGATCCACTACCCCACCCGATTGCATACCTTACCTACCTACATAGGTACACAGTCCTTTACCACCCAAGTATGAAAACCCTGTGGAGCTGAAATCGACCTACGCGGCGATAGGCGGCTTAATCTTATGTCCGGACGCGCAAATCGGGAGCCATCTCTCATTCCAATTGCACGAACCTCGCGCGGCCCCTCTCCCGTGCTGATATTCTACTTGTACTTGTACTTGCAATAGCACCTTATTGGGTACTCAAGAGTCGAAAGGAGGAGAGGCTGCCATGGCTGCGTAGCCCGCGCGCGTGTGCTTGCATAATTCATAACTCCAGGGGCGCCGTCACCCCGCCAGACACGTTGTCTGTGTCTCCTAGGCTAGACGACCCGAGAAGTAATAGTGCGCGAACAGAAAGGGATTCAGAGCGCAGATAATTAGGTCAGGACTTCTGACTTCTGACTTCTAGACTTCTAGACTCTGGTGTGCGGCTTGCACCTCGACCGAGGGACGGGGTGGTCGACGGAGTAAGAATGTCGGATATTGGCATCGCCGACCGCCGATCATGCAGGAGCCGCGATTGAGATTGAGATGTAGGTATCCATCAAGTGCTTTGCTGCATTCGTATTGGGTCGTATTTCGGATCCGCTTATTGCCCCGTCGATGAGCTTTCCTCGATGTATGTTGATCTATGGGCTTCGTTGTTACGGCAGCAGGCAATACCAATGTCAAGACAGATTGGACTCTTGCCGGTAGAGGCATGTGTGCAAGGGGTGATTTGGAGGTTTAAGTAGGAAGTTCTTTGGGTAGACATACTAAGCAGAGTGCAATAGAGTGCAATACATGGAATCTGCGAACATTCACTCCGTACCTCGTACAAAGTATGTGCTTGTATGTACTTGTATGTATTTGTACATACTTGTACATACAAGTAGAACTAGTTATTGCGGACCACTCTCCCTACGTACAAGTACATACAAGTCCACCCATTTCAAGGCATGGCTCAGGGTGGAAATTTAGAGTATTCTCTCGCTTGCCAATGCGATTGGATCGGTCCCACCATGGAGGGTCTTACCTCCATACTGTGCGAACACTCGACAAGCTTTAGGAACTACACGGACACACTCTCGCTCATTCCAGGTCATTGCAATCGACTCTCACCCTTCTCGCGTTGCGTTGTTGTCACGGTGAAAGAACAGGTGTTGTCAGGGGCGGACATATCAACAGCAGAGAGAAATGCGGGAGGAAGGTTGATGATGGGAATTCTCTTGGGCTCATCTAGGAGTCATCTAAGAGTGTGAGTCAAGTGCTTACTATGCACTTGTATTGTAAGAGCACGGGGTGAGAAGTCGGGGGGATTCCTCCGTGCTTGGGTAAGTACAAGGAGGTAAATATTGATGAGATGATGTATATACATAGTACTGAGGTACTGGGGGAATTTGATTGGCTTCGTCGTAACGCTGGGTGATGGACAGAACAGGCACGAAAGCCACGTTTTACGAAACGCATGCACGATTTGTTGTGTGTACGTAGTAGATAGTAGATACGCATGAGTGAGCGGGATCAAATAATATGCCCGTAAATACAATATTTCGTGGACTTATTTATTCCTTCGTCTACCTACTGATTTGTTTGTTTTACCTTACCCGTGTATTATTATTATGTCTACCGATGGAGTTTGTTGAATCATACATACGTGTACCCATATATCTACCTAGATAGACATGTACTGTATTACGTGGATGCTTGATACGAAAGGTCGATTGGAAGATTGTCATAATAAAGGGAATAGCTACGAGGCTGATGAGGCTTGTGATAGTAAGGCAATACATAGGTAGTAGTAGGGCGTCTGTTGTGCCACATGCTTCTAGCTCTGTTCTTGACTCACAAAGATCATATCGGTCGAAGGTTCACCCCCGTCAAGATGGTTCACCAGTTGATATGATATTGTGGGCCATTTTCATGGGGGCACATACTTGTACATCTTAAACAAAGGAGTATGTGTTATGAATTACTACAAGTATACATATGATACTAATGGGTATAAACTAAACAATAAAGAAGCTCTTTTTTACTTCTACTTATGTACTACGTAGAGTAAGATAAGAGGTAGTTCCGTACATCGAAACCTATTTGGACTTGACATGACCTATTTTGACTTGACATGACCTATTTGGACTTGATATGACCTATTTGGACTTGACATGACACTTGAAATGCACAAGTACTTGGTGAAGTTGAATGTTGAATAGCATTGAAGTTGACGTTGATCTTGATCCTCTTCAACACGAACGCGAACGCGAACGCGAGAGAAACATGATCAACTCTGATACACTTATTACCTTATTACCTTATTACCTTATTACCTTATTATGCGAAGTACGAGACTCATGAGTCTTCAAGCGGGGGTGTCGTAGGTAGTGCACAGTCACACTCGCTACCATCTTCCCAATTCAGTACTAGCGCTGGCTAAGCAGTCCACCGACTCTGCCCCCGTACGCCGACGGTTGAAGGCACGGAATGCGAGCAGTCCGAGGCACCTTTTCATTATTCCGCTTAGAGAAGAGAGAAGAGAGAAGAGTCAAGAGTCAAGCGTCAAGCGTCAAGACACACTCACACTCCCACTCTCACTCTCACACAGTACTCGCGCGAGATAATAAGTGATGCCTTCATTATCCAGCCTCATCCCACCCACTCCCCTCCCTGTTGTATATATCCCTTCTCTGTCACAGATACGGTAGAAAGTATATCTCTATCTCCATCTCTTCTTCTTTTTCTTTTCCCTTTTCGCCTTCACCTTTACAACGTCGATTACTATCCTACCTTGCCTTACCTATTCGAATATAATTTCCCTCTACCTGTCTTTTGCGACTTCAAGCCACTTGCCACTTGCCACTTGCCACTTGCCACTTCGAGTGTGTGTCGACTGCCTCACCAAGTAAACAGTGCCACGAATTGGAAAACCAGAAAGAACTGTGTTTACCCTCCGACGATATCATCTATTCTCCCCACCCATACGAGTGTTTCCTCGCGATTGCTGTAGGCATACGCGCCACCGAATATTCAAGACAATTTCTCGCCTCGTCAACTCGACGACATGGCAGACCAAGCTATCCTCGAGAAGCCCCTCGAGCCTGTCGACAATCTCGATGCTACGACTCGAACCTCATCACCAACCCAAGGGCGTAACTCCTCATCTAGCAATTCCGTCTCAAAAACCAAGAACGAAGGCCATGCGGTCGATGGTCCTCTATCCGAAACCGACCTGAAGAAGTTGGATTCTAAACACGCCAACGTTGAAGTCGGGGAAGATGACCCATACAGACACTTGCCACCCCACGAGGCCGAAATCTTGAAGCGACAAGTACATGTACCCGTGGTAAAAGTTGGTTATGGCACGCTTTATCGATATGCTACGGTTTGGGATAAAGTCATCATCGCCATTGCTGCTCTTTGTGCCATTGCTGCAGGTGCTGTCTTGCCACTCATGACTATCATCTTTGGTCAGTTGACTCAAGTGTTTACACAATTTTTCCAGGGTGAAATGACAAGCCATCACTTTTCCAATACCCTCGCTCATTACGTTTTGTACTTTGTTTACCTTGCTATTGGAGAATTCGTTACCATTTACATCGCTACCGTTGGATTCATCTACACTGGCGAGCATGTCAGCTCAAAGATTCGCGAGCATTACTTGGCTGCTTGCATGAGACAGAACATCGGTTTCTTCGACCGTTTGGGAGCTGGAGAAATTACTACCAGAATCACTGCCGATACGAACTTGATCCAGGATGGTATGTCTGAGAAAGTTGGTCTGACATTAACTGCGCTATCTACGTTCGTCACGGCTTTCATCATTGGATTCGTTAAGTATTGGAAACTCACCCTTATCTTGACCTCCACCGTCTTCGCTATCTGCTTCATTATGGGTTCGGGATCTAGTTTCATTGTCAAGTACAACAAGAGATCCCTCGAATCTTACGCTCTTGGAGGAACTATTGCCGAGGAAGTCATCAGCTCCATTCGCAATGCCGTCGCCTTTGGTACCCAAGATAAACTCGCAAAGCAATACGACAAGCATCTTACCGATGCTGAGAAGTACGGTTTCAAGAACAAGTTCGTCCTGGCCATTATGATCGGTGGAATGATGTGTGTCATCTATCTGAATTATGGTTTGGCTTTCTGGCAAGGTAGTAAATATGTTGTCTCTGGAGAAGCTTCTGTCTCTGACGTCCTCACCATTTTGTTGTCAATCATGATTGGAGCCTTTTCTCTCGGAAACGTTGCTCCGAATGCCCAAGCCTTTACTACTGCTGTCTCTGCAGCTGCCAAGATCTTCAACACCATCGACAGAGTCTCCCCATTGGACGCAGTCAACGACCTTGGCGAGAAACTTGAACACGTCGAGGGAACGGTCGAACTCAGAAACATCAAACATATTTATCCATCGAGACCCGAAGTTGTCGTTATGGACGATGTCAGCCTGATCATTCCGGCCGGTAAGAAGACGGCACTTGTAGGTGCTTCTGGATCCGGCAAATCTACTATTGTTGGACTCGTCGAGAGATTCTATGACCCTGTTGGAGGTAATGTGTACCTGGATGGACACGATATCAGCACTTTGAACCTGAGATGGCTGCGCCAGCAAATTTCCCTAGTCAGTCAGGAGCCTACTCTCTTCGCTACCACTATCTTTGGAAACATCAAGCATGGTATCATTGGCACGAAATACGAGAACGAATCTGAGGAAAGGCAGAGAGAACTGATTATCGAAGCTGCTAAAATGGCTAACGCCCACGATTTCATCATGGCACTCCCAGAAAAGTACGAGACGAATGTTGGTGAACGCGGTTTTCTCCTTTCTGGTGGACAGAAGCAACGTATCGCCATCGCCCGTGCCATGGTCAGCGACCCAAAGATCTTGTTACTCGACGAAGCTACCTCGGCTCTTGACACCAAGTCCGAAGGTGTTGTCCAAGCCGCCCTTGAGGTTGCCGCTGCTGGAAGAACTACAATTACCATTGCCCATCGTCTTTCCACCATCAAGGATGCAGATAACATTGTGGTGATGACTGAAGGTCGCATTATCGAACAAGGAACTCATGATAGTCTTCTCGCATCCGAAGGTGCCTACTACAAACTTGTTGAGGCTCAGAAGATTGCTGCTACCGAAAAGATGTCGCCAGAGGAGGAAGCCGAGATCGATGAAGAAGATGATGCACTTACACGTGCTATATCCAAGAAGGATGGCGCTACTGGATACATCGAGGATCCAAATGACAAGGACATCGCCAACAAGCTCAACCGATCCATGTCCCAGAAGTCAGAGTCAAGCATGGCTCTCGCTAAACGGACTTCTGATACAGAGACCCAATACAGTCTTTGGACCCTCATCAAGCTCATTGGTTCGTTCAACAAAAATGAATGGCATCTCATGCTTATTGGTCTTGCTTTCTCCGTTATTTGTGGTGGAGGCAACCCTACTCAAGCTGTCTTCTTCGCCAAGGAAATTGTTTCGCTCTCTCAACCCGCTACCGAATACCACCAGCTTCGTAAAGACAGCAACTTCTGGAGTCTGATGTACCTGATGTTAGCCATTGTGCAATTCATTGCTTTCGTCGGTCAAGGTAAATTCATGATTTCTCTTGATGTAATTAACTTCCCACTAACTCCGTCTAGGTATCGCCTTTGCTTTCTGTTCGGAACGCCTTATTCATCGTGTGAGAAACCAAGCTTTCAGAGCCATGCTTCGTCAAGATATCGGATGGTTTGATAGAGACGAGAACTCCGCTGGAGCCTTGACTTCTTTCCTATCCACCGAAACTACTCATATGGCTGGACTCAGTGGTGTTACCCTCGGCACGTTGCTCACAGTCAATGTGACTCTTATTGGAGCTATTGCTGTCTCTTGCTCCATCGGATGGAAGCTCGCCCTTGTTTGCACTTCTACCATTCCTATCCTTTTGGGCTGTGGATTCTTTCGATTCTGGATGCTTGCACAATTTCAAAGCCGCGCTAAGAAGGCTTACGAGTCCTCGGCCAGTTACGCTTGTGAGGCTACATCTGCCATCCGTACTGTCGCCTCCCTCACAAGAGAGGAAGATGTTTTGGGTCATTACCAGGCTAGTCTTGCAAAGCAGGCTAAGGTTTCCCTGACCTCTATCCTCAAGTCTTCCCTCCTCTATGCTGCTTCTCAATCCTTCATGTTCCTCTGTATCGCTCTTGGATTCTGGTACGGAGGCACTTTGATTGCCAAACGCGAGTACGATATGTTCCAGTTCTTCATCGTCTACAGTGCCATCATCTTTGGCGCTCAATCCGCCGGTACAATTTTCTCCTTCGCCCCCGACATGGGTAAAGCCAAACAAGCTGCCCAGGAACTCAAGATTCTCTTCGATCGTGTTCCACCTATTGATGCTTGGTCTCCAGATGGAGAGAAGCTCGCCACGGTTGAAGGCACGATCGAATTCCGTGATGTTCACTTCCGTTACCCAACCCGTCCAGAACAGCCAGTTCTTCGCGGTCTGAACCTTTCCGTTAAGCCTGGCCAATACATCGCCCTCGTTGGAGCATCTGGCTGTGGAAAATCCACTACCATTGCACTTCTCGAGCGTTTCTACGACCCCCTCGTTGGTGGCATCTACATCGACGGCAAGGAAATTTCTTCACTTAACCTCAACGACTATCGTTCCTTTATCGCACTCGTCTCGCAAGAACCAACTCTCTACCAGGGTACTATTCGCGAAAACATCCTTCTCGGGGCCGACAAGGCTGACGGCGCCGTTTCCGATTCTCAGATCGAGTTCGCCTGCAAGGAAGCTAACATCTACGACTTCATCATGTCTCTGCCAGAGGGTTTCAGCACCGTTGTCGGTTCTAAGGGAAGCATGCTTTCAGGTGGTCAGAAACAACGTATTGCCATCGCTCGTGCTCTCCTTCGCGACCCCAAGGTCCTCCTCCTTGACGAGGCTACCAGTGCCCTTGACTCCGAGTCCGAACACGTCGTCCAGGCTGCCCTCGACAAGGCCGCCAAGGGCAGAACAACCATCGCTGTTGCCCATCGTCTCAGCACCATTCAGAAGGCTGATATCATCTACGTCTTTGACCAGGGTGTCATTGTTGAAAGTGGTACTCACAGCGAGCTCATGAACAAGGGCGGCCGGTACAGCGAACTGGTCAACTTGCAGAGCTTGGGAGGGCATTCAGGTTAATTCGATTAGGGGGAAAAGTATATACTTTGAATATATTTACGACATGGAGTTGGGAACGGGCCGGGATCACTATTATGCCCCTTTCACTTTTATTTATTTATTTTATGTGGCATTTGTTTATGTTGATGCATCCAGTGGCCGGGCGATTCAGTCGGCACTGTGTGGCGTTGGGTATATCACGCTACCTATGGTGGCTTGGCGTCTGTTTTGTATCTACTTCTTGGACGACCTTTGGCTTAGAGTTAGATGATGAGTCCACTCTTATGATCTGTATAACGCAATCAATCCGCCTCATTAATGTTTTATCTACTGTCTGCTTGCTTGGGTACCTTTTGTGATGTGATGATATGCTGTGCTGTGGAGCCTTTTGGAACTTGAGATTAGATTCGGGAGATACAATAACTAATGGCTACAACTTGTTGATACTATTATTTCTTATCGTTTCGTAGTGAGTCTTTGATGCATGTTGAAATTATGGACAGTGAGTACTGAACAGATACTGATAGGACATTGAGATGGATGATAGTTATATTCAAATATGGTTTTTGGCATGTGTTCATGTCAACATACACAGTCGATAACTCTCTTCCATGCCGGTCCAGAATATTCTCACATTGACAGAAAGACCGCAATAGGAACGCAGAAGCCCTTCATGCATTCAAGTAGAAAGCAGAGTAGATCCGACTTCCACTCCCCAATCAATTCAGTAACCAACCTCGCTGCACCGCAACACTGTGACGGTTCGAGGGCCGAAGTAAGGCAGGTTGTGATGACAAGGAATGCAGACCAGGGCCTGGGACACCCGCGTACTGCACCTCGGCTGATGACTCCCTTCTTCGAGATTGTGATGTGGAAATGGCTAAGTGGCATGCTGCTGGATGGCCATCTGCAAATGTATCAAACTGTCCGTCCGGTGGACGATATTCCCTGTGTTGGAGTGTTCGTCTTGTTATTAAATCAAATCAAATGGCCCTGCATACTTCATCTTTCATGTTTGATATCTCATAGTTTGTATTTGCTTTGAGAGACATGCTTTGAGAGAATGAGAAGACGCGGGCTCTCACGTCCATGATGCAGGTACTATGTACATTCGGTATCGCCTCAACCAATGCAGCTTTAGATACCTACCTACCCCCCGCCAGAACGCACTCTTTCTTGGTCTGGGTGTATGGGCCGCTACATGGATTGCAGATGTCCCTTTAACCTGGTCGATGGTCTGGGCATGTTCATACATACTTATGGGCTCGCCCCTTGTTATTGGTACGGTTCCTTGGCTTCTCTTGTCCGTTCCCTTTCCCCAGTGTTTTCCAATCGGATTTCGCTTTCGGTGCTGAGCTGGAGCTTGCTACTATTCATACAGTGACTGGGACACATGTAGAAGGGAGATGGAGACACAGCTTGGAATATATGGATGACTTGTGCGACACTGGGCGGATCTTGATTGCTCCATGGGCCTGATGCGAATAATCTGATATCTGAACGGCGGTGCATCTCTTAGGCAGAACTGGTGACGAAGTGACCTGTCTGTCTACGGTAAAGTGAGCCAAGATCTCAGCCTGAGCGCAAATATGGCCTGTGCTGTGCTGTGATGAGTACCCACCTAGCGCCCGCTTAGGTCCGTCCAGTCCGCCACCAGCCTAAGGTTACGACAGAGCTCCATCATGATCTTCGACCTTCGGGATACACTGGACTTCTTCAACTGAATAAACCACCCGAAATTTCCATCTTCCAACCTCACCCACCCCGTCATATCGCGACTCTATACTTTCACGTCCAAATCAACCCCGACCATCTCCCCCCTCCTTCAAATTCTACCCTCATAGCCGCGCGCTGAAGCTTCGCAAATATGAAGCTGACTTTCAAGGTATGTAAACACAAGGCGGCCGCATGACTTTGCGGCAACGGCAGCTGATTGTTTTTGTTTGCGATTCTAGGATTTGAAGCAACAGAAGTTCGTCATCGAGGCCGAACCTTCTGAGACGGTACGATCATCTCCCTCCCTTTCTCTCTCGCGCTCGATTCTGCTGGATAGCTGGCGCCTATGCTGCGATACCATCTCGTATATGCAGGTGAACTTGGTTTACTGACGGACATCATCTCTAGATTGCCGATGTGAAGCAGAAGATCTCACAGGAGAAAGGATGGGATGTGTCTGCACAGAAGTTGATTTTCTCTGGTATGCTTGGGAGGTCATCGGGGGACCTTGGGTCCTGCGCGGCGCAGAGTGTTTACTGATTTGTTGGCCAGGCAAGATCTTAAACAACGAGAACACTGTGGAGTCATACAAGATTGAGGAGAAGGGTTTCATTGTCTGCATGGTCTCAAAGGTAGATACCACTTGAGCCGACCACATGCATAGGATGTTGCTGACAGTTTCTGAAGCCAAAGGCTGCTCCGGTCGTTGCAGCGCCAAAGGCTCCAGCGACTCCAGCCCCAGCCGCAGCCGCCGCCACACCAGCTCAACCACCAACCCCAAGAGCTCCTTCTCAACCTCGCCCAGAAGTCCAAGCTACACCTTCACCAGCTGGAGCTGGAGCTGCTGCAACCGCAGATACTCCATCCGCACCACAATTCAACGACCCATCCGCTCTCACCATCGGTTCGCAACGTGCCGAGGCTGTCGCTAACTTGGAGAGTATGGGATTCGAGAGATCGCAGATTGATCTGGCAATGCGTGCTGCCTTCTTCAATCCTGATCGAGCAGTCGAATATTTGTTGAACGGAATTCCAGAGAACATTCGCCAAGAACAGCAACAAACCGCCGCTGCCCCAGCTGCCGATGAGGATGCTTCTATGGATGAAGGTGCTGAAGAGGGAGGCGAAGAGCAGGTCAACCTCTTTGAGGCCGCTGCCAATGCTGGATCGGGCCGTGGTGCCTCTGGTGGTGCTGCGGGAGCTGGTGGAAACCTTTTCGGTGCTGGCAGAGGAGCCGCGGGTGCAGGCGCAGGAGCTGGAGCCAGCATGGGCAACCTTGAGTTCCTTCGTAACAACGCACAGTTCCAACAGCTTCGTCAAGTTGTGCAACAACAACCCCGAATGTTGGAGCCAATTTTGCAGCAAGTTGGTGCTGGAAACCCACAGTTGGCTGAGCTCATCGGTCAACATCCAGAGCAGTTCTTGCAGCTTTTGAGTGAGGATGCCGATGATGATGCTCCGTTGCCACCAGGAGCCCAGCAGATCAGCGTAACTGAGGAGGAAAGAGAAGCCATTGAGAGAGTAAGTTTCAAATGCCACTATCTCCGATTTCAAGAGACTTAAATCTTAACTTAAATAGCTTTGCCGTCTTGGATTTGAGAGAGACCAGGCTATTCAAGCTTACTTCGCATGCGACAAAAACGAAGAGTTAGCGGCCAATTTCCTCTTTGACCAACCAGAAGATGACGAAGGACCAAACTGAACGATAGCTATTTCCAAACATAACGAATGAATTTTCTTTACTCAAAGAACCCCTCGATGTCGCTTTTTCATGACCATTCCCAGAAACCAAAATTCCCCTCCACACACACAACCTCTGCGCAAAAACGCTCGATGATTTGCTCTTCAGAAGGAAAAGGCCGAGTTTTTGTGTGTACATTGCTTGCGTACTGGCAGATGCTATTCTGTTTTCTGTTCTTTTCTTGTAGTGGACGAGGATATGAGATGGGCTTTGCGTACACCACAACGGTTGTTCAGTTTTTTCCCACCTCTGGGAATTTTCTTTCTTCTATGGCTGCTCAAGGGAGACATGCATACGTGGGGGAGGGCTTGCATGATTTCTACATGGTGGTGCTGGTGGTGCTGTATCTTTGTGGCGTGCCTTGACCTGATCTGCATTGGCTTTGCTTTGCTTCACTTCACTTCGCTTGGTGTGCTGCGTGATACGTGGCTGGATTGGGGGTTTAGCAATAATACGAAGATATCAACTCTGTTCAATGTGTTTTTGGCTGGTTGTGATTGTGTGTGATTATGATGTGTGGCTTTTGGGTTTTGGGAGTTGTGGTGGGGCTTGCCTCTCTCTTCTCTCTCTTCTTCTCTTGCCTTGACTATCACCGTAAGACTGCTGAATTTTTTTTGGGTGAATGGTCATGAGGTCTTGGTCTTGATGGTGCTGTTCACGGTCGAGTCTTATGTCGGTCGTTGAGTTTTCGGTGCTCCCTACGTCCCCACATGGACTTGGTAAAACCTGGGTAGTAGATGAACTCTCCACTTGTGAACTGATACATACAGCCGATTTAGATATACACGCAAACCACTCATATCCCCGTTTCTATCTACAAGCTCGGGGTAAATGCCAGATGCATCAACTCAACGGCAGTGATAGCGAAGGTGCCTCCTCTTCCGTTGGACGTCCAGTCGTTGCCCCGATACAGATACAGGGGTGGTTGGGAAGAGCAGGACCGCGCCAGGCTTGATAGATGAGATGAATGGGCGAAATTCATACTCCACATCGGGCTCCCCACTTTGCACTACGGTGACTATGTATCTGGGACGGTTCGCGGGAGAAACATATTACATACCTAGGTACTTGGGTACTGACTCCGTTTACGCTGTCTTCGAATGGCTCTGCTGCTTGGATGGATGGATTTCCATTTTTTTCCATTTTTTTTTCTTTCATATTCTATGCTCTGTGCTGGTCATGCAGACGTCCGCTTCCTGGATCAGCCGCGAAGCATACGGGAACTCATCGTAACTGGATGGGGTTGGTAGTTTGGAGTTTTAAGATCCGGGGGGGGGTGTTTGTTTTTTTCCGTAGCTAGGATGGCTGATGGCTATTCTCCTGGTCTCTTTCGAGTATCACCATGTAGCTCTCTACGATATGAATGACCGAGCCTCATTTTCCACGAGGATTCCTGGCATGTACAGTAGGATTCGCATTCCTGGAATTCCTCGATTATCCGGCTCGTGGGGTTTGGTGATGTCCAGAGAAGAGAACTGCCTTGTCCGAGGGTCTTATTAATTAGTGATTCACATGTATGATTGGCAGTGTCAACCACGGACAGTGAAAGAATGCACGAGCCCATTGTGCTGCATTGATGGTTTGGATGTCCCTTCGTTTCCATTCATTAGGTGGCTTTCGAGAAGCCATGGCACTTGGTGCTCCATACAGCCCCGAGTGCGTTGGTAGGATCCTTTTTCTTTCAGTCAAGAGCAGCCCTAAGTAAAGTACACAATTAGGGTTTGTAGAGATGTCTCTTGCTGTGCAATGGGCATTCTCTTGGCATCTGATGTCGAGTCTTCACGGTGCCACTGACGTGGTGGAATTGTGGAGTGGTCCGAGGGGTCGGAGTGGTGCTATCGAATTGAATTGTCTGCTTGCGTTGGAGTGCTTGATTGGGCAAAGGATCCCTTACCAGCCTCTTTGGAGTTTTTGATGATGCCGACATAACCTTGGGGAGGCACTGTACTATGTATGTACTACGTAGAATACTCGTGCAACACGTGAGCATTTGAGGCACGCAGGTAGATGCTGACCTTGCCGGCCGCTCATCTATTTTGCTTTGTTTTACTTCTCTCTATTGATCTTGAATGCTGTACCACTGAGAAGATGAGGCAAATGTGGATGGATGCGAGCGGAGATCGAGTTGTATTGGCTACGGAGCAACATGGCCATCTTCAACGTCAACAATCACGAATGTGAAGATGCATATTGATCTCATGAAACTTGCATCTCTATCATCCGTATATTGCCATGTTCCATCTCCTCAATACATCACCGTGTTGATGTGTGTTCAGCCTTGAAACCCCTTTCAGACTTCCCTTTATGCAGGGATGATGGAAATCGGAGCCTCAGAAGCAAAGTGTCTCGTGTGTGCTGCTTGTTTTGCCAGTACGGAGTAGAGCACCTCACACCCACCACCGCAATACATCCAGCAAAAACACACAGACACATGACATGACTTGGCAAGATCAGCAAGGAAAGACAACGGCGAAAGGAATACAAAAGAAAAGGAAGGGGAAGTGAAGATGGACGGGGAGGAAGAGGGTAGGTAGGTATTTCAAGCATAATGTGAAGAGTGAAGAGTAAAAAGTTAAAAGTAAAAAGTAACCACATATCACAAACCCTATTGTCTATTGTGCCTGTTGCAGGAAAAAGAAAGGATCAGGAATAGAAACGGGGATGGAAATAGGAATAGGAACAGGAACAGGAATAGAATAGAGATAAACGATTTTCATCATGGGCTTGACTTGTACATATCACAAGAGCATTGCCATAACTTATAATCTATAACCTATAATTCATAATCATAATCATAATCAATATAGAATGGGAAGAATGATTATCAACGAGCCTCTTCTTTTCTATACTCACCGTATCACCGTATCCTTTCTTTCTTGCTTGCTTGCTCTTCTGATGCGTTGCTTGCTCCTTTTCACCGCGACGTTACGACTTAAGGTACTCTTACTGACTCGGCCGGTATGGTTCAACGCCCTGATTGGCCACACGGGTGTCGCTTACGGCTTAGCCCAGCCCGACAAGAATGGCAATACGGTCTTTTCATCAATGATGAGTATCAATTGTTGTATGAGATGATCACATTGTCACGCAAAACTACATTTTGAAAAGAGGCACAGGCAGAGAATGCGAAGAGCATATTGTCCTTCACTCACATTCATTCATCACCGCCTCTCATTTGCCTATTTGCTTGCTTCCTCATGGAGCACCTTTCAAAAATCCTTCTCTCTCGCAGCACCCACCACCAACATCATCGAGAACCTTCAGAGAACTCTACATCTTCTCAGACAACCCACGATTCTGCTTCTTTCAGAATGAGTTCAGATAACCAGTCCCCCGTGGATACTCCACCTTCCCAATCTCAAGAAATGGACATGCCCGCTTTTCCATCAGCCGCCTCAAATGACGCCGCCATGCCAAAAAGGCGTGGCCGCCCAGCTAAGAACAAGACATCAACAACCACAGCACCAGTCCAATCCAACAACGCAATTCTTGGAGACGGCAAAGTCATCAAATCTAACAGAAATGGAAAGAAAAACCCACCGGGCCGCAGAAAGAAAGCAGTTGGTAATGCCAAAGCACAGGCTCGCTTCGATCGCATGTTCGCCCTGAAGAGAGCCTACCGGGAGCTGGCTTCCGTCGTGAAACCCGGCCTCCAGATGCTTCTCGATAGATCTTTGAAAGAAGTTGAAGAGAAGCCAAATAACTACAAGCGACTTCCCCAGTATCAGGAAGTCGAAAAGATGCTCAAGCAGAAATATGATGAACGCATTCAAGCCGTGGACCGGGAGGCCGAGGTCCGTAGTGCATACCTGGCAAAGCAGTATGACATGCAAGAACAATACGATCATCTGCTTCATCATGTAAGTCCATGGCACATGAGCATTTTGGAAATTTTACAATATACTAACATCATGATAGTATGCTGTCGAGGATGCTCGTGACAAGGCTCTTATCATGGCCAAAAGAGAAATCATGAGGCTTCATCCTCACCCTATCCACAGGACCCGTGACGCCGTTCCATACGTAAGTTCCGTTTTGTACGTTAATTCCATTAGGATTTCCTGACAATTTCACAGCAAGATGATGATTTACGTCTCATTGAGGATGATGATGAGCCTGAAAGACCTGCTCACGTGGCCAAAGGTCCAGGCTTCATTGCCCCAGCTTCATCTCAAACCCATTCTCCAGGCAAAAAGATATCACCATCAAAGCGACGTGCTGCCAGTGGCGACCATCCTGGTGCTCCTTCATCAAAGAGACCTGCTCTTTCTCGTGCGGACCACAGCACTGACCAGCTCCCAACGCCAATTCACAGAGCTTCGATATTTGGTGATGTCGTCCAGAGCGAGGGAACGCCGGTACCACAATCTCGTGGACCATCACCTGAACCCGCTGGCTCCAAGGAAGCAGATCGTTGGGGTGTTATCATTCCAAATAAAGTTCGTCGTGGTCGAGGTGGCATACCTAACAATCGTCCCATTGTTCCTGCGTGGTTCGCATATGAGGAGCACGAGATTGGACGCTTGGGTAAAGATAACAAGGTCTACTTGGATAATCCTAAAGAGAGATTTTCAGACTTCACAGAAGAAGACTTTGACCAAGAAGAGATACGCAAGCATAAGCTCCACCCCAGATTCGGTATTCCTATCCAAATTTCATGCCATCCCACGGATCCAAAGGATATCCCTCCACCCACCGACTTTTCAAAGGGTCTGCCTAGATACAACCCAGTTCGATTTGTTACGAAGGATGGAAGGGTCTTTGATACATCTAGATCTGCCAGATTGATCTATACCGAGCGGGACTGGGAGATTTTCATGGCACGTGTGAAGATGGGCAATGCTCTGAAAGAGCTCGATGCACAGGAACCATTCCTTGGCGATATGGTCGACGTCCAGCGCGAACAACAGGCACAGGCTGACCAGGAGGACGCAAATACCGCTGTTTCTACTATTCTTGATGCTGCTTCTCAAGTCGAAGCGGATGAACTCGTTGCCAAGAAGAACCAGGCCGAACAAGATGCGGCTCAACTTACTGCTCCACCAGCGCCCCCACAATCACCGCCACGTCTCGGCCCTGGTAGTCTCGATATCCTTGCTGATGCTGCTAGTGCAATCCTCAATGCTCAGGAACATGTACATACATCACAACAGTCCCAGCCTCAACAGCAACAGCCTCCACAGCAACAGCCTCAACAGCAACCACCTCAACAGCAACCACTTCAACAGCAACCACTTCAACAACAACAATCTCAACAGCAACAGCCTCATCAGCAACAGCAATATACACCACAGATGTCGCAACCTACTCATCATCAGATACAGCAACATCATCAGATACAGCAGTTGGAGCATGCTCACCCAGTTCCTCACTCGCAACCTACTCATCAAAATCAACATCAAAATCAACATCAACACCAGCAGATTGATTATGCTGGGGCATCGCATCACTCACACCAAGCACAGCATCCACAAGCAATTCAACAAATGCAGCAAATGCAACATGTACAGGACGCACAACAAGTCCATCACCAACAACAACAACAACAACAACAACAACAACAGACACAGCAGCAGGCACAGGCACAGCAACAAATGGCATACACATATCCTTCGCCATCTGCACCAGTTGCCGCCCCAATGGTTGGCTATAGTCCTCGTCCACAACCTTATCTCCCACCAATCCTTCCACCTCCCCAGATGATGGGTCCTACGTACCCTCCCTTCAACTCAAATCCTCATTTCTCGCCACCAACGAACCAATCACGTCACCGAGAGTTGCGGCCTGCACCACCACAAGCTGACCATCCACAACGCCATTATGGCCTGCCTCCTATGCCAGCATACAATGGCCCAGTCGTCCAACCTGGTTACCCTGGAGCCCCACCTCCTCAAGCACCACAGCCACGACACCCATCGTTCAGCCAACTACCACCACCGTCAGGTCCACCAGCCCAAGGTCACTATCAACAACCCGACCCATGGAACTGGTACCCCGGCCCAAATTCTCAGAGACCAGGTTAAGGCATCTCAAACCTTAACTCAGCGGTACATTACTTTCCAGCACTATTTGAGTGTTTCCAGCGAGGCGTTCGGAAGTTACAAAGCAAGCACCGAGATTCGATATGCTGTTTTTGTATACACAATTCAGGCCAATTCCTTGGCGATGATACTTCGTTTTGTCTTTTTTCTTTCCTTTGAAAAATCCCATACTTGGATGTTTTTTTTTTGTTTTCCGGGGGAAAAGGGAAAATTTTTGCGATGGGAGGAGTTGGATGAGAGGCGGAGGATTTGTTTTTAGGAGCTCTCTGCTTTGCAACGACTTTGGGGTCGTTTAGCACATGTACATTAGATCTTTTTTTCTTTGTTTGAGTAGGATGCTTGATTTCTGCATAGCACGGGCGGCCTGGAGGAGGAGTATAGGCGCATAGAACATCACTTTCAGATACGATGTCGGTATAGTCACAATTTGAGATGTTTTAATTTCGATGAGTCTTTGCGTATGACGGGCATGTGTGTTGCAACAAGAGCTTTGTCTCACACTAACCGCATTTCCTCAATCACATAAAGTAGGTACCTCTATGGGTTCCGTTTCTGGCATGTCGATGCTGTGCTTCTTGAGATGCATGCAGTCAAGCATAACCATTGTTATCATGTCGAAGTGAGCGTGAACGCGATCTTGACAATGCACCCGCAACTCTACGTAATTATGACTCAGGTGTGACTTTTCGGGATAGTTATGGGAAGGAATATCGATGACTCTAAACAAGACTCGACTTGTCCTACGAGGCTCGTCGCACAGGCGGGGCGCAGAGGCGAGACCGCTTGTGGTCAGCAGAAGCACAGCACCACAGCCTTGCAGAGATTTAGTGGGGACCCTCGAAAGTCACAGTCACAGTCATACCAACTCAACTCTCCATTTCCTTCCCACTAGCGCCACTCAAAAAATACTCACTCATCTTGACGTCTTGCGCCTGATAAAACAAGCGAAGAGGACTGACCATCTGGAATTTCCTTCTTTCTCTTGCCTCAACACATCGAACGAACAATATCTTGAGATTTAGGATCCGAGATCGATTACTGAGGATTTACCCCGTCAAAGGAAAATACTATACTACCTTCATATACTCGCCTTAGGAGTCTCCCGGGTCGAGATCATTCAGACTTTTTTTCTTCAATCTGCTACCTTTACCAAATCCGTCTTATATTCCACATTCGAAAATGGCTGTTAGAGCGCAGTTCGAGAACTCCAACGAGTACGTTTGTCCGCCTTGCTTGCCGATCCCCCGTTCCTATATGGCGCATCGTCA
This sequence comes from Xenosphaeropsis pyriputrescens, assembly GCA_022609375.1. Taxonomy (NCBI): domain Eukaryota; kingdom Fungi; phylum Ascomycota; class Leotiomycetes; order Phacidiales; family Phacidiaceae; genus Xenosphaeropsis; species Xenosphaeropsis pyriputrescens. Next base: position 61,449 of record JAGKQE010000017.1, on the reverse strand, counting down.
GGTGCTGCGAGATCAGCAGCCCACGAAGATCACAAACTGACTGTCCAACAGAGTTGGAGTATTCTCCACCCTTACAAACTCATACGCCCTCGTCGCCGTCGGAGCCAGTGAGAATTTCTACAGCGTCTTCGAGGCTGAGTTGCAGGATGTCATCCCGATCGTACACACCACCATTGCCGGCACGAGAATCATTGGCCGTTTGACCTCTGGGTACGTAGACAGGAATGCTTGCGGCATTCGCAGAAGCAGAATTTGGGAGGAGAGTGAGGCTGACAGCGTTGTGTAGAAACCGTAAGGGTCTTTTGGTTCCAACGAGTACGACAGATCAGGAATTACAGCATTTGAGAAACAGTATACCAGATGAAGTCAAGATCCAGGTATGTACACCAATATCCATTCTCGGCCTTTGCGTGTATGCGTAGGCTATTCAGAAGAGCTTCGCGAGAAACAAACATGGGCATAGATGCTGATATACGCCCACAGAGAATAGAAGAGCGCCTTTCGGCCCTCGGAAACGTAATAGTGTGTAACGACCACGTCGCCCTCGTGCATCCGGACATCGAGCGCGAGACGGAGGAAATCATTGCAGACGTATTGGGCGTGGAGGTATTCCGCCAGACCATTGCCGACAACGTATTGGTCGGCTCGTACATGTCGCTTTCCAACCAGGGCGGTCTCGTGCACCCCAAGACTTCTATCCAGGATCAGGACGAGCTCAGCAGTCTCCTTCAGGTGCCATTGGTTGCCGGTTCCGTGAACCGTGGTTCCAGTGTCGTGGGTGCAGGTATGGTTGTCAATGACTGGATGGCTGTCACGGGATTGGATACCACCTCGACGGAATTGAGTGTCATTGAGAGCGTGTTTAGACTTGGTGATGGAAATGCTGGAAATATTAATACTAGTATGAAGGATACTATGGTCGAGTCTTTCTACTGAGAGGCGAAATCACTGGCATCTTTTGTTTCTATTATTGATAAATTTATTTTCCCTGCGCGCTTTTTTTTTTCATGGATGTTCTTTGGGGACCTCTGCGTACTCGGTTGTATCAGGAGGCTTTGGTCTCATGTTTGGAGTCGGCATTTGGCTACTACATATCTAGTGTAGCATGGCGTTTGGCCGCATTCAAGAAAGCTTTTTCATGAAATTTGTGTACGATTTGGATGTGGTTGGGAGTAAAAGTTCAATGATTGTTTCACTAGTAAGAGGCACGTTGATACTAAAGCTGATTTGTAGTAGTATGGGATCATCATACTGGACATATCAATTGATTTCTCCTATTTAAATACGGCTTCGGAGAACGACCTGCGACGCGCATCTCAACTTACCAAATAATGCCATTTCTGCAGCATATATCTCGTTATCGTTACTGAAATCATCTCTTATTGTGTGTTGACGCTCGTGCTCATTGGCGATCAAGAGGATGTTGGCGAGAACTCTCATAGCTTATATGCATAAGAGTCCAACACACACAAGCAAGATACTTTGCTCTCTCGAGAATCATTACGGCTTTGCATCTAGTTTCAAATTTGGAGGGATCACAGGTTACTGTCCTTTGAAGATACATATCATTACACGGCTCCGCACTATGTCTTGAATCGAATTGAAGCTATTACCCCTATCACTACCATACATCTTTTCACTATCTGTCACCTTCGTTACTATGATTACTTCACTCGGACTGATTTAGTGCTTTCAGATGTCTATCGTTGATTGGAACTCCTCTTGATGATTATGTGTTTGGCTTTGGAGATGTTGCTACCTTGGAGATCAGATAACTCTTAAATAACATTGTGCTCTTCAAGTACCTAGGCTAAGAGCGCGGCAGATTGAAGTGATGTCTTATTTTTCATCTTATACTTGAGGTACTGACATGCTCAAACACTGCTGTTGATTTAGGGTAATTGGTAATTGGTGAATGCGGACATGTAGTTGTATATCTGGACCTCAGTCCTAGTAGACTACATTATTGTGCTCTTCCTTTCCTTAAGACGTATATATACGCAATAAAGAAGTGGATTCAACACGTGCTGGCACCAGCAGCCTCTTTTTATATACCAGATTTAACAAGATATCACGTAACCGCAATACTATCTGCGAATATACAATATTCTCGCCCTTCGTCTATCAATCACCTCCCACCTTAATGCCAAAACACAACCTACCACTCAATCAAAAACGACAATCACGCATTGGATCATAAACCTCCACACCGCACCAAATCTTCTTGAAAACTACAACACCCCCACAAACAACCAATCACGTGCCAACATCACAACCTCAACCACCACCCACCCACGCCAGATCCCTCATACATCCAAGACCAACAGCCAAAATGGACCCCTCAAAAGAAGTCGACAACAGCCCAATCACCGACACAGACACAGACACGAGCAGTAAGCCACCCAAACAAAACACCCCAGCCACGGACCTCCCCTCGCCACCAGTACCGCAAGATGCTCCCGTTCCCGCTGCCACTGCCGCCCAGGACACCGATGTGAATCCCACCCCCACGGACACAGCCATAGACGCAACCACAATACCGGAGATGGCATCAGCGCAGATCCCCGCCGAAGACTCGGAGCAAGTGACTACTACGCCATCTTTATCCGCCTCTCCACCCCCATTTCAAGACCAAGACCAAGACCAAGATCAAGCTCCAGTCCCAGAACCACAACCACAACCAGAACCAACCCAAACCATACAGGAACAACTCACCCCGCACCGCGACCGAAAAATCGTATGTGCCCCAGCCCCAGCCCCAGCCCCAGCCCCAGACCTCCCTACCCCCACTACTTGCAGAGGCAGAAGCACAAAGGCAGCAGCACAGCAACAAAGACCCAAGACCCCACCGCTGACGCTACGTGTGCAGACGGCGCTGCGAGCGCGCACGGCAGAGCTGGAGGCGGAGCTCGCGGGGATGCAGGGGCGGCTTGCGGGGGTGCGGGGAGAACTAAGGTGCGTTTTTCCATGGCGATGACCTGTTCTTGGAGGGGGGGGTTTTTTTCTCTTGGTTTTGGGTTGTGCGTGTGGGATGAGAGAAGGAGATGAGAGGGGATGGGAGATGAGGAGGGAAGATGGAAGAGGACAGGGGAAGAAGGGGGAGGGAGGAGAGAAGACGAACACTGACGTTACCAGGCATCCCGATGCGGCGGCCACGGTACGGCGCCATATCCGGCTGCTGCACGAGTACAACGAGATGCGGGATGTGGGGCAGGGCTTGCTGGGCATGATTGCTGAGCAGAGGGGATGTCGGGTTGGGGAGTTGTATGGGGAGTTTGGGGTTGGGGTTGAGGATTAGGGGGTTGGGGTTAGGATGAGGGTGAGGATTAAGAGGTTAGGGTTGGAGAGGGTTGGATGAGGGGAGGGGGGGGGGGGGGGAATACGGTGAGGATCAGAGGTGAATCAGGTATGAGATGGATTATGACTTTGGCTTTAGCTATGGCCTTAGCTATAAGATTTCGAGGTTTCCATTGCAGTTTCGCTTTAACATACGGGCGTGGATAGAGCGAGCAGGAAAAGAAGAGGAAAAACAGTATGTGTTGAATTCTGGCTTCGTGAAGGGGGAAGGGGCAGCGAGGTGAAACTGTGTATACAATGGTGCGGATTGTGTCATTTTCACTTGCACATATGTTTACTCGAGAGGCTTTCATCAATTACACTCAACTATACTCAATCACAATCGACTACACTCAACCACAAACACACCAAGTAGCAACCCCTCAGTACACGAAATCGACTTTTGATATTTTTTATCCCAGCTAGCTATCCCCGACATGCCCATGCCCACATCTCCACACGCACATTCTACTAAGCCGCAGCAATACATGTAAGCAATACGTGCAAGCACGAAAAGAAGAAGAGAAGAAAAGAATAGTATCTGTGTGTAATAAGGTTGTCAAAATCAACCACGAACGACTGGAGTATTCGTCTTTGTCTTCGTCAATGTGAACTGTTAAAAGTAATGAAGAAAAAGAAAAGTGATAAAAAAAACGCCTTGCTGATCTCGGCAGCAGTGAGTGGTATCTAATCCAGGTATAAATAAACATAATAGCGCCATGACCCTCCTTCCTCCCTCCAATCTTCCCCCCAGAAAAATTCATCCATATCCCCTCCAAAGAACCAGTTAAAAAAATTCAAAACAAAAGAAAAGAAAATTCGTAAGAGTCATCAAGAGTCAAGAGTTGAGAGGAAAGTATGAGACTCTACTCGGAAGGGCCATTAAGTTTCCGAAACTGATAGCTGGTCAAACTACTCCTGGCGCCCGCGCCCATGACGAAATCGGGAATGGCCTTCTCGAGGTCGAGCGTGTCAGCGGAGCGGATACTGGCCGTGGGCGTGCTACCCAACAAGCTCGCCTGCGAAGCGCGCTGCATGGTCTCGGTGCTGAGGTGCCACGGGAAGCCCTCGACGGACTTGGAGGCGCGCAGGCTGGACTTGGGGGAGGTGAGGAGGGAGCCGGAGGAGGAGCGCATGCGCGTCGTGAGGTCGGCCACGCTCTTGCGGTCCGTGAGCAGCATGCGGCCCGCGCCGGGCGCGGCCGTGATGCGCGTTGTGGCCGATGGCAGGGGCGCTTCGTACGGGGAGTCGGAGCGAAAGAGTGGGTGGATGTGCGCTTCCGATGGCGTGGGTGAGCCGGCGTTTACGCGGGCGTAGGAGCGCATGGAGGACGTGGAGGATGAGGAGCGTGAGCGGCGGGCGGCGGCCATGGTTGGGGGTTCGAGGTCGTGGGCTGAGGATGGAGAGCCGGAACGACTTTGCGCTGGAGATGCCGGGATGGTTTCGAGGAAGGGAGACGCCGGGATGGTGGTGAGCATGTTTGGGTGGCTGGTCGGTGGCATCTGGAGGGTTGGGAAGGCGCTTGGAATTGTGGTGCGTGATTCTGGGTCTACGGCGGAAGTGTCCCAGGAGTCGAATCCGTCTTCCGTCGTGGGTGCAACACCTGCTTGACTCGATTCGTAGGAGTAATTGCTACGGCGGGAGGATGCGCGACTAGCGAGGAGGTGGGTCTTGGAGGTGATGGGACGAATACGTTGCGATATCGAGGAACGAAGAGAGGACTGAGCGTCAGAAGTGGAACGCTGAACGATTTGCTGGGTTGTAATTGTCGCAGGGCTTCTGCGAACCGCGGGCAGCGGACATTTTGGCTCGCACATCTCCTTGGAAATTGGCATTGAGACGTTGGTGTGAAGGGATTGAGATTTGGATTTCTCGCTCTTCATGTTGGCAAGGACGGATGTGATGTAGATGCCTTGGGAAAGGATTGCGATACAGTCGATGATGAAAGCGCCAGTAAGGAGTGGCTGAACTGTAATGCCAGAAAGATGGCTTGGGATGCTATCCGTGCGGTCTTGGAGAAGAATGAAGGTAGCCAGGCATAAGATGGTCGAGACGATGCAGAGTACTGATGAGAGCATTGGAACCCATCGTGGTTGAGGTCTGGCCATCTCATATTGGCGACGTTTTTGTATACTGCTGACGAGAAGGCAGGCAACACTTGCAATATTGAAAGGCCCTACAACGGAGGCGATGATAGCAGGTGTCCGTACAGGGACATCTGGATTTGAGACAGTCGCAGCAAAAATGATTGTGAAGACTTCGACGATGGTTGTGCTGAGTAGGGCAACAGTGCCAATGAAGACTGGCAAGTTTCTGGACATTGCGAGGGCAAAGAGTGACGAGATTGACTCTGCAATAGCAGGAGAATATAAGAAGATACCCGTTCGCGGTGAACGGGTACTCGTCTAGTAAACGGGTGGGACAAACAGAACTGCAGACAAGCTGGCAGCCGTTGATATTGGTATTGATGAGGAGGAGGAAGTCGACGAGAGCGTATCAAGGATATAACGATTCGAGATGCCTGAACCAATGTGCCAGATGTTGGTGCAAGGTCGTGTCACGCTCGTATTCCCCAGGTCTCACTGCCGCTGAAGATGACAATGCTCCTTTGAAGTTCTTATTCTTTGTGGTGAGCGATGGAAGGCACGGCTGGCTGCAGGAGCGAGTGCTTGAAACGAGTGGTGATCGGTCTCTCCTGTAGGCATGAATGCCGTCGGTCGTCTGATATTGGTACCTAATTCGAAAAAGAGCGAATTGGTGCAACTCGATCGAATTGGGCTTGTCCAGATCTTCTATAGAGAAGGAAAGGTTGCACTTGGTGGAGCAATTCCTGGACTGGTGTCTCGGATGACGGATGAAACGAGAGACGGTGGGGTCGTGGGGAATGAGCTACTATCTAGATAAAACGTGTCTGATGACGATGTGGATAAGACTGAAGGGTCCCATGAGATGTTCCAGAAGATTTCAGAAAAGAAGGTAATGTGTTCGAAACGAGCCACGTGGGATTTTGAATATTGTGACTTGTCGATCTTGAAGTCGAAGTCGAAGTCGAATTGGAGAACGAGAGACAGTGTGTTGTTGATGATAAGGTTGTAAACAGGTCGCAGCAGATGGGTGGGACGTGCTTTGGCCCTGTAGAATTATTATCAACGCGAATTCAACGCGTCGGATCTTGAATATTGAATTTGTTTGGATGAATATGCGATGCGATGCGATGCGATGCGATGCTCTGCTCCAGCAGATTAACAACTGGGGGTCGCCGTGTTCTTGGATCTGCTGTGCTTGGTCAATTGGCCGTCCAGGGGATGAAGGTCAAGCCAATTGGGACGTTGAAGATGTGATGATGGAATTGGTGTGGTTGATTTGATTTTTCGACTTTTGTAGCTTCTCGATATGTCGATAAGGGAAAGTAACAAGGCTGTTTATTGAGAGAGAAGATGAGATGGGGTTCCCTTTTCTCCTTGGTTGAGCGAATGTAATAAGAAATCGAAGTTATTCTCGAGAGTGTTGGATTGGGTGATAAAGCGAGTGTGATGTGTGGTGGGGAGTAGCGACAGACGAGATTGATGAGAGGAAGAGCTTTAGAGAGAGAAAGACTGAATGAATTTCAAGATGCAAAATGTAAAATACAAAATGTGGGGTAAAGCATAGAAAGAGGGAAAAGGGCATGAATAAGTAAGAAGTTGAGGAAGAGGATGAGGAGGAGAGGAGAGGAGAGGAGAGGAAGAGGAAGAGGAAAAGGAAGAGGAAGAGGATATTGCTTGACTCCAAGCATATTCTCATTAATACACCTCAAGGTGTTAGCTATTCCATTCCGTCAGCATGGACGGACCTTGTCGAGGTGTCTAGTCGAGCCGCAAGCCATGGCAGTCCATGCGACGGGGTGCATCTGTTGTCGTTGCACTTGAACTAGAGGAACAAGTGAGGTGAAGAGGCAAAGAGGCGAAGGAATGGAAGAACCTAATTATGATTGGTCTAGTCGCATAACAAAGCTTGCCAAGAGTCACTTGACTTGGAAGACAAGCACAAGTTCAATCGATTGATCAATTGAAAACAAAACTGATCAAATCAAGTCAAGTCAAGTCAAGTCAAGAATGGTATGTATACAGAAGCAAGTTGAGGAATCAGGTGACAATCAAAGATATCAAAGGTATCAAAGGCAGGTAGAGATAGAGATGATTAGAGATAGATTAATCGACACAACCTTTTCTCTTATCTCTTCTCTTCCCTCTTGTCCTCGTGCCAAACAACCTATGCTTCTGCTTCTGCTTCTCCCATTATATTGTATTATATTATATTATATCATACTTATCATATTATATCACACTATACCATATCATTAAACTGCCCATTCACCAAATATCAGAAAGTAAAGTGTCGAAGAGAGAGAGCCGAATTATACATTGGATAGGTAGTACTACTACATGACACCCGGCCATAAGGTGTACCGAATACTCATGCAACGATTAAAGACATGACAAAAGCAAGTGTGCTTGAGTCCATGGTGATGTTTATACAATTAACCAAAAGAACGAAGATGAAGAATAAACAATGAGATGCTCTACTCTTTCTCCTTTACTATTCACTTTACTCTACTATACAATACTACATACTTACTCTACTCTACTCTACTATTACTCTACCAACTGTCCAATACTACTATTATACACTACTACCCTACTCCCTTCGCATTGGCATGTCAATGTTTTGCACACAACCGAATCCGACTGAGTGCAACTCGAAACACCAGCTCCTTTCCTCTCCTCTCTTCACCTCCTTTCCTCTTCTTCCTCTCTTCACCTCTCCATCTATGCTTCACCTTCCCTACACATAACAACATACATATGTACTTTACACATGTACAGGTACAAGTACAAGTACAAGTACATATTCCCTAGGTATTATCCAATACATAATACATAGAGCAATACCTCACGCACAGAAAGTGGAGACGTTTCGCAAGAGCCCTCCACTGCCCCCTCTCCCCCCCCCCCCCGATTGCGAATGCGATCACACCTCCTGTTCCGTTCTGTTTTGCTTTGTTTCGTTGCAGCCCACCCGTGAATCTTCCGGATCTACCGCGACGAATAAGATGGGACTCTTTTTTCTCTCTTTCATGTTTGGTTTGGTTTGGGTTTGAGATGAGATGACATGACATGAGATGCGATGGCATGGTATGGGATGGCATTGGGTGCCATAGCATGATGGGATGAGATGTAACCAATGGAAATTGACCGACATGATTTCGGGGATTTTGATTCGATCGTTGAATATTATGGGGCACGTTACGGGATTGAATGATTTTTTTCTTCTTTTTTCTTTTTCTTTTCATCCTTTTCATCCTTTTTCCTTTTTTCCTTTTTTCCTTTTTTTCTTTTGATTTTTCTTTTGATTTTTCTTTTCACATGCCTCAATTCCATGTCGATCCCTCGAGTGAAAGAGCCTCCTCTTCTTCTTTGCAGCACAACACCACAACACCACAACACCACAACACCCCGGCATATTATATTAACAACGGATTGAATACTTCCTTCATAGTTTTCTGATATCAACCTTCATCATGGCTCATCAACCCTCTACACAGTACCATTCAGCTAATCTACTCTACACTCGACTCCATCATTATCATCATCATCATCATCGTCATCGTCAATCTCTACACCCACTCCATCACCAATCACTCCACTCACACATGAATACCTCCAAAAAAACCTGGCAGTGAAATTACTCTTCTTCCCATTATTCATCACCATCTCCCCACCTCCCCACCAAGGCCAGTTCTCCATGCACCCATCGGACAAAGAGTCTCGAAAGGGTAAAAGGGTAAAGGGGTATAGTATGTATGTGTGTAGTCCATATGTACCTTGTATAATTCGCATCGAGTATGTACAAGTATGTACTGTACATATATATCTCAAGGTAATAAGCTTAGCAGTATACTTTCCACTCCATGCTTACCCAAGCAAGCTTCCAAGAGCGTTGCCAACATGAAGCAGGGAATCTCATGACGAGAATACTAGTACAAGTACGTAGAGTGTGCCCAGGTCCATCATAGCGGCGCATCGACGCGTGTAAGGTACCTAACCCAACGATTAAAAGTGCACCGAGCCTATTTCAATAGATATATACTATATACTCCATACTCCATACTCCATTACTGTGTCATGACCAGAACGCCCACAAAAAGCGAGTGGAAGAACAGACCTGCTACGAGTGAGTGAGTGTGCAAGCAAGCAAGGAAAAGCAACAGGGTAAAATAGAGTCGAGCGGGAAGTGTCTTATCCCATCGCCATCGATCGAATCGCATCTGATCTCAGACTCAGACTCAGATTTGGATTTGGATTTGGATTTGGATTTGGACTCAGACTCACTCACACTCACACCTGATCAGACTCACCCCAACCCCACGCCGTCTCTACCACAGAACAACCCAAGCTCGACATCAAAGTCGCAACGAGCGCATCTCCACGACGGATTTCAATGAAGCCTCGAGTAGAGTACAGACCACATCACGGTAGGCTGGTCGTAGGCTGGTAGTAGGCTGATAGTAGACTGGTAGTAGACTGGTAGTAGACTGGTAGTAGGTAGGTAATAGGTAGTACACAGGTAGCATTCATGAACCGACATGCCTTACGCAATGGCCGTCCTCGTGCGCTGCAATATCCCGTGCTGCAAATACAAAGTAGGTGGGTAGGTCATCTAAATGGTAGGCTCAGCACGCACACGCAGAACAAGAAGGCTGTGGAGCACTGCGTGGGAGATGCTGGATAGTTGTGGGATGGTCGTGGGGCTGGTTGGGAAATCTTGAAAATTGAAACTTTGGAATCTTGAAATCTTGAAATCTTTGAGGTGAGGATGGAGGTATGTAGGTACTTTGTATACCTGGTTGACTGGGTTGGTGGGTGAGCATGACTCGATTGTTGTAATTGGAAGGTGGATGTGATTTTTGGATTTGTTTTGTTGTCAAGGGTAGAGTAGAGTAGAGTAGAATAGAATAGAATAGAATAGAATAGAATAGAATAGAATAGAATAGAATAGAATGGGTTGGATAATTAGAATGACCTACTTTATCTACATGAGGTACATATAATACAGATATACTAGACTTGAATATCTTATATTACATGTAATAGAAGATACATACATATATACATCTGTATTTCATTCACCTTCATCAGAGTAAAGCAGACAAGGTAGATCAATCATACTGTATGGAGATATGCCTAACCTCGTACCTCGCACCACCAAAAAAGGTACAAACTCTCATGTCATCCCTTCCAACTCTTGGTACCTGACGCTACTTACACGCACCAGCATCTCTCAAATTCAACTTCCACCATTCTAATTTATGCATGCAAGGTACCCACTGATGATTTCATTTCACAATTCAAAGCATCTCTCCTACTCACGGCACAGTAGTAGCATCCTCGCACTCGCATCTCTCGCTCTCAAGCACGCCAAACATCCAAACCAAGTCTAGTTGAGCCAATCCATCGGATCATTTCAGCGTCAGACATCTCGTCTTGTTCTGCGTGTGTAGGTTCACTGGAGTATGTGGAGTTGGAGTTAGAGTTAGAGGAAGATGCATATGCATATGCAGATATGCATGCCATGTCGCATCGAATCTATGTGGAATCGGATCCGAGTAGATCTGCAATGTGCAGTTCAGTGCCGCGCAGTTCAATGCAGTGCCGAGTTGGTCTGGGCGATTGTTTGGTTGGTGATGATCTGCTTTGCTTTGCCGATGAGACGAGACTTGGATGTGGGTATGTATGTAGATTGAGGTACCGGCATGAGAATGAAGATTGGAGATTACTGGAAAGCGTGACCTCTTCCGACTTCATTGAGTACTTCGCTTTGCTTCGATGTTGTGACGAGGTAGATACCTACAGTTGAAGACGCAATAGACTCAAGTGGCAAGAGGCGCCGTGCTACCTATCTGACTTATCGACAGCTGGCATGGCGGGCACTACTGTAGTACAGTAAGTCGCAAGGTAAGTTAAGTTAATATAAGGTAAGGTAAGTAAATGTAAACGTAAAGGAATAAGGAATAGACAAGCTTCGGTACATTACCTACTTCTGTACTCCTGACTGGCCTTCCCGGCTACAGTAAGCAAAGCCGTAATGAGCAACGGTGATATCTCTCAAATCAAAAGGGCTTGGGTCCCGGAGTGCCCTATGCATCGTACACAATATAGCCGGTAGATGAGCCCGGATGACAGAGCACGCGTTGACGTGGAAAGGACGTCATTTCTCATTTGCAGATTGCACGATGAGCGTTTGATGAGATCGTGCGTGGTTGAGGTGTTCGTTGTGATGCTTCGAGTGGGGATGTTGATGAGAGTTCTAGATTATTATCTTTCTTACTCACGACTTACCATTTTCTGCAGTAGGGAACTCCTCTCTCGTCGATATGGAAAGTCTGGGTATTGGCAGGGGAAGACGAGACAGGATCGTGGACAATTCTCCGAGGCAAAATACACCCATGCACACATTCAACGCATCCATCCATGGTCACGAGACATGAGACACAAGATGTTACGAGACACCACAGTGAGCTTCAAGTTTAGCATCACGATCCTTCATCAAATCCTCACCTTCACGTCGCTTTACCTCTTCACCTCTCTCTACCCTGTATCTTCGACTTCACCCTTCTCTTCCCCCTATCATCCCCATCTCCATCCCCATCCCCATCCCCATCCCCATCTCTCTCAAGCATCATATTCCCCCCATTCCATCGCAATCTATTAATCTCTACTCAGAACTCCATTCGATCCCACTCATTTCAATCCTCATCTTCACCGTCCGTCCTCGCGGACAGCACCGCTGAGAATAGGGGACAGGACAAGTGCAAGGCATCCGAACATCCTCACATTCCATACCTACCTACATACATACCTACCCAGTAGAAGCTCAAACTTCTAGCACCCTTCTAGCGCCACATCCTGAGCTGGCCCTCCACCCACCTCACCGCATCGCCCTAGTCCTCAGCCCAAGCAGCCATCCATCGCGCGGCGTCTCGCCTCGCCTCGCCCTGTCGCAATACTCACAGAGGCACAGAGCCTCGCAAGCGCTGTGCCGCCGCACGCTCGTCACTCGTTAGTGCCTGCCACCAGCTACGCTGTCCGGTGTGTGAGGTGTGAGGGAGTACCTATGGCCGTGACCTTGACGGACGAGACAGAGAGAGGCTGAAGGTGGGTGTTTGAGGATGTGTGTAGTGAGGCGGGTCGGATGGGGATTGATTGAGGGGTCTAGGGGATGGTGAGGGAGACCTCTTGAGGGTCCTGGGGTAAGGGGATCAGGTAGGTGGATGTGGATTGATGGAGGAGGAGAAAGGAGGAGATAGAGGGAGAGGAGGGCTTGGCTGGGCATTTCTTGCGTGATTGATATTGCTGTATCATGGTCGATGTTTATATGCTACCGTCTATCCGTGAAGCTCCATCCACAGGCCCAGCTCGAACTCTCTTGCGTCCATATCCCTCCTCCTGGTCGAAAAGGTTCTCAGAAGCACTAATGCATCTTTCACACCCAGATGCATCATGGTCCTCCGCCCGAGTCGTAGGCCACGCTCAGCAGTCATACGGGATCATCCCGACGGCTTGCTGTCACGCCCAGGCACCACAGCAGGAGAAGAGGCTCTATTGATCCTCTGCGCCGCGAGTCTTCTACCACCACACAGCTCAGAAGATATCTCTACTACGTACAGCTCAGCAGCTTATCCAAGTCACACCGCACTCCAGCACCCAGCTCAGTCTTCCGTCCCACAGTGCGGGAAATGTGACCGGACGGGTCTGGATGGGATCGAGTCGCGCTGATGAGGCTGAAGGTTGAGGATGCTGATCTGTCATTGCGGATTAAATGACACTTTTGGAACAGGATTTCATGAAAGTAAGACTGTGCTGTCTCTTTCTTCTCGCCTCTCCTTCTCCTCCTCTTCTGTTTTCTAATTCTTCTCGGGGTAATTTTGCGCAGCTTGAAGATCGATCGAAGACCCCCCTCCCCTCATTCTCACACACTCTCTCGCATCTCTCATCACCCACCCACTCACCATATCCAATATTCCATATCAAACATTCCCTATCCTACATCGCATATTCCGCACCACCAAATCCCGCATCCCCATCCTCCAGAACCGCGCCTCGGCCGTTCGCGGGGCACATTGCAAGCGCATCCGGGCCGCGCGCTGCGATGGTGGAAAGGTCAATTGGTAGGAGGCGTTGATGGATTGGTGAGTACACGCGTACGCACAACTATGTGCAAGGGCATAGGTGGATGGGTGGACTATTGAATGCCAATGTCGGATTGTGATGGATGCGTACTGATGGGATTGTGAGATTTGTGGTGGTTGGTTGCGTTGGGTCTAGAGGTGGGGTTGAGGGTTGAGGGTTGAGGGTGGCGATGGTGATGATAGTATTGGTGTTGGTTAAACTGCGCTGAGCTTCTTACTAGTGAGGGATCTTGTAGATCTTGCTTGCTGATTGTGAGCTCTAGGAAAATTTGGGAGTGAGACATGGTATGTTGATGATATTGACAACGATGATGATGCCGATGTGGTGGTGTGACGTGACCGATAGTGCGGAAGCGTGACCGGATTTCTTGAGCGGCAGATACTGACTTGAAAATCCAAATTAAGAGGATATCTTTGTTACATCCACTTCTTTCTCCCGAGACAGGCTGTTGATGCGCATATTCTATGATGAAGTCTAAGTTCGACGTATCGCCCTCGATGTACTACGCGTAGACGCACCATTATCTCGAAGTCTCCACATTGTAAACCTGAAATTGTGTATCCGAAATCCTTCCCTCTCTTCTGACCTCACAGAGAAAGTATACAGCTATGAAAAAGATACGGCTCTTGATACTATGCAGCTCAAATAAGCATGTAGTCCTCAACAGTGACATAGCTCTTGAAAACCATGCTTATCCAATAACTATATTCCAAGAAACTTTACGGCTTATCACTGACTGCATGACACCTGGTGATTGGATGGCCCCAAAAGCATACATCTAGAGGAAAAGGCGTACAGATTCGGAAAGCTATACAGGTTTCGATCAGAGTATGGCTCTTGGAAGGAAAAGCTGTCGATGGTTGATCTGAGTCTTCATTTAGAAGTCCATCATCCATAATCTACGCCTCAGAGACCAAGAGAATCTTCTTCACTTACATTGTGTATTAGGTATACTTTTCTTCTCGAACCAGAAGCAAATCCCTTTGGGTGCAGCCAGGAGAAGCGCATGAAAAAGATGCCAGAAGAAGAGCCTTCAGAGGGTTATGCATGGCTTGATTCATCTCTTCCAATAATCAATGCCACATCTCAAGAGAAGCCACGCCACGCCGAGCCTCTTCTCACATTCATAACACCTGCTCCCATCTTTTCAATACAAACAATCACATACAATCACAGCATTCAAACATACAAGTCAATGGGTACGTATCGCATTTTCAATCTGGGTAAAGACTCTTTCTTAGGCCCACACACCCGCCAAAGCCCAAGAGAAGAAGATCCGTAAACCCCGAAGCGAAAAGCTCAGTACGGTGGTACATTGTAACCACAGCCAAAGAAATAATCATCGCTCGTATCGTAGAAAATCGTAGATTCAGCTCCAGCTTGGAGTCGTACAAGCTCATGTACAGGGGGGGGTATATCAAGTCGTAGAAAAGATGCGCCCTTGCATGAGCAAATTAGGGATCGAGAGACCAGACGATTAGGCAAAGTCCGACTCTCCGGTCATGGACTTCTGGAGATCGGTATCCTGGGTAATCTCGTCATCAACTTCATGAGCAGCATCCTCAGCACCAGCGTCCATTCCAGCAGCCTCCATGGCCGCCATTGCCTCGTCAGCCTGATCAATGGTGTTATTTGCAGCGGATACCTCCTCAGCATTCTTGGTGTTGGCTCCAGCAGCGATTTGGTTGGCATTTTGAGCTTCGGCGACAGTCTATTCTCAGGTTAGTATACCACTGCAATACGTTCTGTTATTCTGATCATACCTGTCTCATCAAAACCTCTGCCTTGGTTGGTCGGCCTCGTCTCTTCGCACCTGGAGTAGCGACGGCAGCAGGGGCTCCCATGTTGGCAATTGGAGCAGCACCGGCTAGAGAGGCCTTTGGGGTACCGCCAGACTGAGCAGCTCTCAAAGCAAGATCAGCCTTTGATGGACGGCCACGCTTGCGCTTCTCTCCACCAACCGTGGCTGGAGTGTTGCCGTTAACAGCTGAAACATTTGCGGCCTTCGGGACCTTTGGAGTCTTTGGAGTCTTGACTACGGTTGGAGATGCCTGTCCATTGGCTTGAGTGCGCGCCTTCTTGTTGTTTGGCAACGAGACTCCGAACTCCGCATCCTTGCGCTTGATAGAGGCTCCACCACCGGCAGTGATCTCATGGTAGATGGTATAGACCTCGTTTGGGGTGCGACCTAAAAACTAATGGTCAGCGAAACAATATAGTAGTGATTACTCGTTCGGATCTCCCATGATGAGCCATCACTAGCAGGACAAAAGTTGAAAGCGTCCTCATCGGGTTGTAAATCTATCGAGAGCCATACGGCCATCTCGACTTATACAGTATTGAAACCCATACATCTTCGATAGTCGCAGATTCATCGGACGCCATCCATTTATTCGTCGCCGTAAAACCTCGGGTGATTCATCAAGGAAGATGCTGGGCGAGTAGTTGCGCCGGCGATGCGCGCGTCAGAACCAAGAACGGAGGAGCTCACCTGGCGGGGAAACCAAATCGCCGAAGTTTGGCTGAATGTTGTTGTTTTCGATCAAGCCGAGCAGGACATTGAGGGGGACACGACTGTTCTTGATGACCTCGCTGAGGACGAAACGCTATAGACGTGCATTAGTATTGGACGCACCAATTGCAACGGATGGAGCAAGCAAAGCCAACAGATTTAATCTTGGAATGGGCTTGTGTTCTTGAATGTGATAGATGCGTACCTTCTCATATTCAGTGAATTGGGAAGGCATTTTGGAAGATGCGATAGATTGGAAGACGAGCAGAGCTTTCGTAGACGAATATACTTCTTCAATAGAATTGGATTATAAGAGAAGATGTGCGGAACGCGGAAGCTTTCGAAGAAATTGCGCAATGGGATCTTTATGTTGTCTGACTGAAGGAATGGCGGGTTGGGTGGATTTTGGTATTTGTAGAAGCTCTGGGAGCTGTGGGATATTGTAAAAGATTCAAAGGAAGCTCTTTCAATACTGGCAGGTGAACAATTAAAATTTCCAACAGAATGAATAGGGCACGCTCTAGATGGGGTGATGAGCAATGGCTTGGCTGCTCATAGAGCGATTGTTGTTTGGCGCATGTGCAAGTATTGTTGGGTCCTCTTGGAAAGGGATTCGTTGGATTTGGAGGTTGAAGTTGAAGCTGAAGCTGAAGTTGATGATCTCGGTATGAAGCGCGAGTGATTGATCTCAGGATGCCCGCGACGAAGGACAATGCCGTGCTTGAAGGGTGTGCTCCTCTACGACGTGCGTACTGCGTAGACGTGCGCGGTACAAGTGCAAGTACAAGTGCAAGTGCAAGTATGTAATTGGACGCACTCCACACGCAGCTAAGGCTACCTAACGACTAAGAGTAATGCACCGGCGATTGCTGGAGTCTCTGCAAGTGTGCCTCGCCGGTGCCTTGTCTTTGCCTTGTACATCAACACACTCAACACACTTATCGCCCATGCTGAGCTGATCCTTGCACTTGAACCCTCGGCGTATCGGTGTATCGGCGTATCCTGGAACCGCATCAATCTTCCTCGATGCTCTCTCCAAGTCTCATTCAACTCAGATCACCTCGTCCGTCAATATGCTTCTTTCATCATAATCGGGCCATTCAACTGCCAGTCTTTGTCGTCACAGTCTGCCTCTTGCTTGGGGGACTTCCCTATATCCTGTTGGCAAGCTATGGACCCATCTCGTCGACTTTGAGCCTCAGTTGTAAAAATGCTGCCCAAGCACGACTCCGCTCCTGCGTGCCGAACGATTTCTATACCGGCCAAGAGCTACAGAGCGTACTTCGAAAACACAGCTTGCGATTCCATACATGTCATTTAAGACCTGACTTCTGTGGAGATTGTGCATGCCATTGAAAATCGATTCGATTCCATTCAATGCCATCTAGGATCTCTCTGTTACAATGACGCCAAACACCATCGATACACCCAAGCTTGCGGTAGGCCAACTCGGAGAATAGGGGTTGACACTGTGTTGAGTGCCGGGTGCTGGAAAAAAAGACACAATAACAGCTCCTCCCACTGTGGAGAGTCTATCAGATGCAACATATTGCCGATTTCTGCAGAAGTTCTGAGCGGCCAAAATATTGGTCAAGGAGCACTCCCACAGTGAATGTGGCAGACTTGTGATTATTCCAAGATCCGAACGGACAATTGCTGGCATGTTACGCCTTCCAGGAAGTTCATCGTCAGTTGAAGAGCAAGAAAAGATGTCGACACAATATGTTTACGGTAAGTGATGTACCTACTTGCTCAACCCCTGAATGGTTTTGCACAATTGGCGGCAATTCAGAGATACCAACGTATCTTCACGATCTTTCAAGGTTGCGGTGTCACTAAATCGGCCGGAGACATGGTACTCCGTACTTGAAACCAATCAACCTACAGAGAGAGTATGTCAGCATTGAACATAGTTCAGGGGAATATTCTCACCAGTTTTGGATAATTCTTGCTTCAAGCACTATTCTTTTGAAGGACTTGACTATTCAAGCAGGGCGCAAGCATGAACCGAATGCAACGAAGGCTCTGTTGGTCAAGACATTAGATGGCCGAGAGACGCGTCGGGTTTGCGCGAGGCATTTTGTATCAACATACGTATGGTTGCGGAGAATTTGGTGGGTAAGTTCGGGTCGACTTTTCCTTACATTGTCCAAGAACGGTCATGGATCCAAATCAAGGAGGAATCCATCATCATGAAAAAAGGGGCCAGCCGTATGGCTGTTGATGAGGACTGGAGGATATTATCGGAGTTTGTCGGTTTTGTTGCCATGTCAGGAACAATGCCTTTTTTGTGATCTACATGGTTATGGACTGCCTTGAAAGGGCCCTTGGGCAAGTGAGCATAGGGAGCATGATACAGACGGCACGGAACTTGCCGCTCTTGGTGCTTTCGTGCTTGGAGCCTCGTCCGTCTCTGCATTATGTGCCTACCTACCTACCTTAGCACTCACGTCAACTACTCTACAATAAATCAATTGAATAAATCGACACGACAACTTGTCTATTGCTTGATGACGGGCATGTGAGAGCGATCATAAAGCGATCTGAGCTACGAAGTGGATGTGGAGACCATCAAATATACGATTCCTGGACCTTCAACTTTCTTGCGCATCCCTCTGTTGGATCGCAAGCCACTGACACGACCTCACTCCCACTCCCAGCAGAAAAGCTGGCGAGGACGAGACTTCATGTTTACCAAATAACACGTAGCCTACAGCTCGTCGATTTGCGCAACTTTTGTACCGCATGAGCGCAGATATTTCGCACTCGGTCTCCTCGACTTCCCTCCCTCAGCTCTACCTCGTTCGACACACCAGCCAGCAACGATATGGCACAAAACGGGAATTCAGTAAAGGCAGAAGCTGTTGACACAGCATTGGGCGACATGTCAATCGAAGAGCTCCAGGCGCAGCGTCCGGAGCAGAGCTCTAGAGACAGTATGTCTGGTGAGAGACTCCACACACCTGTTGGCTCGGTCAAGTCCACACCAGATACACCCGACATGTCCACTTCTGAAAAATCTAGACGGAGCCTTAGCAACTCTCGTTCGTCAAAGATCGAAGACGACGAGTCCGAAGATATTGTAGGAGGCGATATCGCGATCAAGCTCGAGAACGGCAAACCTCCTAAGCTCACGAGGAAATCTTCACAGAAAATCGTGGCACGACAACCACCACTATTTACGGATTTACCTGACTCCACCCAAGAAGCTATGGGTATTTTTCAGGTTATTCGCGACTGTATATATGGCAGTAAATATATGGGTTCATCTGAACATGATGCTCTGGGATGCGATTGCTCTGAGGAGTGGCGTAAGTGTTTTCCCCCATTTTCCAGAGTTCTGTGGCCTAACATAGGGTTAGGTGGCGATATGAATCACGCATGCGGCGAAGATTCCGATTGTATTAATCGGGCTACCAAAATGGAATGCATGGACGATGAGTGTAATTGTGGTGCTGGTTGTCAAAATCAGCGATTTCAACGCAAGGAGTACGCAAATGTATCTGTGATCAAGACCGAAAAGAAGGGTTACGGCCTCCGTGCGGATTCTGATTTACAGGCGAACGACTTCATTTTCGAGTACATTGGCGAGGTCATCAATGAGCCCGTCTTCCGTCGCCGTACCATTCAGTATGACGAAGAGGGCATCAAGCACTTCTACTTTATGTCACTTACGAAAAGCGAGTTTGTGGATGCGACAAAAAAGGGCAATCTAGGACGCTTCTGTAATCACTCTTGTAACCCCAACTGTTATGTGGACAAGTGGGTCGTGGGTAACAAACTCCGAATGGGAATATTTGCCGAACGGAACATTAAGGCCGGAGAGGAGCTGGTATTCAACTACAATGTCGACCGATATGGAGCTGATCCCCAACCATGTTATTGCGCCGAGCCAAATTGTACTGGATTCATCGGAGGCAAGACTCAAACTGAGCGGGCTACCAAATTGTCGCATACAACAATTGAAGCTCTTGGTATTGATGATGGTGATGGCTGGGATACGGCTGTCGCTAAAAAGCCACGCAAAAAGAAGACCGGCGAAGATGATGAAGAGTATGTCAGCAGCATCCAACCCAAGGGACTCGATGAAGATGGCGTTACCAAGGTCATGGCTACTCTCATGCAATGCAAGGAGAAATGGATTGCTGTCAAAGTCCTTGATCGTTTACAACGCTGCGACGACGACCGTGTTCGGAATCGTGTGGTGCGTATGCACGGATATCAGATCCTTGGCACCACCCTGAAGACTTGGATTGAAGATAACAATGTCATCCTCCAAGTTCTTGATATTCTATACAAACTTCCTCGTTTGACAAGAAACAAGATCAGTGACTCAAAAATTGAAGCTACTGTTGAGAGTCTCACAACATCCGAGCATGAAGATGTTGCCTTTGAGTCTAAGAGACTTCTAGAAGAATGGAGCAAACTAGAGGTTGCTTATCGAATTCCACGGAAGAAATTCGACCCAAATGCCCAGCCAATCTTCGAGCGTCGTGCCTCTGGAAGAGATGAGGAAGTTCGTGAAGCTCCCACCGCTCCCGCCGTCGCTACACCCACCGGCCCTAGAAGTAATGTTCCTCAGCGAAATAATTTCTTCGCCCCTTCAAGACCTCCAGCGATGCGACGACAGCAGCAGAGACCCTTGCCTTCGGGATGGTTTGCCACCGTTGATAAGTCTGGAAATACCTATTATTACAATGAGGCTGGCGTAACGACTTGGCAGAGACCAACTATTCCAGCTGTGAAGCCTCCAGCGCCCAAGGGCCCCACTAAAGCCACCCAAAGTGCCAAAGCTATTCAGGACATCATTGATAGCCTTACCAAAGCCGAACCAACTTCCTCTGCTCGAACATCGTCGACTCCGCAACCCGAACCCGTCAAGGAAAAGAAGTCTACTGAAAAATGGCGTTCTCTTCCAGTCGAAAAACAGATGAAGCTTTACGAAAATACTGTAAGTCGACTGGCAATTTGAATTTGTGGTACGTCTCTAACAGATTTATTAGCTCTTCCCACACATCAAATACGTAATGGATAAATTCAAGAACAAGCTTCCCCGCGACGACTTGAAGAAATTTGCCAAAGAAATTAGCAAGAAGCTCGTTAGTTCAGACTTCAAGAACGATCGTGTTCAAGACCCTACGAAAATCACCCAGAAACAAGAACACAAAGTCAAGAAGCATGTCAAAGAGTTTTTTATGAAGGTAGTTGCCAAGAAAGCCGAGCATGAAAAGAAACGTGCGGCGAGGAAAGCGAGAGAAGGGTCGAAGGACACTCCTTCCACCACAGCCGAAGCAAAAGAAGAAGAGGATGTAGACATCAAAGGCGAGGAAAGCGAGATGGAGTTGTTCGATGATGAAGGCGAAAAGAGTCCCATGGAGACACCCAGCGATGAAGGCCTCAAGCGGAAGCGCGACGGCGAAATGGACGACGCAAGTACCGACACCCCCAACAAGCGCCTCAAGGAGTCCTCCACCCCTGAACCTCCTCCTCCACCACCTCCACCGCCCGCGGAGGAATTGCATGATGCGATGAAGAGGGATGATGAGGATTTTGCGAAGCAGGAGGCTGAGTTGATGCGTGAGAATGAGGAGGCGTTGAGGAAGGAGAATGAGGATGCTATGCGTGAGGCCCAGATGGAGCACACTGCTGATCAGCCGTTGCCGGGAAGTATCGACGCGGTAGACTCGAAGATGGACGCTAATGGCGGAGGTGCGAGTTTGGAGGGCCCGCAGGTGAATGGTGCTGCTGCATATGTTAATGGGCATGGAAGTGCGGTTCACGAGGATTGATCGGCTTGGCGGTGGTCCATGTCGGATGACAGAGACAAACCCCTTTCACACCGTATGGCGCGCATCACAACTATCAACCGATATAAAACCCTTCCTCTATCTTGCGTTTGCTTCTTCACCGGCAACCCTTCTCCTTCCCCTTTGCCTTTCTTTCCGTTTCCGCATCGAGTTCACACGTCCCCGTGCCTACAGCGCACACCTATTTAGTTGGAAGAGAGGAGATAATCACAACACCCTGTACCATACGCTGCATCCTGGCATTGTGCATGGCTGGATGGCACTAGAAGGAGCTTGAGTATGGACACGGAAGGATCTGTGCTTTTGTTATTTGCATGCATGCCCCCTTTCAACAGTCTCGGAAATCTTGCTTCTTAATTCTCGATCTCGATCCCCTTCCCGTTGCCGCCAGGCCGTCGAGTTGGAGGATCTCACTTGTATACAGATAGCTGAATTGATGTCCATACTCCCCATTACTGAATATGTGCTGTTGATACCGACCTGCTGAGATGCCTGGTGATTTGCGCTTCTGCGTCGCGTGCGTGTGAGCCGCGATGGAGGGATATGCCATGTGTACGAGGACTGAATGGCTTCATTCCGTCCTGAGATGAGAGCGGGATGCGACGCCGTATACAAGTCAACGGGGGGGGGGGGGGGGGGGGGGGGGGGGGGGGGGGGGGGGGGGGGGGGGGGGGGGGGGGGGGGGTGGGGGGGTTTTTTTTTGTTTTTTTTGTTTTTTTTTTTTTTTTTTTTTTTTTGGTTTTTGTTTGTGTTTACTTATAAATAACCCCCCCCCCCCCCCCCCCCCCCCCTCTCGCAGAACTCGGGACCCGCATTGCAACACTTCTCCTACCTATGATTCACCTATCCCTATCCCTATCCCTATCCCCCGTCGCCACAAGACCCCAACCCCCCTACCTCCCCGTCGCACATCCGCTCCTCGCCACCCCACATACACGCGACGCGTACAAACCAAACGCCCATCCGATCTCGTCGCCGTCTGCCATCACCCACGTCCCAGCAGCTATCGAGCCAGTCGCGACGGCGCGGATGCGCGCTCGCTGTATGTTCGTAACATAATAAACACATGTATACGCAGCACAAACTGCACCGCGGCTGAGATTTGAATTTGCCCCCGCAGACCAAAATCCCGTACGGGACAGATCAGATCAGATTGTATTGTATATATCTAGATACGCGCTTTTCATCTCCGCATCCGACCAGAGCAGACCAGAGCAGACTAGTTAGCACCTCTTCACCTTCATCTTCGCCGAGATCAGAGCAGATTTGCGAGTCGTTGGAGATGTAGGATTCCAAAGGGCTTGGTGGGCATGGGAATGTATGCCTTGAGGGTACCATCACGCTCGGTATTCTTTTTTTATTTTTATGGGCACGCCGTATCACCGTCACTACCCACACACAGTCTCATTTCGTTGTGTAGCAAGTCATCCTGGCCTCTATGCAACCCATACACTCCCTCAAACAGCCGTGGCTACAGCCAGACACACAATCTCAGTCTCAGTCTCATTCTCAATCTCAGTCTCAAGCTCAAGCTCAAAACAAAACAAAATATCCATTCAAGTCTAGCACCAAACACCCAAACTCCAACCAGGTATCTATACACCACAGCAAGCGCACACGCACCGCACTCCACCATCTTGACGGGCATTACACGGCACCGGGTCCCGATCCATTTCCGTTATTTCTGCCGCCGCCATCGAGCAGCAGATGCGGTTTGATGAAGCCCTCATCCAACTGTCTAAACCACGCGGCATGGTCCTCGGCCGTGCCATGTATCAAGCTACTGATAGCACCCGATGCACTGATATGTGGCGCCTTGGGATGATCCGCGATGCCCGACGTAGGGTACGGCGTATCGTTCGAGGGTTGGCGTCTAGGGCTGCGTTTCGCGGCAGGCGGTAAGTCCGAGGAATCCGAGTCAGCGTCCAAGTCGGATCCGTCAGCTCCACGGCCCAGGAGATCGCTGGAATCGAAACGACCCCTTTGGGAGGCGGATGAGGTCTTACGAGGGACGGACGATGGTCGCACGCGAGGAGAGGCATTGCCCGAGGCGTACGAGGCACCGCGACGCTCTTCGTACCCGTTGCTGCCCTCATAGCCTTCGAGGGGTAGGGAATTGATGGAGCGCTGGGGCTGATGGCCGATTCCGGTGCCGGCACGCTTGTAATATGAGCCTCCTGAGACTGGTTCGATGTCGAATTCGTCGTCGCTATCGATTTCTTCTATTACGCCGGTTCGGATGCCGAGGATTTCTAACATGCGGGCGGTTGTCCCGCCGAATATAATGACCGTTAGGACGACCACGACAAGGACAGTAGCTTTCAGCGCAAAGGCGTTCTCGCCTGACAGTCCAGCCGCTAGAGCTACACCGACAGCTCCTCGCAGTCCGGCCCAGAAGAGCATGGCTTGGTAGTTGTATGGTAATTCATCGGCCACCTCCTTTCCTCTTCTCTTGGCTCTATATCTAATAAACCAGTTGATTGCTCTTGAAAGCGGGAAGACCGCGCACCATCGAGCGGCACATATACCCATTACTGTGACAATGATGAAGAGCGGCTTGAAGGAAAGGTTTTTGTCGGTGAAGAGCGAAAGTCCAAGATAAATAAAGATGAAATTCTCGGACAATTGAGCAAGTACCTGGAACAAATATTTCGTTGTAAGTTGTGTTCGTCTCGACATGTTGTAGTATGCATAATGTTTGAGTGTAATTCCACAGAAAAGCAGAGACACAATTCCTATCGAGTATTAGCAGAGTCACACAACATGCGCCTCGTTCGATATACCAGACATGTGCAAGCCGTTGGAGAAGAAATAACTGGCATATGCAATCAACACAATCATACAACTCTCGATTTTTGGGAAGCGCCGGACGTAGGTGTATTTCAGACCCAAAGCCGTTCCAATTCCCACCAAGACTCCAATGACTAGACTGCCGAAGAAGACAGCCAAGAAAATGCCAATACCCTCGAACAGGCTGAGTATGCCAAGTTTACCACCGGCTCCACCATCCTTGTATCTTTGGGCCGTCTCGAACAACACAATAGCGATAGCATCGTTCAGGATAGATTCTCCAAAGATGATGGTGTATAGTTTCGGATCGACTTTGTAGGTATTAAAGATGGCGAGAATGGTAACAGGATCGGTGGCCGACAACGTAGCTCCCACCGAGATAGCCTCGACAAAGGACATATTCAAGCCCTCGAGGGGAATCCGTGTGTATATCCATAATATCAAACCGAGCACGATTGCCGAGATGAAGGTTCCGGCGAAGGCAAAAGTCAAGATGGTTCCTATATTCCTAAAGAAATTCGCCTGATGTAATTCGTAACCCGAGGCGAGAATGATTGGAGGTAGGAGTAGGTTGAAGAAGACTTGGTAATCGAAGCTGACCAGATCTTGGATGGAATGGCCAGTGGTGAGTCTTAGAATAAGTCCAACGGTCATACCTGACACATCTGTCAGCTCGTGTTGTTCCTCGCGGAGTGCGCGCATGACCTACCCGCGAAGATGGATATGACAGTCTCATGAACAGCCCGCACCTTCTTTTGTTGTAGCATATAACTCATAAAAAGAGCTGTAATTAACAGCATGATCAGGATGAAGAGCGCCCATGATGCGAATATTTCCTTCTGTGCGGAGTCGGGTTCTGTGATGGATAGGTAGATCAGTATGCGACACTTTTGTAGAAGGCAGCCTGATTGGGAGCTGGGGGCCACCAACGTTCTGGGTCTTCATCTTCGGTCTGTCTTCCTGTAGGAAGGCAATTGTCAGCTGTTGTTAATCTAGACCATATCGCTGATGATATCAGACATACTTAGATGCTCGAAGAGCAAGCCAGTGACGGCCGAGGCCATGGCGTTTTGGGTTTGTTGTTTGTAGATAGATATGGTTTGGGTCTTTTTTTATTATTAAAAGTGGGCGGATGACGCTTTGAAGGTGAAGGTGAAGGTGAAGGTGAAATGGAGTTAACAGTAGTAAATGACAGTGTCGCTCGCCTATGAGCTGTCTGCAGTTGAAAGAGAACACATGTACTCTGTAAGGGAAGAGTATTGAGTAGAATAGGCGAATGAGTGAGGCAAGAGTGAGAGTAGGAGTGAGGATGAGATTGGATCAAAGTGGAAGAGATGACATTGGAGAATGGAGGGAAAGGCGGAATTGTGGCAGTTTGCAACGTTTCCTGAGTGAGAGTCGAGCGAGTAGAGGAAGAAAGATGAATGAGGATAAGATGAGGATGAGGATGAGGATGAGGATGAGGATGAGGATGAGGATGAGGATAAGGATGAAGAGGAGGAGGAGGAGGATGATATGGATATGGATATGGATATGGATATGGATATGGATATGGATATGGATATGGATATGGATATGGATATGAATATGAATATGAATATGAATAGGTAAGGTCTGGCTGGATATGGATGAATTGGGGATGTGGATGCGGTAAGTCGCATTAAGCCTACGTATGTATGTGCATATATACCTTGCCCACCTAGCCCGAGGAAGTCTATACAGGCCCAATGCGGCTTAATCCGAACATGTACTTATTATATACTTGGATATGTATATAGATGAGCATAGGGTATATAAATAATATATATATGCATGTGTGGAGTATTGTAATATACATCTATATTGTTCAGCTATGCATGTATACGTATATCTATATACATATATATATATATTCCTTATATTGTGCGTGCTTTAGATAACATAGATATACTAGTCAATGATAGACATGTAACTAGGTATTCAATATATCTACTTCACCTTACTTTATTCTATTCTGTATTAATACATCAATACATAGTTACACACATTTATCAAGACGTACGTTTATAAAGACATACACTCAACTCAAAGCAAAGCAGATAACCTCATTCATTCAAAGAGTATATATTATACTCACCTCACCCTCCAACCCTTCTCCGACAACGCACCAGTGGACGAGGATCCGCCGTTCCTGACGTGTGTTGTATGGAGTGACAGTGTGCCTTTCCGCTGCCTGCATATGCATGATACCCAAGTCATACCTACATAAACAATCTATCCCACCTCATTCTCATTCTCATGCTCATGCTCATCTTTTATTTTGAATGGAAATACTCGATCCAATTATCAATTCATTCATCTGCCATCCTATCATAACCCTGCATTTCAGCCCTACATTATATCGACCATCCAGAAGCTGAGGAACAAGAACAAGAACAAGAACAAGCGTAAAGCAAAATCACTAGATACATAAAGAGACAGCTCTCTGCTCTCGTGGCTGATAATCATGGTCCGCCGACTAGCCCGCGTGATAACCTGACTCTCCAACAAACCCCCAAAAGAAACACAACAATATCCTACGTGAGTATATCCTTCACTGCTGAACTGCTTCATCTATATGGAATCAATCTCATTCTCCAATCCTCAGACCATCGACAAACGCCATCGCTATCGCCATCGCCATCATAAACCGAGCTCTGTACGGCGAGAACCTCCCATAACTATCTTTAGAACTCGACCGTCGGAGCTCTAAGCTATCATCGGGACCGACGTCACAACTCTAGCTTGATACTCGAGCGCTGTGCAGACACTGGGAGGGACCAGATACGCTCACAGCATCACTTTTCACGACCACCCTTATACATTATCATGAGTGCAGATGAAAGGCCACCATCTCGTGGTCGCGGCGTCGAAACATCTGCCGATTCACCGTACGTATCTACGAGTCGAGATGCGGAGACACTTATAGGCAGTACACCGCGAAACTCATCATTAGATCGAGTCGTAGACAGTACCCCGCGGGATACATCGCTGGACCGCATTTCTGCACCCATCAACGAGCACTCTCCTCTATTATCGGCGGCTGGCTCCGGCAATGATGAGGAGGAGGGATTGGTGGATGACCGGACGGTCTTGGACGACGATTACGACACATATCAGGAGACGAGGAGCGTCTGGTACCTCATAGTTCTGACGTGCAGTATTGGTGGATTACAAATTGCATGGTCAGTGGAGCTCTCGAATGGCTCGCCATATCTGTTGTCACTTGGACTCAGCAAGTCTTTGATGGCCCTGGTATGGATAGCTGGACCTCTATCTGGAACTCTGGTACAGCCTTATGTGGGAATCAAGAGTGACAATTGCAGGCTCTCATGGGGAAAGAGGAAGCCATTTATGATTGCTGGTGCTTTGGCAACCATCGTTTCTCTCATGGCATTGGCCTGGACTAAAGAAATCGTTGGTGGGATCTTTAGCCTATTCGGTGCAGACATTGAGTCTGCGTTTGTGAAGAACTGCATCATCGTTGTTGCTGTGTTCTTCGTATATGTGTTGGACTTCTCTATCAATACAGTGCAAGCAGCCATTCGAGCATTTATGGTCGATTGTTCTCCCACGCATCAACAGGAAGCTACCAATGCTTGGGCAGGCCGAATTACTGGAGTGGGAAACATCCTAGGCTACCTATCTGGATATATCAATCTCCCCAGGATCATGTGGTTTTTCGGAAACACCCAATTCAAAGTCCTTTGCGTCATTGCATGCCTTGCTCTGGGCACCACCGTCGCTATCAGTTGTATCTTCATCAAGGAACGCGATCCAAGGCGTGAAGGGCCACCGACCAAAGACAAAGGAGGCGTGATCTCCTTCTTCAAGCAAGTGTTCGGCTCAATCAAACGTCTTCCCCCACAAACGCGCAAAGTGTGTGAAGTACAATTCTTCGCCTGGATCGGCTGGTTTCCCTTCCTCTTCTACGTAACAACATGGGTGGGCGAGCTATATGTGCAGCCCTACTTCGAAGCCAACCCACACCTCCCACAGGAAGAAATCGACCACCTGTACGAGAAAGCGACCCGAGTCGGCACCTTCGCCCTCCTAGTATGGGCCATAACATCCTTCGCCTCAAACCTCCTCCTCCCACTAATCGTAGCGCCAACCTACGAAGCACCCCTATCATCAACCGCCTCTTTCCGCAGCCAGAAGTCCTACACGACACGCACCACGCGCTTCTTCGACGCCCTCGTCATCCCCTGGCTCACCCTCCGCCGCGCCTGGCTGCTCTCTCACATCCTCTTCGCAATCTGCATGTGGCTCACCCTGCTCGTGCGCACCCCCACAGGCGCCACCGTCGTCGTCTCCTTCGTCGGCCTCTCCTGGGCCCTCACGCTCTGGGCTCCCTTCGCCCTCATCTCCCAGGAAATCAGCCGCCGCGACGCGCTCCGCCGCTCGCGCCAGAGCACGCGCGAGGTCATCGACGGGGCAGAGGATAATCTCGACGACCAGGCTGGCGTCATCCTAGGTCTGCACAACGTCGCTATTGCTGCGCCACAGATCATTGCGACGCTAGGCAGCAGTTTGATCTTTAGGGTCCTGCAGAAACCGAGGTACGTTCTCCCCTTTCTTGCATTCTCCCCCTCCCTACCCGTCCTGCATCCATCCCCTGAAATTTCGCCGGACCATAACTAACTCAAACAGAGGCACGCCCGGCGACGACTCCGTGGGCTGGGTCCTGCGAGCGGGCGGGCTGGCTGCGCTGGTGGCCGCCTGGGCCACGAGTCGCGTCGGCGAGGAGCGGGATAATGCCGAGACTGCACACGTTGCGGGCCCCAGGGCGGGCAGGAAGCCGCTGCCGCGCACGTCGAGCTTCTCGGGTTTATTGGAGTATGAGCCTGTCGGGCGGTAGATATTGGATCTCGGGATTGGATATGGATATGGATATGGATGTGGATATGGGTACGGGTGTGTTTGGACTTGTCTGCGATTACGATTGCGATTGTGAGTGCAGGCGGGACTTTGTATAGATGCTGCGCCAAGACTACTTTCGTCGAATGGATGTGTAACTATGTGACATCATCTGCTGTGAGGGAGCGGTTTCTGTGCCGTCGAGATGGGGGGGCGGGGGGGCTTGAGAGTGGTTCTCTTGAACCCGGGAAGGCGGACGATGGGCTGTAGAACTATTCGTGCACGTAAACCTGTAATCTGTCCTTGGATCTATCTGATGTGGAAGAATGGCCGCAGGCTGCAGATATAGGTAGGTGGTTTGTTGCGCGTTTTATGTGAGGGTTGGGTTGGATTAGAGTGCGTTGGACTGTTGCTTGATCTTGGTCTTGCTGCTATTCTAGCCCACTTTAGAAACATAGGCCAAGTATAGGTAGCCTCATCCCTTGTTATATTAGAGTACATAGGCAATTAAGTCAATTTTCGAATCGTTTTATGCAACAAGGGCCATAAAACCTTATGCGCAACCATCCAGGGATAATCAGTATCCTGTTCCCTCTCCCTCTCCTCCTCCCTCTCTCTTTTCAACCGACTCTTAGCCAACTTCAGTTTACGCTTTTCATCCTCCACCTCCTCCCGCTCCTCCAACTCCCTCTTCCTCTCAATCGCCTCCCTCCTCCTCAATTCCGCCGTAATCACCCTCCCAGCACCCGTATCCTCAATCAAAATCCCCGCCCCCAACTCCTCGATGATCCTCAGCTCACCTCGCTCCCCCACCACCCCCAACAACCCACCGATAATCCCCACGGCACTACCCCTCTCCCCATAGAACCGACCATACCCCGCACCACGCCCAATCAACTCGCCCCAAAACACCTCCGAGCGAACGAGCTCGGCCTCCCGCGCCTCAACATCTCCCATCGGCCGCCCGCGCGGGAAGCTGTCCCACATGCTGCTCACGAGCCGGACGGCGGGCAGGAAGGCCGTGCCACAGAGCTCGCGCAGCACGCGGAGGTTCAGGCGGGCGGAGCCGGACATGCGGGTTTCGTTGATGCGTTGCATGTACACGATGCCGCCGACGGGCGGCACGGAGGGGCCGGACAGGAAGGCGGCGATCGAGGAGAGGAGTTCCAGGTCTGGGCGGTCCGTGTCGTTGAGGCCCGGCGTGTCGATCAGGGTTACCCGCGTCTGCGTGTCTGGGCTGTATGTGTATGCGGAACATCCTGATGTGCCTGTTGCTTTTGTCAGTTGTGGTGCGGCGGTGTTTGGGTTGGGGACTTCGGACGTGAATCCAGGGTGTGGCCTATCTCCATGGCTTGCCCTGTTAACGTGGCTATCAGGGTAGATTTGCCTACTCCGCTGCCGCCCATTAGGAGGATTGATAGGGATCTTTTGTTTCCTAGGGGGTCTTTTGCGCTGCTGTTTGTTCTTGTCAGATTATTCTGGGGTGGCTATGCTAAACACTCACTTGATAGATCCTCCTTGATCAGAGCCATGACCAACATAATTCGTGTTGGACGAATCAGAGATCTCAAAGAAGTTTCTCGATGGCCCGATTGTAGGGAGAGAAGAGCTCTCTGTCACTTCACTTGCTGGCTTGGGACTTATTGTTGCAGTCTATGTATATTTTAGTGTCTTGATCTTTTTCTGCACATGCTGCCATGGGCAATCCAGAAGAACTCACCTGCCCCTGAAAACCTGTGGCACTCATCACCTGCTCACGATCATCATGAATGTTAGATGTTTCCACTTGCCGACTTTGCGAGGACAGGCTGCTACGACATTTTGGGTTTCTCATGATAGGTGATTAGCGTATGAAGAACCAAGGATTCTTTTTTCGATTTATTGTTGTTAAATATCTGTTTCAAGCAGAATTTGTTACGCAGAAATAAATTGGGATGTCAGACAGGCACATTAATAGTACATTCAATCTAACAAGCCGATCTCAGGAACTGACTTGAATCTGCCATGTTGAGGTGACGTCGTACATCTTAGCAAAGCTATGGATCAACAGTTTATGCTTTGTGTTGCCCAAATAGCGACTTCGCTTTATGCAAGCCACGAATTCATGCAGCAAATTACTTGTTGAAGATCAGTAAAGCTTGCTGTGGTAAAAAGTGGTGATATCCAATACATTCAATTCCAACTTTATCAAAATGTCACATTCTTTTCAGTCGAGCATTAATTTGAAAAGTATGCTGCGGAACTGGGAAACATGACTGGAACCTGCTCCAAACAACTACGTGCAAGGAAACCAAAAAGACTTCATTGGTTTCAGATAATGCAAAATAAATGCAAGGAAGTGTTTGACACGCCATATTAACAATTCTTTTGCCCTGACTTGCCCTCGATTGTACCAGGACTTCATTCATCGCATGCAGGCCAGCTGTGAGTTGGAGTACTTTGAATCTGGTTTTTTCAGAGGGTTGCATACTCAGAGGATTGGGGAAGGGAGCAATTTTACCCAAGTGATTACGGTATAGTATTGCTACAACTGAGAATCTCGACTCTATTGTTGCTGTAACCCATATATATACCTGCTCATCTAAGATACCCCTGATTTTATATATTCTAACAAACTGAGGAAAAATATGCCTAGATCCAAAAAACCGATATTAATTGCTGTGCTGGGGGTCACAGGGGCTGGAAAGACCACCTTCGTCTCGAAAGCCACAGAACGTACAGATCTGGAGATTGGCCACAGTCTTGTCTCTTGTAAGTGATGTGAAGCCTCCATGATATCCCTCAATTGACAATAACAGGTACTCAAGAGATATCTACTTCCACGCTCACCGTCGATGGGAAGGAGGTAACGCTCATTGATACGCCTGGGTTTGACGACACAGACAA
This sequence comes from Xenosphaeropsis pyriputrescens, assembly GCA_022609375.1. Lineage (NCBI taxonomy): Eukaryota > Fungi > Ascomycota > Leotiomycetes > Phacidiales > Phacidiaceae > Xenosphaeropsis > Xenosphaeropsis pyriputrescens. Next base: position 29,011 of record JAGKQE010000017.1, on the reverse strand, counting down.
ATCCGATTCCGACATCCTACAACTCATTGCAACGTATCTTGCCGATACATACGTGCAAGGAATATACTTGTCTGGGATAATTCTTCTACAACCCATCAGCATTAACAGAATCCAAGGCAGCGAGAGAAAGCGAACCCGACTTTTTGAGAAAGTGTGTGGTCCCAATGCCTTTTCCAATGTTGTCATCGCCACGACCATGTGGAGCGACGTGACCGACGAAGTCGGCAATGCGCGCATTGTCGAACGGGAGCAATCCAACGAATTCTGGGGCAAGATGGTCGCGGGTGGTGCAAGAACTGTAAAACATGTGGACACAGTAGCTTCAGCACAGAACGTTGTGCGAATGCTTCTTGACAAGAAACCTGTTGTTCTACAGATGCAATTGGAGCTCACGGAGAAAGGCGGTAAGGTCATGGAGACTTCGGCTGGGCGACAGCTGAATAAGGAATTGGATAACGCAATTCGCAAGCTTTGGGAAGATCTCCAAGAGTTGCGTGAACAACGTGATGTTGATCGCGAGGAGCTGCGAGATCTGAGAGAGAAAATAGACAGAGTCAAGACCGAGAAGGAAAGTTTAGAGAATGCAAAGGTCAGTTATCTTGTTTCCTCCTCTGTACCCTTATGTATAAAAGCAGAAGCCGAGCGACCAAGACCGATAATTGTGTGGTGGTACCTTCTTGGATAAAAGCGCTGGCAGAAGTTGCGGGTGTGGCTTTTGGGGCAGGAACAACCCGAGCGTGTGTGATATTATAAAGAATCAAAAGGATTCCACTTACTGATCGTCTATCACCACAGGCCAGTGTATGTGTTATTCTCTAGGAAGTCCGGACGCGGTCGTATCTCAATGAATCAAAACCGCGGCGGTATCTGATGTGACGAAATACATCGAAACTTGAAAGTTTTTTTTAGTGGTGTAAGAGTGAGGCTGTTTCGTCGACGTTTTGCTAGATAAATCGGGACCAGAAAACAATTTTTGATCGTGACGCTCTTGAAGACATTACCATTATTCAGATAGCTGGTTCTTGAATAGTGATTGCAGTCTTGTCGTAAGGTATATCGGAACTAACTACTCGGCAATCTGGCTTCATTGAATTTATCAGGTCTAATGCACTCGTCGTATCACTGTGTCTTCTTTACCCCCTCCTCCTTAATCCTCCCATATCCATTCGTTCTCCATACGCCAAAGGCACACCAGCAAATCCACGCAAAGCCCACAACAATCGTGATAGCCGTCCCAGCTTCCACGTACCAACTCTTATCCAAATCTAACACCGGCACCCGCAATCCACTCACAGACCTGCCACCTGCATCGCCTGCGTTCGGCGTTAAGTGGTAGAACATAGTTTTCGGTCCAAATAGCCCATCATACCCAAGATTCACGCGATCGAATGGGTTGATGGGGAATTTACTTCCCTCATCAGCCGTACATGCCCAGAAGATGACTGGCCATGGAATATCGAGACCAACGAGACCAGCCGAACCGCTGGCGGGCAGCTGGTAACGAAGATGCAGCGGCACCTCAGCCGTCCATTGCATATCCGCGTCCGACGTCGGCGGCGCTAGCTCAAGCAGCAAGCTGCTACCCCAGACGGTCTGCGTGTAGGCTGGTGCTTCCAGATCGACGGGTTTGGTGACATGGTGGACTGCGGACAGATTTTTGGATGCTAGGAAAAGGGAATCCACGAATTGGTATTTATCTGGGAAGATAGCACGCGGCAACGTGTAGTGTGCGTGGATACTACATGCTTTGTCTGTTGTTGGAGGTGTGTTCGAGCTTATGTTAAGGCGCATCGTTGGGTGGAGACCTGTGGGCTCAACGAAGGAGGCCGAATAGGAGCCCAGTGAGGTATGATGGCGTGCTGGGAATGAGAAGAGCGTAGGAGAAGGTTTGTTGTCCTCTCCTAACACCGTCAAGAACCCGCCGAGGGATAGCTCTTCGGGTTCTGTTGCGCGCTCGTTGGAGAGGATCCCGATTTCCACGCGATCGTTTGATCCCACGTTGGTGAGTCTCAGGGAGTGCCATTCTCGGGGCGACCAGAGGGCGTTGAGGGTCAAGGCGTGAGATATGGTGTCGAAGTCGATATCGATACTGCTGGCTGTGCGGAGAGTCTCTACACGTGCGATACATGAGGTATCTTCTGGTGGACAAAGCTTGTGTTGGATGTAGGTTACGAGCGAATCGATGGATGGGAGGGCTTGGAAATATTGTTGCGCAGCGGAATGCGAGAAACGCTCGACAGGAAGAGCTGTGAATGCTTCCTAGATTGCACAAATCAGTCGCAGTTATTTAAGGATAGGTGTATTGATAATTTACTTCAGGAGATACACAGTCAAGGTCACCGAAGACTTTCTTAAGGATGGGACACAAGTGATCACTGTATTCCTTAGCTACTGTCATCCCGTATGTATAGGTAGCTCGAGGGCAACATACGGGCCCTTATAATTCCTCTGCGGCGTATAAAAGGCATGCAGACCAGGAGATACTCTTGAGACCAACGGTGCTATAAGATCATACTGCTCCTCAGAAGCCCAGCGTACATGTAGCTCATAAGTGTTCTTGAACACAAGATATAGCTCCTGCGGTAGCTCGCTGAACCCAAATGTGATTCTCTCTTCTCTTGCAGCTTTCAAAGTGCCAGCAATGGCTAACGCATCGTTGGAGACTCCCACAAGTTGCGGATTGATAGCATCCTCGGGTTCGTGTATGAAGGTAATCCGTTGACGCATGATGGAGTTGTAGTTTCGAGAAGAGCTTGAGGACCAAAGATACGTACACATTCACATGTAGCAGCTGGCCGTGTGGTCCAAGTGTCGCGACCGAGACCTTAACTCTAAGTTATGGCCCAAGCTTCTGCTGTCATTGCGGAATTGTCTCCGCGAAAGTGGCGGTGATTTCGAGTCGTTGTGGGCCGGAAATACCAGGCACCGATTATCACGTGGTATCCAACGAGGAAGCAGTTACTCGAGAATATTGAGGAAGGAACAGGAATCAGCTCTATATATACGCGTTCGAGGGACACACTCCTCTTAATTTAATCATCATTAGTTCAGTACAGAAAAGCACATCCTTTCATCCTTGGTTTACTCGTGACAACTCTTCAAGAACCTTGTTGGGGCTTTTATCGTCTTAACGGGAGGCAACAAGTTTCCAGTTCAATGCGCCAACTGTCCTTTTCCTTTTATTCATCTCGACCTTCCTATATCTCAGTTCAAGAGTACACAGCGTTTATTGGAAGACTCTTCTGTTCAAGTCGACATTGAGCAGTTTTCGTATCTGTTCGCATCTCATCGAAGCCCAAGCGACGTCATAGTCTGTTCATGACACGGGCAGAGTGCTCTACCAAGTCAATAATTCGAAGAGCACGAGCATAAGCACACAATACGAACACGACCATACCAAACGATACTAAGGCTCCGGAATGTATACACCATTACTCTCCCCAAGCGTCCTGGCCGCTCTGCTCCTCACGTCGTCTATCAACGCTGCCAAGAAGCCATCAGATGCAATCCTTCTCTCAAACGTCAAGACGCTGACATTGCGTGAGAACGCAAAAACTGCGCACCGGCGGGTATCCGCCGTGCCACAGCTGAAATGCATCGGGGGCAACGGCAAGCCGCACTACTCGGTGGACGTGATGCGGTGCAAGAACGCAGGCTCGGACTATGATTCGGAGGATATCCAGTGGACGTGCACGGCGAACCTGCCGGAAGAGTTCAAGTTGGGCGGCACGGAGGTGATCTGCGAGGGTTACGATGGACCGAACGATCCTTATGTATTGAAGGGGAGCTGTGGTGTGGAATACAGATTGCTGCTAACGGACAAGGGGGAGGAGAAATACGTGCAGGGGGGATGGCTTGATGATGGAGAGGGTGGTTCTGAGGGCGGAAAGTGGCTGTTCATTGTTCTGTTCTGCGCGATTGCTGGGTGGATACTTTACTCCATGTTCGGTGCTGTGAGAAGGGGTCCTGGTGGGGCAGGTGACCTGGGAGGTGGAAATGGCGGTGGTGGATTCGGGGGAGGAGGTGGCGGATGGCCAGGTGGACTCGACGATGACTATCCTAATGGACCTCCCCCACCATATACGAGAAAGGCTGCTTCAACGGGCGCAGGACAGGAATGCGGGAGACCTGGCTTTTGGACCGGTGCACTGGGGGGCGCTTTGGGAGGTGCTGCCGCTGGTTATCTCGCTGGTAACAGAGGTGGAAGGCAACAGGAAACCTACCGCCCACCAATAGAAGGAGGAGGGCGGTTTGGCGGTAATAGCAATGCAGGTCCCAGCTGGGGTGGATCTACAGGCTCAAGAAGCGCCAGTGGTAGCTCTGGCTCTTCTGCGAGGTATGAAAGCACCGGGTTCGGTTCCACATCACGTAGATAATTAGAGGGGTTGTAATTCAGGATTGCTCCTATCATAAATTTGACTCCTGGTCACAGCGGAGAACCCAGTTCTCATTCATCTTGTTTCATTGCTACAGAAGGGGTATATTGCTCAGGTTCCATCCAGCCAAACATACCCAACTGCCCATTTCGTATCATTAACCGCCAGCCATGTTGTCGCAGCTCATATGGCATGTTGCTGGCGAAGGGGCGAAAGTAGTGTACAGGTATATAGGCACCATCGCTGAGCTATGCAAGCCAAAATCCAAATATGCAATCATGCACGGCCTGACCAGGGCCAATCGTAAAACGCCGTAAAAACACATATCCTCTATGCGCCTAGGGGAACAGAAGTAGATTATTGTTACACGTGTCGAATAGCATATGTACAATTACATATGTACGGTCATAACATCCATCTTGTCGAATGCCTTGGCGCAGTTTGGGCACTTTCGCATTCGGTTGGATATGCGATCTTCGATGCAGCTATGGCAAAAGAGGTGGCCGCAAGTCTTGAGGGCGGTATTTTTGAAGTGGGATCGGCAGACAGTGCAAAGCGCAAGAGCCTAAATTTGCAGTTAGTACATTTTCTCGAATCAATTCAAGCATCGGAGGACTCACTCTCAGCATTTCTTCTTCCCCTGACTGGTTGCCCATGCTCTTTGCTTTCCAAGAATCTCTCTCCTTCTGAACCTGCTCATAGCGCACCTTCAGTTGCTCAACCTCGATCTCGATTGAATGAGTGTGCTTCTTTACTGAATTTGCCGACGAGTCTTTGCTCTTGAGCATGTCACTCAACTCAGACACCTGCTTTTTCAGGAGGTCGTACTTGGTGATTGCTTCAGAACTTGAAGACTCAAGCTTCTTGTTCTCGGAAGCGAGTGAGGTGTTTGTCTGCTGCAAGTCGCCTACTTGCTTCTCAAGATTTGTCAAAAGCATTCTATCTGCTCTTTCAACGTCCTTCAGCTGCGAAATGATTTCTGAACTCTTGCCGTTTTGGGCACGAAGTGCTCTGACTTCCATTATTCGGTTGTCCATGTCCTTTCTAGCGGAAAAGTACTTCTGATCTGCCTTCGCTTTTTCGGCTAGAAGCATGTTGACCTTCTCCTCGAGTGCCGCAAAATCCATGACCTTCTTTGAGGCCAGTGCCATTGATCGTCTATAGGCTTTCTCCATCGCAGGAAGCTCCTTGTGTAAAGATTCGAAATTGCGCTCAAGCTCTTGATATTTTTGACGCAACTCGTCTGAGTCTGCGGTATCCATGGATGTGTCTAGACCTCGTTCCCGAGTTTGCTGTTCGAGTTGTGACTTCACGCGTTCTAATTCGAGCTCTAGAGCAGTTATGCGATCCTCTTTGGTTCCAACCAATTCTTTCATATGCTCAGCGGCTTGTCGCTCCTGATCCTGGCTGGTCTTACGAACGTACTGGTCCGCAAGTAGCTCATCTCTACTGGAGCGAATTCTCGCAAGATCGGCCTCAGTCTGCTGGATTTTGCTCTCAAGCTCTCCAGTCATAATTTGGGCTTCGGTTTCGATCTGCAGCTTATGAGACGTTCGCTCAGCCTGAAACTTTTCTGCTTCCTCTCTCAATTGAATATTCGTTGCCTCTAGGTGGTTAATACGCTTGATGACTTCCTCGTGCTGAACTCGAAAATGCTTGAATAATTCGGTTTTCGAATAATCATCGTCCGATAGGTTCGTGAGTTTAGTACTGGCTGTGGTCAATTGCTCGTTCAGGGCCTTGTTTTCGGCAAGAAGTTCATCGAGTTGCTCCTTTTGCTTCGCTACTGCCGCTGCTGCTTCCTTGTAAGCAATCTCAGAATTTTCTTTCTGAACAGAATCCTCCTTGATCCCATTTGTCATTTCGGTATCAGCTGAATCAACACCACCAATGCCACTTCCGGAGCCATTTCCGGTACTGGCGATGGCTTGAGCTTCGACCTTGGCAACAGCAGAACTTTTGGCTCTGTCCAATCTCTTCTCAGCCTTCAAATAGCGTAAGGAGGCTGTCTCAAGTCGTTCACCAATCTGTTCTTTTTCGGAGCGGAGCTTATCAAGTTGAACAATGTGATCTTTTTGGGCGGCAAGCAGTTTAGTAATAGATGCGCGCAATTCTGCTAGATCGGCAGAAGGTGTAGACTTCGATGCAGAGAGGTTGTTGAACAGGGTCGTGATTTTTTCCTTGATAGCCTTGGACTTTGAGGACAGGTGTTCCTGGAATTCAGAGTGATGTTTGAAGTGAAGCGATGTGGGGAAAGGCACTATATAATGTTAAATTGGTTGTAACTACGAGAAGGCAGGATGAGACGACTAACCATCAGGTTTCTCGGTTGCGACAGCGACATTTTCCGAAAGCAGTTTGACCTCATCGAGAAGCTATGGTGGTGTCAGCGACCTGTCAAAATTATAGTTTTAAGAGAGCACTTACCTGAGTCCACCATGCATCAACAACTCTGAGATGGTCATCATGGTCTACGGAGCGCTTTTGGATATCTTTGAGTTGAGTTTCGAGCGTAGCCTTCTCGCGCTTGTATTCGAGCATTTGCCGATAAATGGCATCTTTCTGGTAAGCCTGTAAATTTAAACCATCAGCGACTATAAACAACTTCCATGCTTGTAATGTATTCGAGACAGACGGATGTCGTGGATTTCGATATTGTATGCTTATCGAGGGAGGGACTGGTGCGAGCTTGGGTCCAGCTGTCGACAGCAGACCGCGCATTAGCACCAGTAACAAGTGAGAAGACGTGTACGCCTTCGACAGCGAAGAGAACATATCTTGCAAGGCATTGAGCTCGCAAAACACCATAATAGCGCGTACATGACTGAACAAGAAAGAGTCATGACACTCACCTCGAGGTCATCTTTCCAAGGCATTTCAGCGTCAATGTGAGCCCTGCTGCTGCCGTTCACTGCCTGTCTCTTTGAAGGTGGTGCCAGCTCATTCTGGCTTGCTGGTCTCTTCCTGTCCTCCATCTTGTTGATGGTAGATGGAAGGGAGGCCCGGGAGCTATCTGCCAACTGCATCAGAACTGAGAGGCCTGCAAGTCGAGACTGACGAGCAGGTCCCGGTATCTGAAGATGTAGTCGAAGAGTGGGTGCACAAAACGTACGGTGCGCAAGGCGTAGGTGGTTTGGATGTGGCAGGGTGAAGATGTTGTCGACTGTCAAAGACGAGGTTGAAGTTGAAGAGTTTCGCCAGAGACCAGGCGTTTGGCCGAATGTGGTTTAGGCTAGCGCGAATCGCCGCGACGAAGGAGAGGCTAGCAAGGCAATCGCGATAACCGTGCAAGGCTTAGGTACGATTATCGCGTTTGTTCACTTTTGTTCTTTCGACGCTCATCATTCATGAAAGAAAGTATCGACACAACGGCCACCCTGAAAGACAATGCACAGCAACGCTCTTGGAAAGCTACGATATGCGAAATCTCACCCTATCTAAAGCAGCATGAGTTCTCTTCTCAAAAAGAAAGGAGCCTTGAGCTTCAAGCCCAAGAAAGCCCCGGCACCGCGCAGACCCGCAGGCACAACCCCGGCGACAGCATCTTCTACAGTTTCCAGTGTTGAACCCCAACCACAGACTCAAACACCAGCACCGAGTACAGAACCTCTCTCTACTATCGTTCAACAACCAGCACCATCGTGGGCATCGAATCAAGGACCATCTACCAGTGACAGACCCCTCGACGACACAGCCACAAATGATTCACCTCAAGTCGAACAAAGTCTTAGTAAAGCACCCACTTCCTGTCGGATTGGGGAATATGCAAAATCAAGCTCAATATCCGCACAATCTCAGTCGGAGCCATCATCATCCGAAGCATTGCCTCAAGCGAGTGCAATCGAGTCTTCGCTATCGACAACTGCGCAAATACATCCCGATGTCCCAACACAAGAACATGTTGCACCAACGAACCCGGCTACAGCTTCAAGTGATGTTCCAATCTCGGGATCATGGGGGGGCCTAGAAGCAGACTTCGGAGAAACATCCATTATATCTGTTGCGACAGCCGATTCTTCTATTCTCTCTCCAGAACGCGGTGCAGCTCGAGATATAGCATCGCTTATCAACTTTCATGCCTTGCGATCACCAGTCAAGCCTGCTCCAAAACCTATACCGGGAGTCATAGCAAATACTATTCAGAAGCCGGCCTTCCAACAAGAGCCTACTGCATCTACTGCCGGAGTGTCTCTAGCTGCACAATTATTAACTCCACAAGCTACACAAGACGCAACATTACCGAACGCAATCCCTGAAGCAGATACGATTGATTTGTCTAGGCTTGGCGCTGGTGAGGCTGCACGTCCTGGAGAAGATATACCCGAGGTGCCTCTCACTGCAGATGGTGAGATTGTGCGAGGTGACTCGATCCTCACTGATGACACGCACATTCCCTCTGTCAAATCCCCAAAGCGAAAGAGGAACGATAACAATACAGATGATGTTAGACCTACTATTGAGGCGCCTGCACCCAAACCGAAGCGTGTACGGGGGCCAGCTAAAACCCCACGCAAAAAGAAGACGCCGGTTGATCCTAACGCTGAACCAAGAAAAAGAAAAAAAAGAGCTGGCACTCCTAGCGATGCGGAAGACCAGGAAATTGATCATAGCACAGTAAAGATGGCAGAGTTGTGCAAGGATATTAAGATTGGCAGAAAGTTCAGCAAGCACGATGAGATCAAGCATAGGGAGATTCAGCGAAAGTTGAAGGCGAAACTTGGCATGGGAGGATCAGAGGCCCCTGAGGGCTTGAATGCTGGAACTCCACAGCCTGCAGCGTCATCAAATGCCGAACCCGAACCAGCTCCTATTTTGAATCCAGGTGGCGGCCCTCGTATGCGTCTCGTTGATGGACAGATTGTGATCGATGATAGCTCACTCGTGGTGGATCGACATAAGCGTGCTGCCGCCGAAGCTCTTGTGCTTGAAGAAATTGAAGAGAACGACTTTACACGTGTTGTGACCTCCGGGTCTTTTATGAAGAGGGAGAACTCTCAAGCCTGGGGGCTTGAAGAGCTAGAGTTGTTCTACGATGGTCTCCGCATGTTCGGTACAGATTTTGAGATGATTTCGAAGATGTTCCCAAATCGAAACAGAAGGCAGATTAAACTCAAGTTTAACAAAGAAGAAAAGCTGTATCCAAAGAGAATCGCGAAAACTCTTGTTGGCGAGAAAGTACCCATTGATTTTGAGCAATACGCATCTCTTACAGGGATCAAATATGAAGAGGTTGCAGACATTGAAGGAGAAGCCGCCAAGATACAAGCAGTGCACGATGCCGAGCAGAAAAAGATTGACGACGAGGCTGCTGAGGTCACCAGGAGAAAGAAGGCTGCTATTCAAGGCCGTCTTGATCACACTGAAGGAGATTCGGCAAAGGAAAATGGAGATGATGGAGAAGCCAGCAGGTCTGGTGCACCTGTCAAGGCTAGAGGTAAGACAAATGCGAAGAAGAAGAGGAATTTGCACAGTGTAAGAGGAGGTGGAGAGGAGGTAGAAGTCTTAGGAAGCATTTGAGAGATACCCGAATTCAGTAAGATAACGTCGCCGTTGCTTGTCGCATCGTTGTTCGGCTTAGCATAGCGATATATACCAACTGATGTAAATAAGCCATTCTGATCTACTATTCCCTATAAATGTACTCCAGTCGAACCTGTCCCATCCATCAAAATCGTGCATTCTTCATGCCATGAGATCCCGATCCGAGCCAGATACGATCTGGAACAGACCCACTCCAGGGTCCATGCCTGCATCAACTAGCGCCTCACTATGGACAAGGCTGAGGAATTATTATCTGCACACAAGCTTTCCCCATCCCAGCACTCCCATCACCGCACGTCTTTTCCCAACCCACTCAGAAAATGGGCAAAAATAAGCGCCTGAAGATGGGCAACGGCCCAAAGAAGCCGTTCAAGCCACAGCTCGCCAAACAGAAGAAAGTGGCGCCGGCGAAGGACGCGAAAGCGAAAGACCCGAAGGAGACGAAGAGCGCCGACGAGCCCAAGAAGCCCGCGCAGCATACCGCGCCCACAATTCCGTTCGCGCCGGCCGAGAAGATCTTGCTGGTAGGAGAGGGTGATCTCTCGTTTACGTATGCGCTCGTTGCGCATCATCGCTGTACGGACGTCACGGCTACGGTGCTTGAGAAGAACCATGCGGAGCTGGTAGAGAAATATCCCCAGATCGAGGAGTACATACCCGTCATTGAGGCGGCGGGCGCGGAGATCAAGTACGGGGTTGATGCTACAAAGATGGGACCCTGGCGATTGGGTAATGGCAGTCGCATGGAGAAGGTGGGTGTGATGCAGCGGATTATCTTCAATTTTCCACATGTGGGGGGCAAGAGTAAGGATGTCAATAGGCAGGTCAGGTACAACCAAGGTATGAGATCACTTGGAATAGGTGGAGAGTTTTCTACTAATTCAAGATCCATTTGCAGAATTATTGGTGGCTTTTTTCAAAAGAGCTCTACTTTCGCTTGCGCCAGGTGGTTCTATTATCGTTACTCTCTTCGAAGGCGAGCCATACACTCTCTGGAATATCCGAGATCTGGCGCGTCATAGCGGTCTGCAGGTCGAGCGAAGCTTTAAATTTCAAGCAAGCGCATATCCAGGGTATCATCATGCGCGCACTCTAGGTGTAGTCAAGGGGAAGAATGGAGAGGCCGGTGCTGGGTGGAAAGGCGAAGAAAGAGCTTCTAGAAGCTATGTGTTCGTGAGAAAGGGGGATGTTGTTGCACCGTTGTCGTCGAAGCGTAAGAGGGAATTTGACGAGGACAATGATCCAGATGATAACCCGGACCTCTTCAACGATGTTTGAAAACGAACATCACTTTTCGGGATCCGCCGTATGAAAATTCGTAAAACATCTCTGACTATCGATCATCATATTTCGATGACGTTCGATATGCCTATTGGAAAACCTTGGCTATTCATGCCACTAGTGTAGTTGAGGCCACCATTTGCCATTGTGCTGGTGTCAACAACCGCTGCAGCACCAGAGATGGGGAGGAGACCTTCGCCAAGAGCACCTTCTGGGTGCAAGGCATACAGTGGAGCATCCATGGATTCTCCATCGTAGATTACCATATTCTGGATAGGTTGTTGACGCTGGCCTAACACATTTATGACATCTTGAGCCAATTGGCCACCAATCAAAGCCGTCACTGGCGCAATTTCACTGCCAAGGTTTTGTATGAACGAGCGAAGGACGTTCGAACGAAGAGTCTCGGCTGGTAGACTGAGAGCATTGTGTTTCAAGGTTGCGAGACGTGTGAACAGTCCAAGGTCTTGGCCCGTGTGGCCCGGTAATCGCTGATTACCTTCTATGAATTCCCAGAGGGCACGGAAGCATGACAGAAGAGGCGTGACTGCTCTAAGTCTGCGCTTGCTCTTGAGGTAATCCGTAGGGAGAGTTGCGGCATTAGCAAGTTCCCACGTTGAATATACCTCTCGTTTCGTGACCATCTCAATATTCTTTCCACCTTCCTTCTTGGTCTTTGTGTCGATGACACTGCATGTTCTCGTCTCTGCACCCAATGCAGTATCCCTGTTGCTCTTGTCGCGCTGAATGACATATTCGTGTTGAATGAGATCGGAAAATAGGAAGCCGTAGAATCCATGTACTCCTGCTGCATAGAATGGTTTGTGATTCAATCGTGTAGCTAAGTTGATGATGTTGAACGCGGCGGGGTCCAAATCGCTCGCGATAATCACATCAAAGGCAGCATAATAGCTGGCAGACTTTACTCTGATATCTTCGATGTCCACGATGACGTTGACTCTTGGGTTGAGCTTGCGGATTTGAGGAGCTGCCGCTTCGGCTCTATTCTGGCCAATGTTCTCATCTGAGATGAAGAACTGCGCCCCGAGATCTGCTTCGGTGACCATCTCATGATCGATGACTGTGAGAGATCCAATACCTGCGAGAACCAAGTTCTTGGCGATTTCGTTTGCGAGGGCCTTCATAGAGATAAGGAGGATATTCGCACTACGAATCTTTTCTTGGGCTTGAACTCCCCATAGCCTAATCTGACGGTCATAGAGTGCAATCTCGTCTTACCGTTAGGATCAGTATAAATTCGAAGCTGGATAGGCTCTATGCTCACCTGCACTGATTCCAGCTACTTGTTGAAGTTGAGGAACACTTCCATCGGCGATGGTTTGAGCAGGCGCATTGACAGCGCTACCACCGTTCGACGGAGCTTCCATAATGGTCGATCAAGGAAGACAAGTGCCGTTTTGCTGGAATGTGGAAAGCGTGAAACGTAGAGAGTACTCGAAAGATGTGAGAGTATGGCAGTTGAGGCGTCCGAGCCAGTCAATGTTGTGGGGAGTAGAAGTGCAAAGACTGGACAATCACATCAATAAAGACGCTTCGCGATATGTACCTAGTTTGATTGATTGATTTATTCCTATGCTATGCAAGACCGAGGGTATGTACCTAGGTACCAAGCTGAGATGGATCCAGCTGGTTCGTACAAGGCTGGCATTCACTGGAGCGCTAGCCTTGCAGGGCTCCAATGTGACTTCTGGAGTCTCAGTCAGAGTAAGAGCACTTTGGGTACGATTCGTGGAGTGTTCAAGCGAGCCTGAGCCACCAGAGAGCCATCACCCAGTAACTGTAATCAAGACGACGTGCAATCGACTCCATACAACAGTCTTAGCAAATAACTCACCACTTTACTCTCTTCGACACCATTATATCCATCTGAGTGTACGACAAAGCTGGAATCTCAACTCCAGACAATATACAAGGTCGTCGTCGACTTACTCGCCAGTCCCACGGAGTACTGCTCCTAGTACACGCATTTACTGCGCACATTATCTGAGCGGATGCGTATCGCTCAATGCCACCACAACCAAATCCATTAGATTTCATGGCAAGTACCTCGACCAAGACCACGACCCTTGCTCTTTCACTTTCTACAGCACTATCACTCTTATGGTTCCATGTTCTTTACTTGCCACTAATACCTGTCCACAGTCTGGCAATTTCGATCATCCTCCAGCCTCTGATCCTACCCCGGCTACGGCCGATCAGATTGTTCTCGAGATACTCGATAATCGAGTCAGCATAGCAGACATCAGTCCCTCCGGTGAACTGTTTCGAGCTATCGATCGATACAACAGAGGAGCAGGCAACCCACCTGCACATACGGCCCGAGAATCATCGGCAGATATCCTTAGGAGAATGTCTGCTGAAAGTAATGACCGTCGCCGCCGAGCTGCCGGTAGAAGTAATCAGCACCCTCCGAATCCCACATCGCCTTGGTCTTCCGCTACGCTTGTACCTGTTATTCCCGCTCGCCCTGGATGGTTACCAAACAGTTCGAATCCGAACCCGGCTGCATCGCATCGCCACCATCTTAGTTCCATCGATCGTCGTAGACCACGATTGTCCTCGGTTCAGCGTTCACAAGATGGCGGTGACTCCAATGAAGATGGAAGTGTAGCGGAGAGCCTGGATGCCCTGGAGCATGCAGGAAGGAGTCTTGATGAAGCAGGAATGAACCTCAGAGCTTTATTGGATTCCCCTGTACCTATCCTTTCATCACCAACGACCTCGAACCGCATACCTTTAGAACCAGATATGACTCGACGTAAGCGAAGAAAGTTGGATCACAACGTTACACAAGAACCAAAGACCCCAGCCTTCCGATACGGTTATCACGGGGAGGTTGTACCCGGCCGCCTTAATATGGAAATTGTGAGCTGCGATGGAGGAATATTCACAGACGCTGGTGGGCTATCTGAGTATGCGGCTGAGAATGTTCTCAAGAACGACGACTCTGTCTACTGCACCAGAGATAACCGTTGCAATCTTGTCTTGAAGCATCGAGGAGCAACAGCTTTTTGCTTAAAGGAGCTTATCATCAAGGCTCCTCCACGAGGTTTCACCGCACCGTAAGTAGTCAGGGACCTCACTCTCACGGCGGCCATTTATGCTTAAGAAATTGCTGACTTATTATTTTAGAGTTCAAGAAGGTATGGTATTCATCTCTATGACTTCTGATGATCTCTTAACCCGTACGGCTCAATATCAAATCCAATACTCCTCCTCGCCAAACGAATCTCGAAGGCGTTTGCCAAATAATGAACCACTACCAATCCTTTCCATCCGTCACCATAATGATGGAACCATGACAACCGCGCAAGCTCGAGCTCGAAGATTAGTTTCCCTCGGTCAAGACGACGAAGATTGCGAATACAGAATGGCACAAATTCCCTCCGATTTCACAACCATCAACGTGCCCCCTTTCCACGTAACAACCGAATGCAGTGATGCTGAGAGCGAGAATTCACCTATTGCAAACCGCCGTCGCCAAACACACCGCATGAGCGCCTATCTCGAAGATCTCGAGGCCGACTCTGGTAGCTCGTCAGACCTCTCTGGCCCAGATGACAACCTCCTTAATATCCGACGTCGTCCACGCGTGGCCCGAAATCCTCGCCGCGAAACGGCAAGTCAGATCACCCTTGCTGCTGAAGCTGCTCAGGTCGCCACCCAGGAAGCTGTTCGAGCTGTCGGTGGTGAACTGATGGCACCGCACGCGCGATTCTTCATCGAGAGGGACAAGAGCAAGTGCACGGTCAAATTTGACCCGCCTGTCTCTGGACGCTTCATATTGCTGAAGATGTGGAGTCCGCATCGCACGCCAAATGGTAACATCGATATTCAGAGCGTCGTTGCGAATGGCTACTCTGGACCGAGGTTCTTTCCTGCCACCACGCTGCGTTGACCCTTCTTATTTATTCTTTTTGGCTTCTCCGGACCATTCTTAGGGCTGGTGTCTTGGACAGTTGGCTTGGGTTTTAAATCGGTGTGACATGAATGCGGATTGCTGTGATACCCGGTTTGGAGTGGACCTGATGATTATTGCTTTCGGAGTATTGGCTTCAACTTCATTATTTGTGTATGATAGATTATATCATTTTACGGCGTCGAATGGCATTACCACTGATTTTGCGGCTCTCGTATCCTCATTGTCGTGACTGAATGGTGGTGAGTGTAATTATGATTGTGATTGTGACAGTATTACCTCGTGTTTGCTTTCTCCTCTCGCCACAAATTGTACCTGCACCAAAGTCTGACGTTCCGCATGCTGTGTTTGGGGGTTTCGACCGCATTTGGTTGACTGGAGATGCGTCGCGGAAAGATTCCCGAATTGATCGTTTTTTTTTTTCATGAGGCTATCTCCACGCTCATCATTCGTGATATCGCCTGGCTTTATCATCGCCCAACAGGGAAAACAAAGATTCGGATGAGAAATAAGTCACCTCTTACTGAAGCCATAAACGACTTACGATTTGTCTTCCGAACTCTCGTAGAATTGGACGCGCAGGTAGTCTTCACCTCTACTTCCCTTTCGCTATGACTTTCCAATCGTGGCAATCCTGGACACTGACGCGACCCAGATTCGATTGATCCTGCAAAGTACGTACGTACACACGCGCATTCCACCGCGCGCAATGCCACGATATCACCACACTATCGAAGGTCGAGCATCTCTTCTCTCTGTGCAAAGTCCAAACGAAGCAACCTCCTCCCCACTGTCGGAAATCCATCATACCTCCTCTTCCTCCTCCTCATCCTCAATCGTTTTCCCCCCTTCAACATCTGGCCAGAGGCGTGTTAATGTAATGCGTTGCCCGTGGGCGCGAAGGGCGCGCAGGCGTGGCATTTATCATTTCTTGGTCTAAGATTCCGCTGGCCGAGGCTCGTCGCCCGACACCCTTATCCACACTAGGTGGGTGGGCAGGCGTGGAAAATTGTCGATATCTAGCCATTTGCCATGGCAGCACGGTGGGCGAGGGAGGGGGGCCGACGGAGCCGTGCTGTTGCTTTGCCAGGGCGCGATTGTGTAGGGGGGGCCTGCGCACGCTATGGTGCGGGCATGGCTGGCTCGCGCTGGAGATATGGAGTCGTTTGAGGGCTGGTGGGTGTGTCGATGGCCCTATGCCACCAATGGTATGTCCAGGCGCCGTTAACGCGACTCCGGGAATTGCTGCTGGGCTCTTCGGACCCTGCGCTTTCCACTGTCAGAGGTGTGCTTTGTGTGCTTGTGCTTGTGTTTGTGTTTGCACGCCCGTGACGCCAGACACCCAGCTGGTGGCACGGGGAGTGGCGGGGCAACTCTCATTGACATGCAGCATGAATACTTACTTACTTTCACTTGCAAGTGAGTAATGGCAAAACAAGCACTCAAGGGCACTGCTAAGTACCGTGTGTAACCGTAGTGCTGTCTTCTAGTCTCTACCCAGAGTGCCAGAGTAGAGTATCATATGTGTGATAGAATATGTGCGTGTATGGATGAAGAAGTATTTCAAGAGTGTGATGATTCTGCAAGTACTGTGTATGTATCATACAGTAGCCCCAAGTGTGGAGTAGTAGGGGAGTACATATGTTGCTACAGTCACGTGAGAGTGGGAATATCCTATCATACATGTCCATATCCTCGACTCAACCACAATACTACCCGATCAAGCACTAGGTGACATCCTTCTCCTCCACGCCTCTTCCACTCTTCCACTCTTCCAGTATCATACTTACCTAAGTCATTCTTCTTATTATTCACTCAACTTAGCTCACCAATCCCGACAACAAAACGGATTTATTCTCCACAATCTCGGACGACAAAGTACCACAGCACGCTTTATCAAGTAACGAGCTTGCTCTAACTCCAAGCTTGCTTTTCCTTTAAACCTCCACCCCTTCTCTCCTCTCAACTTTCTTTCTTCCTTCTCACCTCTCACTCCTAATTTCAACTCCATCTTCATATCCTCTCCACCATTGTCTGTTCTATCACACTCATCGAACATTCAATCACGACAATGGCTTCCCTCAGAGCTGTCGCGCGCATGCGCCCACTGGCCAGCAGAATGGCTGCTATGCCAGTTCGTCGATACGCCAGTGTTGCAACTGCCTCCAAGCCAACTGCCACTCCAACTGAAGCTCCATTCTTCAGCGGAGAGCCAGAGGGCCCAATCGTCAAGACCGCCATTCCAGGTCCAGAGTCCAAGAAGGCCATTGCTGAGCTGGACACCGTCTTCGACACTCGCAGCTTGAACATGCTCGCCAACTACGAGAAGAGTTTCGGAAACTACATCACAGATCTCGACGGAAACACCCTCCTCGATGTTTACGCACAAATTGCCTCGATCCCAGTCGGTTACAGCAACCCAAACCTCATCAAGGCTGTTTCTACCCCAGAGATGGCTTCCGCCATTATGAACCGTCCAGCTCTCGGAAACTTCCCATCCCACAACTGGGCTGAGATCCTCAAGACTGGTATCCTCAGCGTAGCTCCAAAGGGCCTCAACCAGGTCTTCACCGCCATGGCCGGATCTGATGCCAACGAGACCGCATACAAGGCTGCTTTCATGTACCGCAGACAGCAGGAGCGTGGAGGAGCCAACGTTGAGTTCACCGAGGAGGAGATTTCTTCCTCCATGAACAACCAGGCTCCAGGAGCTCCAAACCTCTCCATCATGTCCTTCAAGACCGGTTTCCACGGCCGACTCTTTGGATCCCTCTCCACCACCCGCTCCAAGCCAATCCACAAGCTCGATATCCCAGCTTTCGACTGGCCACAGGCTACCTTCCCTCTCCTCAAGTACCCACTTCACGAGCACGAAGCCGAGAACGCAAAGGCTGAGGCCGATTCCCTTGCTGAAGTCGAGCACCTCATTCTTAACCACCACCTCCCACCTTGCGCCGTTATCGTCGAGCCAATCCAATCCGAGGGTGGCGACAACCACGCCTCCCCAGACTTCTTCCGCAAGCTCCGCGCTCTTACCGCCAAGCACAACGTCCTCATGATTGTTGATGAAGTACAAACCGGTGTTGGTGCCACAGGAAAGTTCTGGGCCCACGACCACTGGAACCTCCCAACTCCACCAGACATGGTGACCTTCTCTAAGAAGGCTCAAACCGCCGGTTACTACTTCGGCAACCCTGAGCTCCGCCCAAACAAGCCATACAGACAGTTCAACACCTGGATGGGTGACCCAGCACGTGCCATCCAATTCCGCGCCATAATCAGGGAGATTGAGCGCCTCGATCTCGTCAACAACACCGCTAAGACCGGTGAATACCTCTACGCTGGCATTGAGCGCCTCGCTCAGCAGTACCCACACGAGTTCATGAACCTCCGTGGTAAGGGCCAGGGCACCTTCATCGCCTTCGACTCCCCACGCCGCGACGAATTCCTGTCCAAGGCCAAGAGCGTCGGTATCAACATCGGTGGCTCCGGCGCCCAGGCCGTCCGCCTTCGCCCCATGCTCATCTTCCAGAAGCACCACGCTGATATCCTCCTCGACGGCATGGAGAAGATCGTCAAGTCATAGAGTGGCTGATGCTTTTCTGCTTCTTGGTTGCGTTGTGCGGCATGGAGTTGGGCTGAGGATTGATGAATTTTTTTCTTCCCTTTTTCATTTTTCGATGAGGAGAGGACGTTATTTACTCCCTCCGTTATGCGGGAAAAGCGGCTGGCGTTTTCATTTTTGATTTATGTTGTTTATGTTGTCTATGTAGGGAATTGAGGTGTATGAATGAATGGCATGTCTATCTTTATTTTGCTATCTACTGTGATCTATCTCCTTGGTCTAGCTCCTTGTCATCGCTTCATGCTGTGTTTGATGTTTTGCTGTAACTCGAATTGGTTATCTTGGTGCTAGACTCATACCTTGACTGTTCCCCTACTTTTACTTTTCACCTAGTTACTAGTAACAATTTTTAAGATATAAAACAAACACCTCAAGTATAGCTATATCTATCTTTGGTAACGTAGAATTAAAATCTCTTTAGAAGAGGTTTACATAGACAAATAGTATTGAATTCTTACTATTTAGTCTACTCAAGTTACATTGTTGAGTAGTAGCCTTGATCCTAGAATAGCCTCGAGGATAGCCCTATAGTTGTATAGATATATTCAAGAGCAATTACTTAGAAAAGGAGTATCTCAATCCTTTCGAGCTTGCAACCTACTTTGTTTTGCGCCCTCCCTAGCTGCATCCAACTGCATCTTTCTAGCAGTTATAGATTCATCCATTCTTGCACCTTCCATAAAAGCCCTCTTCGCTGTGTCTCCTTTCCAGCCATTCATGTACTTCTTGAATGCAGTCGACATGTCCGCCACACTTTCGATATGTTTCTTTGTGACAATGATCTTCTCCTTGGGCGGCTCGGCCGTCTTGGCAGCATATTCGGCCAATGCAACTGCTGTTTGAAATGCTAGAATCGCATGATGTCAGTTTTTGGACTTGTTTGGGTGCATCAATAGAGTAGCGTCATACCGTTGCGGATCTCTCGCCCGTTCCATTTGAGCTTCAAGATTTTCGGGCTGTTTTCTACGAAGCCTTCGGTATACTCATCGACAACATAGTTGGGTCGGTCGTTCGTCAGTTTGTCGAAGAACTGTTTCCAGATCTTGACGCGGTCCTCCTCGTCGAGCTCGGTGTACTCGATGACGATGTGGATGCGACTGAGAATTGCATCATCGATGTGACCCAGGCGATTTGTGGTCAAAAAGAGAATCCCCCGATAGTACTCCATGGATCGCAAGAAGGCTGAGACCAGTGTGTTTCGCTCTAGCTGACCACTTGATCTTCGTTCGAAGTAGACGTCCGCTTCATCGATGAGCATGATTGCATCCCATCGCTCCGAGAGATCAAACCATTTCCGAAGCTCTTTCTCTACCTGGGATTCGTCCGTGCCGATATTCGCAACTGTGAGTTGCAGAAGTGGGCGGCCCGAGAACTTCGCGATGCACTCCGCAGTGTACGTCTTCCCCACGCCTGGTGGCCCATGCAAGAGGAATATCTGGCCCTCGCCTTTTCCTTGGATGAAATCAGCGGTCCAAAGCTTCTCCTTCTCCTTGTACTTATGAGTCAAGGGAATGAGCATTTCAAGACGCTGCTGTGGTATCTGAAGGCTTTTCAGTGCATCCTTGTCCATCGAGCAGATCTCAATGCCTGCCACCCTCATAGGACCTTTTGTCTGGAGTTAGCTTCACGTTCATAAAGATCCAAAGAACTACGTACGCCATTCCCTTGATTTCAGCATGAATCCACCGATTTCCATGGGACAAAGGAAGAAATGGCCTTTGTCTAGAACCTGATTGTGCTTTTTCCAGGAACTTGCTGCAATGTTCTGGTAGGTATAGAACTCTCCTCTCTCTTCCTCAGGCATGTTGCCCAAATCATCTCCATAGACCGCATCATGATCATCTATGAAATTCATAGTTGACTCGTCCAATTCATCTATATATGTTCTATGATCAACAATTGCTCTTCCCTTGTAAATCTAGATCAACCTGTCAGTCTATGAGCCTAGGCAATGGAAAAGGCATTACCTCTGATGAAGGCGGGCTGTATGCTTTGCCAAATTCTTGCCTTTGAAGCTCGCTATCGTAGTTGACTTCTGCAGAGCCGCCTACGAATATCGCCTGTAGAATACTCCAGTATTTCTCGCCCTGGTCCTCGAGGACATTCAGGAGCTTTGGATTCAGCGGTATCTCTCTGCCCCCAGTTTTGAGAACAACAGGGAACATGTCTAAATCCCTGATATCTAGTTCTCCTTTGTGAGGATACAACGAAGAAATAATCGAGATTCGATCAAGAGTCGTTCCTTAGATAAAGTTAGTGAAATTTTCCTTCCTCCTGGGTAGATAGACATACCATCAAAGCCAAGACTCCATGTAGATATGTCGTAGCTTGAGTAAGTAGACTTGTTCCATTCGCAATATCTGATTACTTGGCCACAATACTCGCCCCCTCTGTATGCAAAAACTCGGGTGCCAGGCTTATATAACATCCAAAGCATCTCATAAGTTGCGACTGGGGGATCTCTTGCGTGTCGCTCCTTCTCCTTTTCTATCTTCTTAGCCCACTTCGCATCCATGAAGGTTTTCAAAACCTTGAAATCATGAACAAGTCTTCTCGCTTCATCTCCCTCTTCACCTTCCAGCCCAGCTTTGGTTCTCTCCACCTCGTTAACATACTGAGCAATGTCATCTTGATAGTTGGCCAGGAAATAGTAGGGTTCGTTGAATTTTACCGTTGATGTATCAAAGTCCTCAGTAGGATGGTAGACGCAAGCCTTTTCCAGTGCTCGAATGAGCGGCTGAGATCTGATGATCATTTGCTTCTGCCCAACCGATACCTTTTTGAAGCGTTTTGCACCTGTTGTTGCATAAGGAGCTGCCGAGGCTTCTTCTTCGATGACTTTGACTCTGACAGGTGTGATGATGTCCATGACATCCCCAGCTTCCGGGTCAACGGGGTCTTTGTTCTCGTCGTCGCTGTCCTCTGGATCTTCGGTTACATCAGGATCCGCTTCTAAATAAGGTCCTCTTTCGACAACATCGTTCATGTCATCTTCATATATTACTCGATAACGAATATCCTTTGGCACTTTGGGTTTTTTCGAGGCTGTATCTTGTAGTTCGTCAACGACAATTGGTGTGACGTCCTTCTCATCGTCACATGGCTTCGCAACATTGCTTGCTTCATTGCAATCGACCGGGCTATCAGGCCTTCCAACTTCGTGGTCAAGCATCGAATTGATGGTGAGAAAAACAGAACCAAATAAAGAACTGGTTGCTTTGACTAGACTTTTGGAGTTGTCTAAGAACGAAGAAGTTATAGAGCAGCCTTTAGCTATCGAGCTCTACGTGCTTCGAGGACATCAATTTGTCTCGAAACTTTCCGACCCTGGTTTACAGCTCTTCTATAACAGGCATTATTACGAAAGGCAGCGGTTGAACATCCTTGCGCGAAGGCACGAGTGTAGGACATGCATATATGCACGTATTGGGGGCCAAAGATTGAAGTATTTTGATGCTGCTCTGCTTCTCGTATTGGCACGCTATCGAACTGCAGTAGCGTTGGCGCCCGACGGCAACGATAAAAAGATCATTACCAACTGCTCACAGCGTATCAGTATCTTTGTGGGCCCTCGGTGTGTGTGATCTGCTTACGTGTGACAGACAAGCTGGTATGGGTGGTGATAATCATGGGCAGCCTTAGAATTTGTTGGCGAGTAGAGGCCCCATCTTGACAAGCATCGTCGACCAAAATCCGTCTTTGCTGATAGTTCTTGAAAGAATAATTCTCAATTTGTTTCTCCAAGGAATCAAGAAATTATGGTGCCACGTATCGAAGTCGTGTCTTATAGCGAAGAAGCAGCAATAATCAGTCGGAGCTTCAGCTGGGAAGCTGCAAAGCTTCTCCCCGACAATGAGATTGCCCAAGCAATGCCACTGGCAAGTGCTGCTGATATAGAAGGGGAGACTGAGGTGGACTGGCAGACATTTATGGACTTGGGGGAAGCTCAAGACACGTACGTAGAGGGAGATCATGTGCATTAAGGCGTTCTTCTGACTCCAAGGACAGATCTGAAGAGCTCGATGTTGTTACCAAACAAATGATCGAGGCTTGGGGCAAATTGAACGATACTCTGCCTAATAAAGGCAAAGAATCGAAGAAGGGTATCCCGATTAAGTGGCCCAGCGTATGTTATTCCACCGCTGGTTGCTTTCTCAGGAGTGATATAGAATTCTCTGACCGTCCTAGATGTCAATATCATCTGAAAGCGAAGAGGAAATCGAAAAGCATGGTAAGATGATGAAAGTAAAATCCGGCTACCAAAAGCTCTGCTCAGTAGCAAACCAATATTCTGGCCTCTTTGCATTTATTCCTTCAGGCAACGAGTATGTGTCGGTTCTAGTTGGAGTCGTCAAAACTATAGTTACAGTAAGTGGTAAATTCTGGGGGGGTTTTTTTTCCCAAGCCTTTTGGAGTGTACTAAAGTATTTCAGGCAACTGTCAACCATAAAGAAATTGGTGAAGGATTTCACACCGCAATCGACAAGATTGGAGAAGAGCTACGGTTCTGTGCAGAGATGTTAAACACGTGGAAAGGAGCTCAAAAGAGCGAACGTGAGAGATTGCAGACATTGATTGCAGGATTTTTTGTTCAAGTCTTTTCCTTCCTCGTTCCATATTCCAAGTGGTGCCGCTCAAGATGGAGAAGAATTGGCTTTTCGCTCGATAAGGACTACTATAAGAGGGAGGTAGAAGGGCCTTTGGCAGGCATCATTACAAAGAGCGGGGCGGTAGGACGACAAGGCAACATGCAAATGGCTCGTACAATGGTTGATGTTCAAGGCGCAGTCCACAGGTTGGTTGAAGAAAAAGCCTTGAAAAGGGAAGACTTTCAAGATATCAAGGACCAAGTGGCCTATATGGCAAATTTTATGAAGCAATTACGCGAAGAGCTTGGAAGGGATGGAAATTTGTTAACGAAAGTCTCCGCAGAGCAAGAGCTTTACAAGCGAGACTTGAAGAGAATCGAAGGGGTTCAGCGAGGTAAGTGTTTCAATAGCATTGAGAAAACAGAGCTCATTCGTCATTCAGAGCCCCAAAGAAAGCAACGCATCGATAACTTATGGACATCAGCCCTCAAATCAACAATTCCTTCGGTGAAAGCTACCGATACTTCAAAACTGAACATCCTACACTGGACGGATGTGGAGCTGGCATCTCGCCATCTCGAAATCACCTCGGAAAATGGGTATCCCCTCATGGATCTAGCAGATCTTGAGGACATCAACATAGCAACTTCACCACAACTATTTGAGCGTCTCCAAGATTGGATGGGGGCGGATTATAGCCAAACACTATGGCTCTGCGGCGTAGAAGACTCGGAAGACTTTAGTGAAGTCTCTATAGCGGCATCATACCTGCTGCTGGTCAGCGAGCGACTGAAGATTCCGTCAATAGCATATCGCTTTCGCGCTGAGGAATTTGGTATACCCGAAGACGTATCAGAAGCTCCAGAAGAACGACGATCTGTGGAGATGGACAGGATGACCATGATGGTCTACTCTCTGATCCGTCAGCTCGTCTGGCTTCTCCCGAATGAGATGGAGAGCTCCTCAGAACTAGATTTCGAACGCTTTTATCAATTGGATGGGAAGAACGGGAGTCTACTGGAGGCCTTCAACATTGTGGAAGAATTGCTCGCACTGATGCCGCCCCTGCTAATCTGTGTTTTGGATGGGGTTGAGTTGGTGGACAACGACTTTGACCCGGAAGGGACATCAGCTTACCTTGATCTGTTCCTCGAGATGTTGAGAAACGTAGGGCAAAACAAGGTCGTAAAGCTTCTGATTTCAAGTGCAGGGCCTTGCATCACGCTACTTTCCGAGGAGAATGTGGGCTTTCATGAGCAGCTACATCTTCTCAACAGGGAAGACTCTGGCAATTTCTTCTCCGAGGTTCTGGGATAGCATAGATGTATATATTTTATATGGACGCTGGTTTATACAACTATCTATCTCATCCCAGTTGAAGACACAATATTACCACATGACAC
The DNA here is from genome assembly GCA_022609375.1 of Xenosphaeropsis pyriputrescens. Taxonomy (NCBI): domain Eukaryota; kingdom Fungi; phylum Ascomycota; class Leotiomycetes; order Phacidiales; family Phacidiaceae; genus Xenosphaeropsis; species Xenosphaeropsis pyriputrescens. The sequence continues at coordinate 4,256 of JAGKQE010000017.1, read as the reverse complement.
CAGCCATGCTATCCACTTCGAACTCATCGTGCCATCATTCTCCGTTCTCGCCACCATCAACTTCATTGCCATCATTCCACTCAAGAAGTTACATTTCCCAGTCTCACCATACACGGCACAATAGCAGCTCAATATACTCATCAGTGAAACCCTTGAGAAGTAGGAGGAAGCAAGGCAGCACGTCTATTTATACACGATTCATTCAAACCTTTGGGCCATAGTTAGTCATATAATATATAACATATAACATATAACATATAACATATAACATATAACATATAGCATATAGCATATAGCATATAGTAATGAGGATGTTAAAACTCAAGCGATCCTAGATATGTCTGTTGAGCATGTATCTCTTATCAAGTACATCTACATCCGCTATAAACCCCCTTCTTATTCACATAGTCTACTTCTAGCTATCTATATCTAATCAAGATAATATCTCTTAGTAGATAGATCTGCCTCTACTATATAATGTTAAGAAGTAAGGTCAATACTCGACTGCAATTATGCCTGAATGTAAGAATTACTTACGTTCAAACCCACAAGCTCGTAACAAGAACACCTCCCAACTCGTGCTACCGCTAAATGAAATAGATACAGAAAGAGGTCCCTAGTTCCAACAGTCGAAGACGACAAGACTCAGCCCAGGATCCCCCCATCTCACAGCCGATTCACTCTAAGGACGGCATCGATCCGACAAAGTTGCCTCGCGTGGTTGTGCATGGCTAGAAGATGCCGATGACAATAAGCCCCAAGCCAGTCATCTCATTTAATCTCATCTCATCTCATCACACAAACCCCATCCAATCATCTCAAATCAACCCTCTCAAATAAAAAAGCAACAAAAAAAAGTTGGGGTATAATGTATGATATTCTATATCCGGAGCAACAAGCCGAACTATCTTTTCTTTTATACACCACACCACAACACAGCGGTCTAAACACACGGCCCACAAGGTGAATACCTCGCTCATCCCATCATACAAAGACTGGGGGTGCGGGGGGAGCGCAACCAAGCCCTTATTCCACAAAAGCCCCTTCCTTCAAAAAACGGCACATACAACAAGATGATGATATAAAAAAAAAAGGATATAAAGGAGTAAAGAACATGGCCGGAAAGGAGCAATGACAAAAAAAATGCAAGGGAATAGAAAGAAAGAAAAAGAGAAGAATGGTACAAAGAAGCTCCTTTGAAGAAGAAAAAAAGGGGATATGTTTCATCTCAGAGCGCCGTTCATGACCCCCCCCCCATATATCCCAACCGTTCCCCCCTCCCCACCCCACGCGCGTAACAAAAGCACAAAAGATCACAGAACTCATCACATGTTTGTTTGGGTGCATGGAATGTGCTTAACCCATGAGGTGGGCACCACCAACCATTTGACTTGGGGCAACCATGCCCATGCCAGATTCTGACATGCTGATACCATTGCTCATACCATTGAGACCACCCATCATGCCTTGTACATTGCCGTAACCGGAGTTCATTGGCATATTGGCCGAGACGTATCCTTGCTCGCTTGTGGGTGACTCTTCCTCAAGAGAACCGAGTTGATCTTCGCCCTCGTACTCCTCTTCTTCGCCGGAGTATGGATATGGACCTTCAGAGCCGTCTGAGCGCTCGTGAGTGCGGCGATGTTGAGCGAGATTGTCAGAGCGAGAGAAGGCCTTGTTGCAGTGTGGGCAAATATAAGGTCTTTCTTGAGTGTGAGTTCTCACATGTCTGAAAATACTGTTAGCAGGGAAACTTTGATGATTCGAGTGATAAAATCTTACCTCTTGAGATGCTCTAAACGCTTGAAGAGTCTACCGCACGTTGGAATTGGGCAGGAATGGGACTTTTGCGGGTATGGTCCAAGCTCCATCATGGTGGCTGATCGCGCGCGACGGACAACTCCTCCTGGGCCGTGCATACGGTGAGGGGAATCGTGAACAGAGCCATCGGCGGCGTACTCTTCATTTGAAAGCTGGGAGAAATCTGGTTGTTGATGGAGAGCGAGAGGGTTGAGTGCTGGGCTGCCCTCAACGGTGGAGAGTGGTGTACCGTGTCGAGAAAGATCGAGGAGTTCCTTGTGATGTTGAGACATCTGTTGAATCTGGTTGCTGTAGCTAAGACCCGGTGGAGAGTTGTTTCCAGACTCATCACCTTCAGCTACTGGACCAACCGAGGTAGAGACTGATCGACGAAGATCCGAAGGACGGTGGGCAGTATGTGGGTGGGTGGCAGTGGCAGTTGCAGCAGCGATTGCTGCTACTCCAGGAGGAATGGATGATCTACGTCTTCGCTGCTTGTAGGTTGGGGAACCCTCAATGACCGAGTAGACGTTGGTGGGAGCACCGTAGCCACGGGATGCGTGAGAGAATTGTGGGCCAGAGAGGTTTGATGGTGGAAGCTGCATCATGCCGTGGAGTCCATTGACGCTTCCCATGTGGTCTGGAATGGCCGTGTAAAGGCCGGTTTCCTCGTTTGCGATGTAAGCCGGCTCAGCACCCATTCCCAGGGCTTGTTGAGGAGGGGTTATTGGCTCGAAAGAGATACCGCGATTGCTGTAATCTTCGTAATGAGAAGAGACAAACGAAGGTGCTGGGGAGTACTCCATACCGTATGCAGGCATAGATGCATGACGCTGGTGCTGTTGATTGATCGGAACACCATTCTGGTTATATTGAACACGGCCGTAATCTTGCTCCCTCTTAACAACCTGCTGTGCCATGGTCTGGGGCATACCCATTTGGGAGTACGCAGCCATGTGTGCCATCTCATCAGCCATTGGAGCCATCTGCTGTGGGATCATCTGTGGTGGTGGCATAGAGTCGATGGCTCGCATCACTGGAGATGTGGATTGTGATTGAGAGTAAGATGGCTGCTGGGCGGAAAAGGACGAGGAGTTGGCTTGCTGGGCCTTGGTGAGCTGATCGAAAAGAGACTGAGAAGAATCGAATTCGAATGACAAGGCCGGCTCGCTGACAGCAACGGTTGTAGCCTCCTGTCCCATCTTCTCGCGCTTGAGATCGCGCTCAAGAGCATCGAGGAAAAGTCTGTCGTGTGGTACGCTATACCAGTAGAAAACCTTCTGCTTCTTCTGTGTTCGGATGCAGTTGTTCTTGTAGAGGAAATCGAGGAAACCACTCTTTGGTTCTTCGAGGGAAGCATCGGTGCCAGACTTCAAATTACGCAAATCCGAGAAGATGCCCTCTTCGAACTTTTTTGAGTTCTTGACGGGACGGCCAAATGCTTGAAAACGGAAGGAAAGGCATCGCACAATGTCGGTACCAGAGATGTGAAAGAGATTGTTCCTGTTGGATGTCAGTCTACCAGAGTCGATTGCAGCGTCTCAATGGGCGAGCTCACCATAAAACACAAGAGACATATTCGCCAGTGGGTAAAAGAAATCGTCGAATGTATTGGTCTGGTGTCCAATCGACAGGAGCAGATATTAAAAAGTATTTTACTACATCTCAATTAGCAATGCGATGGCTGACAACAATGGAGCAGAGCATCTTACAGTTGTCAACTTGTTGCAAGGCAACCTGTGCATCTTGTGGAAGACTTTGCTGAGCCTCACTGCTGAGCATGAAGGTTTCTGGCTTTTGTGGTGGTGCCATCGTTGCATGATGCTGGGAATACATCATATGGGCCATTCAATTGAAATCAAGACTCTCAGCCTTATGATACTATCAAAGTATGTGCGAAATGGTTGCTTCGAAACACACGGGGCGATATACAAGGCCGGATGGTTTGCTTGTATGGACCGATGTACACTGTTTTGGACGGTATACGAAATGCTGTGATATGTGACGCAGATGAAGCAGTAGCCGAGATGAGAGACTGTAGATATCGGTCTACGATGGGATGACAGCGAAAGTCTTATCGGGTTCGATATGCGTTCGTTGTGAAGGGCCTGCCTCCGAGATCAGAAGCAGTGGCTGTTTTGTAATGTTGATATTGGTGTGTTTCCTCTTTCTTTTTTTTCTTCGAGACCAGCCCGATACGAGATTGCAACACCCTCGAGGTATTAAGATAAGTTTTACTGTAAAGAAGGGCGACGATGACAGAGGGATCGATGAGATGGAACGATTGTTGGCCGAGGCGATACACCTGGAAGAGTATGGGGGCGACAAGGCTTTGAGAGTAGAGAGGAATCGCCGACTGGGGGGGGGGGGGGGGGGGGGGGGGTTTTTTAATTGGGGATAGGAAGGAGTAGTTTAAATATAATAAAATAAAATAAAAAAAAAAAAAAAAAAAAAAA
>JAGKQE010000178.1:0-10896 GCA_022609375.1 Xenosphaeropsis pyriputrescens | reverse complement strand
CCCCCCCCCCCCCCCCCCCCCCCCCCCCCCCCCCCCCCCCCCCCCCCCCCCCCCCGCCCCCCCCCCCCCCCCCCCCCCCCCGCCCCCCCCCCCCCCCCCCCCCCCCCCGGTTTCAAGATTTGTCTTGACTTGATGTTGGGTTGGAGATGGGGATGAAGAAGGAGAAAGATGGTTCAAAGAGGGATAAAAGAAGAATAAAAAGGAGAGTAGAAAGAGGAATAAGGGGGAGAATGAGAATGAAAATAAAAATAAAAATAAATGCTGCTATCTAGTATTTCCCTTTGTCCCCTCGAGTCCTTTTCCTATTCGATGAATATGATGTACATGAAGGTGTTCAAGTGCTCGCCATACCGCAAGCAGACTAGACATGAGCTTGTGCCTTGAACACCGTGTCGACCTCCCTGTTCCCTGTTTCCTGTTTCCTCTTCCCTCTTCCTTGCTGAACAAAGGATACTACTCTGCTACTGATACTACGTTTGATGATACTAGTAAGAGACTCGTTGTCTGATGGCCCGCCGTCGTTCATCTTGCCTATTGGACAGACAAAGCTGCAAGAGGACATCCTCTTCTTCTCAAATATTGCGTAGAATTTACATCCTCTATACTCATATCCTCTCATCTCCTCTCATCTCCTCTGCGCAGAAGCATCACCATCATCATCATAGGCTGCAAGAAAGCAGGAGACAGACAAGGGCCCGCATAGCGAAATTTCAAAATTAGATTGTCCCTGCAACAAGCTTAGTGGTAATGGTAGGAGGGCTGGAAGGAGGGAAAAAGGGAAAAAGGTGCCCGCCCGCCCATGTTGCAGCGCCAGCGACCAATGGTCGTGCAGGTGGCCCCTGCTCGTCGTCGGTGCTTCTGGATGCTCTGGCGCCTTTGCAACAGAAACATGTCCATAGACAGGAGTGCGCACGACAAAGACAGAGGGACTTCCGCCCTGTTTGGATGTGGATGAGGAAGAGGGATCCTTATTATGACGATATGAAGGACGGAGGGAAAGCTTGTGGATATTGAAGCTTTGAGAGAATAGAATACATACTACCTATGTAGGCATATTAATGAGTTGGTAGGTAGGTAGGTAGGTAGGTAGGTGAGGCCACTATGCCACTATTTTTGTATGCCACTCAATCGCCCTCTTTCGCCTTTGTGGATAGGTCGAGATGTCTTTGGCACTGGCTTTGACTTTTGGCCTTGTTCGGCCGATGTTTGAAGGTTTGAAAGTTTGAAGGGGAGCTCGTCAGAATCTAGCCAATCATTTCGCCGTACTGTGTGCGTACTGTGTGCGTACTTGATGTTGTTGGACTGGTGGGCTGGACTGGACTGGACTGCTTTATCGCAGGCCATCTTCGGCTGTTGCTTGCAGTGGTCGGCAGTCTATCGTCATCGCCGTCGTTGCAAACGGTGTCTGGAGGAGGTGAGTAGGTGAATACAGATTCATAATCATATTCATATCCATACTTATAGCTATTCAGATTGAGATTGTAATTTAGATTCGGAATCGGAATCGGAATCGGAATCGGAATCGCATTCATATTCGAGTGAGGTTCGGACATGGTGTTTGTAGATGGGCAAGTAGCGTAGCAAGAAAAAGACGTGAACTGGAGCGACTGGGCTGGAGATTAACCATTAGCTCCCTGCCGTAGTGAGATTCAGACACTCACGGCCACCAGACTGCTACATGCCCGCTTGAGCTTGACCTTGATCTTGAACTTGAACTTGAACTTGAGCTTGTGCGTGAGACTTCTCCATCCCCAGATCAACTCAATCCCCATCTTTCTCCAATCCTGATCCTCTCATCGACATCTCACACTCCCAGTTCCAGTTCCAGTTCCAGTTCCAGTTCCAGTTCCACTCCCAGTCTCTCGCTTTCTTCTTCTTCTCTTTCCCGTCGAATAATATCTCCTCCTTCCTCTCCTCTCATCAACTTCTTCCTTTCCTCTTGCATTAGGAATTCAAAGCAGTCAAGAAGGAAAAGTAAAACAACAAAAGGATAAGGGAAAGAGAGTTGGCAGCTATTCACATTCGCTCAGTCCAGTAAACCATCTCTCGCTATCGCAACAACAACAACAACAACAACAACAACACCGCCCGCAAACAATAACGAGCACATCCATTCGCTACAGCCCAGAAGAGTCAAAAGACTTTCCTCATATTCAATTCGTCGTCGTCCTTCTTCTGCGTCTTCTTAATATTAATTCCTTGTACTCTACGACCATCCTCCAAAATCCATCCGACGTTGTTCCACCTCTACAACAATGCTCTACTCCAAGACTTTGGCCACAGCCTCTATGGCTGCCGGCTTGGCCGTCAGTGCAGTCAACGCCATTGCCACCATTTCCACCTCGGGATCCAAGTTCTTCGACAGTGATGGCAACCAATTCTTTGTCAAAGGTATGTTATGTCATGCCACGGGGATTAAACAATCTCTCGCGCTTCCGTGCAATTCGTTAATGTCATTCCTGCAGGTATCGCGTATCAATTGACTGAGAACGATCCCCTTAGCGACAGCACCCAGTGCGCACTCGATGCCACGCTCATGCAAACCTTGGGAGCCAATGCCATTCGTGTTTACCACGTTGACCCAGATGCCGATCACGATGCGTGCATGTCCTCATTCGCCGATGCTGGAATTTACCTTTTCCTAGACTTGGATACTTTCAACACTGCTATTTCTCCAGTAAGTTTGATTATAAACTCTGGCCATGTTACAATTGATTAACACGCATGGCAGAATGATGTTCACTGGAACCAAACCCAAGTCGAGGCCTTTTCCAAGGTCATGGATGCATTTGCTAGCTATGACAACACTCTTGGTTTCTTCGTTGGTAACGAGGTTATTGCCATGGCCAACCAGTCAAATGCCGCCCCATACATCAAGGCTGCTGTCCGCGACATGAAGGCCTACAGAGATGCGCAGAGTTATCGCTCCATCCCGATCGGTTACTCCGCTGCTGATATCGCTGAGCTTCGTCCAATGTTGCAAAACTACCTTGCCTGTGGCACCAACGCCTCTGAGAGCATCGATTTCTTCGGACTGAACGCCTACGAGTGGTGCGGTGAATCCTCCTACACTGTCTCCGGATACTCCACTCTCAATGAGCAAGCTCAGGGCTACAGTGTCCCAATCTTCTTCTCCGAGACTGGTTGCCAGACCGTCAAGCCACGTACTTTCGGTGACCAAGTTGCTATTCTCGGCGATGACATGAACGACCAATGGTCCGGCGCCATCATCTACGAATGGATTGAGGAAGCAAACGATTATGGTCTTATCTCCTACGGCCCAACCGCCGCTGCCACAGCCACTGCATCCAACGTTGTCGGAGGTTACACACGTGCTGGAACCCCATCTCCAGTCTCCCCAGATTTCTACAACTTGCAGTCTCAATGGTCGACCCTGACCCCTACCGGAGTCGCTTCCTCTGCCTACACCCCAGACATCACCACCCCAACTTGCCCATCGTCTACTGCCTCTGGATGGTTGGTCGACGGTGATGTAGCTCTCCCTACTGTTGGAGCCACCCTCGCCTCTACCTCCTCAGGGGGCTCCGGAACAGCAACCACAACTGGTAGCCAAAGCACTGGAACAAGCACTGCCACCGGCTCTGCTGCTTCCGCCTCCTCCACTAAGGGCAGCGCATCAGGAAGTAAGGAGATCGCTGGCATGAGTGCCGCACTTGTTGCCGTCATGTGCGGTTTCATGTACTGGCTCTAAAGCCCCTCCTACTTCACTTTCTTCCCTTTCCAGATACCTTCTTGTATAAATGGTTTGTAACCGTTACTTTTATTTCTGCATCTACACCCGGGCTATGCGTGGGCCCGAGTGGGTGTTTTCTATGGACTAGACTGGATTGGATGGGATGGGTCGACGTGAGCTGCTCCCCGGTTTTGGGGGGTGGTGGGGATGTTAATTGAAGTCTCGGTGCTACATGAGTGTTACGATAGAATTTTTTTTATACTCTATTTCCCTTTCGAGTCGCTTGGCGTTGCATGGATGATCTTGTTCTATTGATGCATAGACAGCGGTTTGTGGTAATGAGTTAGTTGGCTGAATGGAATAAACGCATATTACGTTGAACACTTGTTGATACTGTAGAGTTTACTTTGAGAGTGAGGTTTGCTGAATGTTTGTGGTTGAATGTGGTGGTGTTTCGTAGAGTATTTCCTTGGCTGTAATTGAGCCTGATTCTCAGTTGGTTATTGGCAGCCCACTTCAAACACGTGGAACAAGGAAATATACTGTACAACTCAATGTTTGGGCTTTCTTTTTGAGGAATATAGATTTAATTTATATGAGATCGTTCTAGTTTGCATGCTACAGTCCCTCAGCGAAAATTTGAATCCGAGGTGAAAACAAAGGCTTATTCGATATTAGTACTAGAAAACGTCATTTTGAGAATCATTTCTATTCTACAGATAGTAGAAGACTTTTAGAATTATACCACACCAACTCTTATCGATAGATCTCGGTTCAAAATAATTCATCGGGGGTTGGAGTGTGGTTATCTTTCTCTAGTTTACATACATATATCTAGATACTGCTAATGGTATAGATTAGGTCTAGAGGTATCTAGGGATGGTGTATATGAGAATCTCTTAGCTAAGAGGGTTATAGTAAGCGATTTTCCGTCGATTCATGGCCTAGGATACCAAGTAATGATCGAAATAAAGTAGGACTTTTGGGGGGGGGGGGATTAAGTTGGAGTTTTGTGGGGTTGCTATGGTATAAATGTTGTTCTCTGTACTATGTACAAAGGACTGTTGATTCGAGGTTGGAAGTGTCCTGACTTTAATTATGGCTAGATATGGTGCATGTCTCCTTGAAATCGCGGCTTGGAATACAAGCTTGGAGATTCCCCGCTATCTGGAAAGATACTTGATTGGGTGTTTTTGTGTTCTGGTCTGAGATGAATAGCTTGAAGGGGATTCGGCTGGTGGGGTGGTATTGTAGTAATAGCAGTTCAAGTGTTGGCTATGGGTAAGGGGTTGTAAGGATTACTTGAGGGCGGGGATAGTTGGGGTTCGGGTGTGCTTGTGAGGTGAGGGGGATTTCGAGTTTGCTGGAATATATGTGGCTTGGTGGTTTGTGATGTCTTGATGGGTATGGAGGATATAATGCAGAAGTGGGAGTTTTTGTATGATTTTTTAGCTCTTCGGTCTGTTTCTGTGTGTTTGCTGGTGTGTTGTCGTGTGAGCTGGGCGTATTGGTTGTGGTGGCAGTCTCGAGCCCCTTTTGCGATATCTGCCACTTATGCATAACACTTCACTGTCAAGATAGATTTATATTCTGCCAGTTATTTTCATTGATACCAATTCTTTCCTACGCTGAATTTACTTTGGATTGCATAGAAATCGAACGGGCTGTATCGAATAGGCTTTATTGTCTTTCAAGTGGCTATGGAATCTGGGGGAGGTCGATGGCTATCGAAGCATCATCAAGGGGCCTTTCAGATCAGACGATTCCCTAGATAATTGCAATACATGTAGAAAATCACATCAAACAATTGTGAAGTCCATATGCTTCTCTTCTAACCTCTCCCGCTGTTGATATGAAGTCCGCGATTCAACAGTCCGCCCCCTTTCCGCGCAGCACGGAGCGGCGCGTATCAACAGCCTCAATCCCCGCCCAATCCGCTCTCCTAAGTCTCAAGAGCGGACGCGATCAAACATTAGCTTCATGAAGCAAGTAAAGACTCTTCTACAACATCTCTCACATTCTGCACCTTCCATTGACACCAACTCACCTTTTGCTTCAACGAATCTTTCATTCCTTCTGAAGTTGAAGATATCATCAGCTTTGTTTCTATCATCGTGAGATTTCATATCTCCCTTTCTTACGGCTTGCTACCATCTGGCTTCTTCTTTTGGATTGCTGCTATCGTCAGCTTCATCCGTCTTCGGCTCTCGGAGCTTCTGAATTGTAGAGCAAGATTCCAGTGAGGTGTCTTGTCTCTTACTCCATTACTCTCTTGCGAATTAAGATATCATCAAGACCTCAAAGAGACTCGTATCAACACTTCTCCAACTTTCGAACTCCAGTCTTCAAAGCTTAGATCTCATCCAGGCACTTCTATTAGCTGCCTACACTCAAGCTTCGAGCTGTAAAGAGGTTCAGAGTTAGCAAGGTAAGTTGAACGGTGTTCTCCTAATCCTTTGAAATCTTCTAATCTCTATCATAGCTTGAGTCTTTGACCACAGTCTGTCAAAAATATAATCCAACTTTGCGTCGCTTTCAGCAGTCAGTCAAGCAAAGTCCTATAGAGGCTCTGTTATATTCAGTACATCAGCTTCCCATCCACTTCGACAAAGATCCAAGACCCAATATAGAAAAGTCAGCATATACCGTCAGAATGGCTTGGAATTCGAAGAAGTTTGGGAATGATCAGCCATTTGAGCAGGAGCAAGCAGAATCTTCGTCTGCTCCTCAGCGCTCTTCCACTCCCTCAAGAGTTATATCAAGTCCTTCAAGGCGCCACATGTCAGATGAAGAGCACAATCAATTCCTCGGTCCACCCCTTTCGTCTGTTCCTCCAATTCAGTCGACTCCTCCAGGGCCTCAATCAGGGGCAGCATCAAAGCCAGCAATTCCAAAGCGTCTCATGTCAGAAGAAGAGTACGATGAGCTGTTCGGACCAGCCCTCTTGTCTGTATCTCCAATTTTGTCGGCTCCTCTGGTAGCTCAGTCGGATGCAGTTCCAATGCATGAGCTCGACTCTTCGTTCTGGGAACCTTTGTCTACCGCTCCTTATGAGCAACCTCCAGCAGTTCAAGCAGGTGCAACTCCAATGCATGAGCTCGACTCTCCGTTCTGGGAACCTTTGTCTACAGCTCCTTATGAGCCATCGATGTCTGTGGAGCCTTCTCCTGGTGTGCCTCCCTACCAATTTCCTCCTCAGTTCCAAGAGCCTCTGTCCGCTTCAGCATATTCTAGCCTCAACTCTGCAGAGTCTTCTTCCGGTCCACCTCCTGAATTCTTTCCTCAGTTCCCAGAGTCCATGTCCGCTTCAACATATTCTGGTCTCGACCCTGCAGCATTGTCTCCATATACAGCCAATCCACTGGTTTCATACATGCCAATATCTACAGTTGGTCCTGCACCGGCGGTATTCCCACACCAAGCCCTTGCCTACCCCTCATCACTTGGTCCTCTGCCAGCAGAGTTTTTTTTTGCACAGCAGCCAGTACAATCTGTTGTTCCGCACGAAGAAGCTTACTCTTATTCGTCCGCCGCTCCGGTGCCAGTTGAGTCGTCCGAAGATTCCCACCCCTACTTCCAAGGCCCCGCTCCTCTCGACGACGACGACGACGAAACAGAGAATATCCCATCCACCGCTCCATTCCCAATGGCTCCACCACCCATCCCACTGCACATCATGACTTCAAGCGGGCGGAACGGGTACACGGTCCTAGGGCTTCCATTAACAGCACGCAACCTGAAAATTCGCACAGCAACATATACACACGACGAACCTCACGAAGCTCGCGTTGACGCTCACGCAAACACATCACAACAGCCAGCGCCTGCTCCACGCAACAACATAACCATCATCTCGCGTCCGCTGGCCTTCAACGAGATCACAATCGCATTCAAGGTGCCACGCCACCCGGAGCTCCCAAGCACCCGGCACCCACCGGGCAAGCCGGAGCGGTCGTACCGCGGACGCGGTCCGCACAGGTTCAAGCCGAGCAAGTTCCTCGAGGCAATCTTCTCGGGGGCCTACGGCAACAAGGGCAAGGGCCCCTCGTTCCCCAAGATGAGGACCGCTGCGGAGATCGCTGCCGCTTCGGCGCACGATTCGGAGCTCGACGCTCCGTTCGAGCTCGTCGACAGCGACATGAATCTGATCGAGGGCGCAGCCGATCCCGGCGGCAATGGTGCCGTCGGCGACGGCAACAACAACGGTCACGGCAGCCAGGAGACTGCTGTCATGCCGCTTGTTCTTGCTGCCGGTGAGCACCTGCAGGTGGTCGTGGGCGGCCCGGAGCCCATGGCCGCCGCGCAGGAGGCGCCGTTCTTCGGCTGGGAGGTCAATGAGCCGCGTGCTCTGACAGATTGGGACCTCGAGAGCGAGGCCGACGACGAGAGGCGCGGGGAGACCGAGGAGGAGGCGGTGACGGATCGTGTTGGGGGGGATTTGAGGGTGCGTGGGGAGGAGGGAGAGGGGGGGAGGGGGGATGAGGTGATGAGGGGGGTTGTGGAGGGGATGAGTGGGTTGAGTCCGTTGGGGGAGGACGTGGTGATGGGGGATGGAGAGGAGGGGGGATCGGCTGGGGGGAAGGGGAAGGAGAGGGAGGTCGTGGTCGCGGAGGACAAGCGCTTCGTCAACACTCCTGGCTTCAGACAGGCCATCGAGGACTACGGTGCTGTCAAGCAGCCGTTAGTCGGCTTGTCTTTTTGCCAGAGAGTCGTTGACGACAGTGGCCGCGAGGAGGAAGTCTTGGTGCGTTGGTTTGAAGCCAGCCAGGGCTTCCGAGTCCATCAGATTGACGTGAACGTGTAAGTTTCCCTTCCATCGTGACATGCTCTTCACTTGAGGCGACCTCAATCTCTTTCTATACCACCAACTCTTTCACCGTCAAACCAATACTGATAAGCACTGCAGCAATCTTGACAATGTGGTCGGGGCACAGCCATGGATCGTTTTCGAGATCCAGTGCCCGCTCGCCACCTTCAACAGCATGGCCGGCAACCCAGCCCCCGCAGCCTTCCCGACTGCCACCTCCTGGGTCTTTCTCGGCTGCCCATTGCAGCACGTCCGAGTCCACGCTGCCACGCAAGCTGTCGTTCCCGTCCGTCAGGGCGCTGGCTCCGTCATGCGACGAGTCACGAGAACACAGTATGACATCGCGGAGGGCGTTGCTCCGTTCTTCGAGTTCTCGAAGGGCAGAGCAATGTTCCTCTGTGCTGGCAGTGTGGAGGAGGGCGATGCTGACTGGGCGGCCAGCCTGGAGGCTGGTGCGAAGGGGGATGCGGAGGCTTGGGAGCGCCTGAGGGCTGTTATGGCCGGGGGTGCGTGTCGTGTCGTTGTGTTCTCGGAGTGAGGGGGAGATGGAGGGAGATGGAGGGAGAGGAGGAGTGTGAGAGTATGGAGTTCTTGTTCGAGATACCATAATTCGGAGGGTGGAGTTGTGTTCGGCTTCTCTCCTGGAGAGCCTTGGGGGGCATATAATGTTTTTTTTTGGAGAATGAGGTCGCCGATCTTTCGAGATCAATGAAGGCACTCATGGCGTTGTTTGCAAACGAATGGATCACTCTGGCGTGGTCATGCCAAACCAGCCTTGAAGTTTTCGAGATTGTATGTGTATGTGTGACTCGGATTTCTAATTGTGATTTTCCAGTTGCAGTTGTGCTCTCAATGCAATATCACGGCCGTACCACAACATCACAACATCACAACAACCTCAGTCCAAACCCATGCTCTGTATACCACTTGGTGCATCGATTACCATCTGGTTTGATGCATAAATGAACACGTGTGCGCATGTGTCTTGTGCTGGAGCTGTACTGTGCTTCATTTCTTCTACTGTTGAAACAGAGCCGGGGGGGTTCCGTACGCCTGGCCTTCAGCAACGATGACAGCGGGAGGAAAGACACTGGTACGACGAGCAACGGCGACTAGAGAGTGTCCAACAACGAGATATGAGTTGTTGACTTGCGATCAAAGCAACCTCATCTTGGATATTGGTTTCTGGTCTGAGATGTTGATTGTCGTGTAGCTCGTTGCCTGTCTCATCTCTCATCATCCCTTTTGAACTGGGCGTGAAGGATGTATCAATGCAATTGTTTGATGACAACTATCAGTTTATTGACAGTGCTAACAGAAATACCTACTAAGTGCAAGTAAACACCAGACATAGAAACAAATACATGGTCTTTTAGTATTCACAACGTCTTGAAGATGAACATGTATCAGCTCTGTACCCAAGGAGAACTTGATCGGTGCTGCAGGTTCCTGATAACGGGTATCTGATGTATTAATGCACAGCAAATCAACTTGTGAACAGGTACAGAGCGAGTCCTACTTCACTTGTTTACATGATGCATGAGTGCATAAGTAGCCATGGTGCCATTGGAATCCAGCAGTCACAGTGGGATATCATACTCTCACTCACGACGAAATTAATGACTGGAAGGAAAGATTGTTTATGTCTCCACATGACGTGCATGATTTACAGTTGTGGGAGGGGGGCATTGAGTGTAGATTCAATAGAGATTTTGTGGAGGATCGGATGAATCTCCTTCTAATAGACTGTGTATCGTATACTGTGTACTGTGTCCTTTCGGAAGTAATCCGAGAGACATGGATATACTTTAGACACAGATTCGAGGGAAGGATGACGGGTTATGTGAGAGGATATTGGGTTGAGTTGGGTTGGGTTGGGTGAGTTGAGATGAGATTGCGATAGCTGGTAACGGGCGTCATGTCAAGGGGGTGATTGTGTTGGTTAGGATAAGCGCTGACAGTAGATGAGGTATGACTATTATGAGTGGTTCTTGTGAGATTATAGTTAAAAAGACATAGGATACTTAGAAGATAGAATATACAAGATAGAATATATAAGATAGGATATATAAGATAGAAGATAGAAGATAGAAGCAGGGAGCGGATAATTACATATAATACATAATACATAAGTAGTTAATATGTTTCTTGGATCTCGGCTGTTGATGGATAAATAACATAAAGTGAAACAGAAAATAGGAAACAGAATTGAAAACAAATCATAGATAGATAGAGTAGATAATTATTTAGATATATAGAGAGTTGTATAATTATCTAGGACTATAGATTTATTATAAGCTGTAGTACAGTTATTTAGAGCTATTGAGAGAGAGATATATATATATTTGTATTTTGTATTAAATATTATAAAAGATCTATACAAGTAGATAATATA
>JAGKQE010000177.1:0-10941 GCA_022609375.1 Xenosphaeropsis pyriputrescens | reverse complement strand
TAGTATAAGTATTAAAAAATCTAACAACTAGAAGTTATACTACTTACTATATTCCTTTCTATACTTTATATTATATAGAATAGACAAATACTTTTAGCTACTATTATATATAGGTTATAGCTCAAGTAATAACTAGGTTAATTTTAGAAAAGTAATATTACATTAGGAGTATAAAAATACAAAAAATTATTTGAAAGTTACTTACAACTACTATAAATTGAGCACAAACCTACTACTTAGAAGGTAGCAATCCTAACTATTAGACTATAGAAGCTTTAATTATTGTTTAAGCTTTACAAAATAATTAATAATAGTAGTTAATAGAAAATAAAAGTAATATCTCTTTATTTACTATATACAAGTGTTCTATACTTAGTAGGGACTAGAACTACCTCCTATTAGAGTATAAAATAAATCTATTAGTAGTATATCTAGGGTATTAGTTAAGTATAGTTATTTAAACTTTAAACAATAATCCTAGAATATTACAAGGTAAATAGACTTATAATATTAGAAAGAGCAAACAAATAAATTTGTTTGTTGCAAATTTATCTGTGGTTTGGGCCCCTAGGGGGGTATATATATTAAGTAAAAACAATAAATATAGGATAGGTATATAGAGAGTTGTTAGGATACTATATATATATATATATATATATTGGTTTAGGGTAGTACTACTATACTATAGTATAGCCACTTATTTATTTGTATATCCCTATTATATTATATTCTAATAAAATATATCTAAACCTAGATTAATAATCAAATTGGTATCTATATCTAGATATGTATATATATAGTAGCTAGCTCTTATACTAAAGCTTCCTATATACTTACCTTAGGTAATCTTTTATAGCAATTCCAATTTACACCAAGCATATTGCCTTATAGGGAGACATAACAGCATTATCGCATATTCAAAGTAAAGCCCCCTCCTCCCTCTCCTCCCCTCCCCTTGGTGCCTCTCCAACCAACCCCCTTCTCCCTCGCCCCTCGGTGCCCCCGGTCTCCACGGCCCCCCCTACACCCATCACTCATCCATTCGGCCTTGTCCGGACCTGATTGCCAGATTACAGGCTGCCAAACTGGTACAGAGAGGGCATGGGCATGGGTATGGGTATGAGTCTGGCCGTGGGTGCGGGCGTGGGTATGGGTGTACCTAGGCGTGCGTGAGAAGGCTCGGAAAGCAACACTGTTTGAGGTTCACCACCCGCAGAACCAGCCTCGAGTTACAGGATTAATCATTGAAGCGGCGACGCTGAGCAGGAACGACAATTTACACATCAAAAGCATTCGCATCACCACCACCGCCAACCATCAACCTCCAACTACCAACCACCATCCACATCCACATCCACCCTCAACTCCAAGTTCATCCCTATCTCCATCTGTCATCATTCTACATCGCTCCAAGAACTTTGCTACTTGCTGCAGAACTGTCACACTCGTCGACCCACCACTTGCCCAGATACAGACAGTCCATGATCTGATCAGCTATTGTTGCAACTCATCCAAATATTACCCCCCCGTTTGTTTCTTCAGTTCGGAGGCAATTAGGGTTGCAGTAATTTCTACGGACATGTCCAGGGTTCAGCAAAGGTAGGTCATTTGCACCATGTTTTGTTCGCATCAAAATTACTCCCCGATTGAGAGAAGAGGGGGGAAATACGAAAAATAAAAATAAAAGTAAAAGAAAAAAGAAAAAAGAAAGAAGAAGAAAAAGAAAAAGAAAAACGAACTCGAAAAGAAATGAAAGAGAAAAAGAAAAACGAACTCGAAAAGAAATGAAAGAGAACCCGACAATGCCTTTTGCTAATATTCATATCTTCGGATTAGACGTGAGCACCATATTGTGGTGTTGGGTGCTGGTACGTAGTATTTACTTCCATATCACTGACGCGCGCATACACTAAATATCGCGTAGGAGGTGTTGGAAAATCCGCTTTGACGGCTCAATTCGTTCAAAATGTTTGGATTGAGAACTATGACCCCACAATTGAGGATTCGTACCGGAAACAGATTGAAGTAGACGTGAGTTTCCCTTGAACTCATCGAACATAGACGTATGCTGTAACACCTCACTGACAAACATGGCAGGGTCGACAATGTATGCTTGAAATGTAAGAGACTGCTCGCCAGTGTAGACATGTGACATGTCCTCTGAGTATCCTCTGAGTAAATGCTAACAGTTTTATTTTTTATTTTTTATAGTTTAGACACGGCTGGAAGTGAACAGTTCACTGCTATGCGCGAGGTCTACATGAAGGCTGGCCAAGGATTCTTATTGGTGTTTTCTATAACCAGTCTTACTTCGCTATCGGAATTGTCTGATCTCAGAGAGTCCATTATCCGGATCAAAGACGACGACAATATCCCTATAGTCATTGTTGGAAACAAGTCTGATTTAGAGGAGGATCGCGCCGTTTCAAGAGCTAGAGCGTTCTCTATCTCCCAGAGTTGGGGAAATGCACCTTACTATGAGACGTCTGCTAGGAGACGAGGTAATATGACCTTTTTCTATGAAGCATACCCTAGAGTTTGAGCTAATTCTCACCATAGCAAATGTAGACGAGGTTTTCATTGATCTATGCAGGCAGATCATCAGGAAAGACAGAGCTTCTGGCCCCGAGGTCGTTGAAGAGACCAAAGAGAAGCAAAGTAAGCAATCTCGGCGGCGAATAAGAGAAGGCAGGTGTGCTATTTTGTAAATACATTATTCATTTTGGACTGCCGATAGCGACAGGCCTTCAATTACAGGACATGGGCTAGGGGTTGATTAATGCCATTCGAGACCCTTGGTAAGCTTTGAGAGGTCAAATGCTCTCTTGATGGTATAATAATCACATATATGAAAAAGGCAAATCGGCATGGGTCTTCCATTTGTAGCCCGTCTGGCTTGTTGGAAGAACCTTGTACACATTCAAGAGGAATGCACGTGTCGCCCCTTTTATGTTGTTCACACAACCTGAGGAGATGAGTCCTCATCGCAAATTTCCAT
Source organism: Xenosphaeropsis pyriputrescens (assembly GCA_022609375.1). Taxonomy (NCBI): domain Eukaryota; kingdom Fungi; phylum Ascomycota; class Leotiomycetes; order Phacidiales; family Phacidiaceae; genus Xenosphaeropsis; species Xenosphaeropsis pyriputrescens. Next base: position 7,943 of record JAGKQE010000177.1, on the reverse strand, counting down.
TGTTTCACAGCATCTTTGACCTCGGTTGTGTTGTGAATCGGAGAGGCATCATAGATAGGCTTGAAGATGAATCCAGGCGAGAGTGATAATGCTCCGTGTATTCCATACTGTTGACCCAATCGATGCGTTTCCCACTAGCAATATTTTACACATGAGCTACCATACCACAACAAATAGCATATGCTGCAAGCAATCATAGAAAACCCAATAACCGTTGCCCAGAACACCCCAAGATCTGCAGCATAAACTCCCCCATACAGGTTATAAACGGAAATGTTTTCTCCCAAAAATTCAAACCAGTCGAGAACAGAAAGACACAGAAGTTGTAACGACTCAGACACCAGTATCAGATCTGTTGTTGATAACATTGACAAAATTGTGTCCCCCTTGTGCCTGCGACCTTTCAACCCACGCGTCACCCATCGCATGATCCATATCACCCACAAGTGTGCCGTCTGCAAATGCAAGCACATCGGCCCCACCGAAGTAGGTACGCTCCTGTTTGTTGATCCAGGTATTGTCTTTCTGAGCTGTTCCCAACCCTGACTTGGCCGAGGACAGACTTTGAGAGGCACCTCCTGTGGGAATAGGAGAGTGGGATTGATGAGCATGGCTGTTAGACGCATCGTTGTTTGACCCATCTTGATGATGGTATGGGGATACAATGTTTATAGATGCTGAAATTCCGTGTACGCTGGCATGTGTGCCGTAGTGTCCAGATGAGTTGGCTTGTCTCAGCTCATCACCAGCGACCCTAGCAAGAGTACTGAGCGTGTTCGATGCGTTGCCGTTCGTGTTATTATTGACAGCCGCCCAACCTCCCTCCAGGCCTTGCATTGCGTCGGGATTGGCGCCGGGCTCATTTGTACTTGGTGGTGATGCGGGATTAAGAGAGTCGTCGCGAAAAACGTCTCTATCCTTGAGCTCTCCAAAATCTTTCAATTCTGCTTCCAAGGAAAGGTATTCATCCAAACCGCCTCCAGGTCCACCCTCTCGGAGTCTGCGATCTGGAAGCGAGTCATGTGGGTCCATACCATCAGCAACCAACTTGCTGATGTTATCGTTGTACTCCTCCACCATATCATGATAATAGTACCACATCTTTCTGATTGTATGTCCCCATCTAATTATGCCAGTCAGCAGAGAAACATTAGTGACGGGTCAGTGTAACTCACCCGTAGGCCATCGGTAAGCGCGGACGCATTTGACGAAGCATCTTTACCCCGAGAGCAGTTGCGCCCTTGAAGGGGCCTTCTCTATGTCGAGCGTCTGCAGAATTCCCTGTCATATAGTTTGCTGTATCCATATCCTCAAAATAAAATGCGTAGACACCAACAAAGGCGGCCGTATAGATTGCAAATCCAACCTGAGGAGTTTCTACCAAGCCACGCCCGTTGCCTCCCTCGCGACCTTCGACCCATTCCTGATACATTCTGGCCAATCTTAAAATGTCACTGGCAGCACGAAACATTTCTTCGGCGCTCTCTTCCCAAAATCCAGCTGGTGGTGGAAAGCGATCCGGTGGGAATGTGGGCTCATCCAATGGACCCTGTGGTCGCTTGAATCTTAGTGGCGCAAAAGGAATGTACTCGCGGTGTAGCATGATGGTACAAAGAGAGGAGAGAGCGTGAAGGGCGGTGTACGTAGACGCAGTCCCTCGACTCAAGTGTGCGGAAAGATTTGACTCTGAGAAGGCCAAGTTGCGAGGGAGCGAGGCGTGAAAGGTGAGTAGCTGTTGTCGAAATTCATAGAAATTAGTTCGCTCATCCCAGGGCGGATGATTCTCGAGTCTTTGTTTGTTAGCGAATGGTTAACTACTCTCAGTCTTGAATGCTCACCTTCTGCCACCCGAACAAGACCACTTTGAAAATCTACCCCATATTTCAACAAGTCGGATGTAGCGGCTGAGAACAGACTCATCCTCCCCCGTATAAATTTGACGGACGACACGCGCACCATCATGTGACTGGCGAGTTTCTACCTTGAGAAATCCCGTTTCCGACTTTTCACCGAAGACAAATGCGTCGTCGGAGCATGGCAGTCTCACAGAGAGATCTTCAACATTGATTCTGAGAGCCCTATCTCTTCCACCGGACAAATATCGATCAAGAATGAAGCATGAGAAGAGTGTTCGCCGCCTGATCTCTTTGCGAATATTATCCTGAACATCCTGGCTAGAAGGGAGACCCGAAGATCTTTGCTGATATAGGAGGATTTTATTGTCCTTGCTGTCGTCTTCTCGTTGTAAGCCTAACAGTTGGGCTTTGGATATGGCCTGCTGAAGATGTGTCCAAGCCGTCTCACCACGGCACATTCCCCAATAGTGGACACTGAGCATCAGGTGCGTCTGCACAAGCTCAATACTGGTTGTGTTGAAAGACAGAGAGCCTAAATTAGGATCCTGCGCAGTAGCGTAAAATTCAGACGCGGCAAGCTGATCGTTCTTCTTCTCGCCGTCTTGCTCTGCAAAGTGACTTCTAAGTTCGGGATGAAAACGAGCCGTGAGTGTCAGGAAGCCCAAGAGCCAAGCTCGTGATGTGGCAAACTCGGTATTCGCCAGCGCGTCCCTACTTTGGCTCTGGTTCTGGTTCATGCAGTTTCGAACACGTGCAGAAAAGGTTGGCTGATGCAGAAACGAGAGCTCAGTGGAGTACTGCAATTTGAAGATATCCAAAAGCTCGGTCCAGACTTCCATTGTAAGAAGAGAGGAATCGAGGGGGTCTTCTATGCTTCTGGCTTTTGCAGTGCTGAGGGGAGGCTTCAGGGCATCAACTTCGCTCTTTCTGACCCGCGATTTTCTGATGGGTTCACCATCTTCAGGTTTCACAACGGTTGATACCTCTGTTATATGTTAGTCGACCATGATCTGATAGATGAGCGGAAAACAAACCCGTTCTGCGCGTCACTGTTCCTGGAACAGGTATCGCATATTCACACTCCCGGTTACTGGTCCTGCAATTCTCGCATGTCGTCCCAACGCCTTGGTTGACACACTTGACTTTACTTCTGCGGCATTTGGCACAAGCAACACCAGTTCGGTTCTTTTTCACAGGGCCATTCATTTCGCCGGAAGCCCCAATTTCTCTGGTGCTCTCATCTCCAAGAATGTTTTCGCGCGCTTCATGCGATCGCCCTCTGACGCCCCCGGCGCCAGAGGACGTTTCTGAGGCACTGGTAGGAAGTGGCGTTCGTGACTGCTGTGGGGATCGAGGATGGAGGAATGTGAAGGGAGGAGAGAAGGCTTCCGCGTGAGACCTCTTGGGAGTCGTTGCTCTAGACGTGATGGGCGGAGTGTCGGTGGGCACCTCTGGGGAGAGGATGGAGAGGATAGAGTGTGGTGAACGGGCAGCAATCGTGCCGGTAGCAGAGGTCCGTTCGGACCCGACGATTGCGTTGATGATGAGACTGTTCTGCGCGCTCCTCGGGCTATCTCGTCTTTCTTGACGAGATTCCAAGCGCGGCGATATTCTTGAAGAAGTTTCGAGATGCAGTTGCGTGACGAGCAATAGTGAATGAAGTTGTTGGTGAATAGTTTCGCGAACTCGCAGCGGGTACGGTGTGGTTTTTGCCGTAAGCACAGTGAAGCGGTACGCGCTTACTTCACGGCTCGGAGAGCTGTCGGGATGATTTACTCGTGCAAAGACAAAGGCGAGATTTTATAACTAGACAAGGTACTGAACGAGACTGTTTGCAACCACTTGGTGATGGAACGAAACAAACTGAGTGGCTTTTGGTGAGGGTGCAATGCTATATCTGTTCTGTCCTGTTCTTGTTTTTTCACCAGGGAAATGGTGACCCGATAGACAGTACCAACGCTGCGGGTTATTGTGCAGATGCAAGGTGTGGAGAGAGGCAGTGTTGATTGGGTAGCACCAGTCGCAGGTTGCGAGAGTGTCAGAGGAAACACGATTGAGGACAATAAGGAGGAGAGGAGAGGAGAGGGAGGAAAGAGAGAGAGAGAGCGACAGAAGAAGAAGAGAGGAGTTGTAGGTACTGTAGTTGGTGGTTTGATTGTCCTTTTCCTTTTTCTTTCTTTGCTTGTTCTTTTTCGTGTTTTTCTTTTCTTCTTCTTCTTCTTCTTCTTCTTCTTCTTCTTCCTCTTCCTCTTCCTTATGTCTTTGGGAGGGAGGGGCCAGATGCCTCTTTCGTCGTTTGCAGATTGAAATGAGCAAGGTATGTTAAGTGATGGCTGGAGGAGCTGTGGTTGAGCGCACTCCACTCGGTAAGAGGATTGCGCGAAAGAACCGATGGGCACGGCAGATCGGACTGGCGCGAGTTGGTGGTAATGAAAGTCCGGGCCAGCACTTCAGTCGGGTGTTATGTATCATACATACCTACCTGAGTAGGTAGACTGAGAGAAGAGTTAGGGCGAAGAGATAGAGAGGGGAAAAAGTGGAAATGGAAATCCTAGTGAAGGTGGGTATTAAATTCGAGCGATACATCAAGCCAGAAGAAGAGGAGAGGATTGAAGGTGCTTTACTTTGATAGTAAGAGAGTGAAAGAATGGGAGCGAGAGTGAAGGTGAGGCCGAGATTGGGATGAGAGTAAGAAAGAACATTACCTATCTAGGTATCTATCTAATACCTTAAACTCTCGTAGGGTAAGAATGATTCGAATATATGTTTATGAAGCGATTTGAATATTTTAGATAGAGGTGTCTGGGCATCCTACTACCTACATACCTACTCATCAGTAGCATGTGCATTTATACCTAACAAGGTATGATTGTTTTTGATATCAGATACCTTGAGATACAAATACCTTGAAGTACCTACCTACCTTGCCTTTAGGTACTTAGATCTCTATCTGCCTATCTAGTAATATGTACGTTTAGGAGGGAAGAGAGAAGAGAGAAGAGGGAAGAGGGAAGAGGGAAGAGGGACTGAAGCCAAAGACGCCCATGTACGTTTAGGGAAGTGGTCGGCCTCTCACCCGAATGCTCGTGCCCCGTTTGGTCGGCAGTGGATGTTCTTCGGCGATGTACGGAGGATCGGGAAGAGTCACCGCCTCTCCGCTTCTTCTCGCGCTTTGTTAACCTGGGTACTGGTACGTACGGTAGGTAGGCATGAATGAACAGCTTCTGTATTACTCGCATCTTATTCAAGCGAGCGAGGAGGCACGGGAGTTGGATGGCGTCCGAGTATTTCTGCCTTTCCCTTACTTCTGTTGGTTGATTTCTCAATATCTGTATGTGTTGATGCAGTCTGTAGAGTCGGAATGCCTGTCGACGCGCTTCGGCACGAATGTGCTCCGTATCGTATAGGTGCATAGGTAGGCAGTGTTCAACGGAGATGTGAATGCGAGCATGAACAGGTGGATGGGAGGGTATGATATGGTGATGATATGATTCTGTATGCACTACCCAGTACGTAGAGCAAAAACAGCCACCCCGAGCCCTGATAGGTACTATGTATGAATACTTGTGCAATCCAAGTAGTAGCATCAGACCATTGCCAGCATCACCTTTGATTTAAGTGTCACAAGTATGCAGCTTTCTTTCTACACCTATTCATGAGCCACTCCGATTCACATGACCTTGTAACAATGCTACCCAACTAATCAGATACCTACCTTCCTGTACCCGTACTATGTAGAGTATCTACTTGTAGTACATATATACTTGGGTGGCAAATGCAAGTCTTTCTATCTATGTTTGCCTCTCTACCTTACTTGTTTATACCTCTACTCTACTCTACATTACAGGATAGTCTACCACCTGCTTTGTCACTTGGAACAGATGACACGGCATGCGTGGTGGGAGCTTAGAAGAAGTGAGACGAGACGAGACGAGAAGAGAAGGGAAGAGAAGACAGAAGCCAAGGCCTCTTCGGCAGTTTTAAGAGCAAGCAGAATATCGGAACGGATAGAGGCGGTGTCGAACATACATATACACTTATTATGCCACACTGCATTGAAATACTATTCATACTCCCCTCGTTCTCTCTCACCCTCTCTCACACTCTCCCTCACCCTTCCCCTTCCCCTTCCAAACCGGCCAACCTCATACTGCTTCTTCAACTCCGAAGAATTCACACATTCTCCACCGGAGTTGCGGAGCTACTCCGTCTAATTCGATAATCACACTCGTTATTTTTCAACGACCAAGTACACATGTACAGACTTACTACAAGTACCTTAATGTACAAGTACTTACTGTTTTGTGGACGGGTGCCCAACTTTCTTGCTGCGTATACTTACTTATAGACACGTCCATGTTTACATTCACGGAGTGTTCCACACAGTATTGACACCCTACCTCGGTATAGAGTATTTTGCCATTCTGTACTCTACTCTACTACTCTGATGATCATTCTTCCATCTGGTGAAGTCGTCTCTCACTCCTTTTATATCTGTCCCGATCCCCCCCCCTTTCGCTCTAAATAGTACACAGCAAAGTACGGACAGAGCATGTAAGGTAGTAGTGTGAGCAGAAGTGATGGACAAGAGTGATTTCAAAATCAGGCGAAATCGGTCACCTGCACAGTCGTCCGGACCTGACGAGAGCGGCACAGGGCCACTGTGTAAGCTTGGCGGTCCTTCCAACGGATATGCCGAACGCCGAACTCGCAGCCTTCCGGCTAGCCATGGCACGCGGCCTAGGTAAGGTCTCTAAGTACTACAAGTAAGTAGGCAGGTACCTAGTTACATGAATGGTATCAGTACTCCGCACCTTACAGTACCTTCGTCTTATCTTACCTGGTGTCATGGGATAAGTAATGCATCCTTGAAGCGAATTGCAGGGGTTAGTGTAATTGCTAACTTCACAACCACACAGCGTAGAAGTTTCAACTCAACACCTCCTAATGTCCAAGAAAGTCTGCTATCTTCCAAGGCTGTTGTAGTCTTTTCAGCATCTTTTTATGGTCAAGTTTCGTTGATATATCTTCTGTTCCGACCCCTGTGAAGCTTAGGCCAGCTCGCTTAAAAACATTACTGACACCAAGTACTAGTAATAGGCCTTTTCTACTATATTCCCCCCGGTATTTTTGTCACTGTGGGTCAGTCCACTCCAGAATCTTGGCACATAACCGAGGGGCAAATGTGGCAGAATGCTGCGGTGGAGCTCCCCATTTGAATGTAGCAAATTTCCAAAATGGTATATAGAGCACACTTGAAAACTGAAAGTGAGGCTATTCCCAACTACCTGTGCCTCTGTAGTCAACATAGATCTTGATTGTTAGGCTGTGTTTGATGCAAAAGGGGAGTTTTTACTATCAATAGTATCACTGTTGCTCATCGACTTATCGCTGTAAACAGTAGGCGGTGAGGCTCTTCGCGCGATCTTGTGCTAACCCACAGTGACAAAAATACCGGGGGGAATACAGTAGTATCAGAGTATGTATGTACTTGTGATAAAGCAAGTAGTGTTGTGGTACAGCGTGTCAATTAACACCTTACATTACTATGTACATGTGACCCGCTTATGCCCGCTCATGCCCGCTCATGCTCGCCTATACCGCCGCTTTCATTTCGCCGTACCGGTGCAGAGCATAAAGATCCTAATGTAATCACCTAATTCGTACCGTACAGTACTCCGGTCAATCGGGGGCACAAAACTCAAGTTATATGACTTAAACTCTGTACCTATGGGTGGACATAGGTACAGTACAACAGGCAGGGCTAAAGAATGAATTTTAGGATTTCATTTGTTGAAATAAGCGAGAAAATATGGATTAGTAAGCTAGAAGCTTATACATATATATAGTCCCCCTCTAACAAAATACACTAAAACTTAACATCTTTAAGTAAGAATAATTCAATATATTTATATTATAACCCTATAAACAAATTCTAAAGAAATAAACTGTTTAAGTAGCTCTATACTTTTTATATAGAATATTTTTCTATATATTGTATTACTAAAGAACTAGATAGAAAACAAGAAAACCAAATAAATATATACTCTATTTTATACTAAAATAAGCAAAAATTTACTTATTTTT
>JAGKQE010000176.1:0-11239 GCA_022609375.1 Xenosphaeropsis pyriputrescens | reverse complement strand
ATATGCTCTATAATCGTGGTTTTGCACACCTTAACGTTTTTCTTCCTATTTATTTTGTTTAATCCCTGCATACCCCTTTACCGCATTTGTTTTTCGCCCCCCCCCCCCCCCCCCCCTTTGCGCCCAAATAACGACAAAACACCGTTTGCCTCTTGGGTGCCAGTTAAGGTTGATATACATCTATAGAGAAGACAAGCTCAAACACAAAAGACTAAGACCGAGACCGAGACCGAGATCGATCAGAAGGTTCTAGCAGGTGGTTAGTATTAGTAGCAGTACATAGTAGGTATTCATGGAATGTCACATTTCAAACATACACCGTGGTCCGGACTTGATCAAGATCAGGATCAACAATATCATCATCGTCATCGTTCAGTCTAGCTGTGAATCCCCCCCCCACTCAAGCTCAAGCTCAAGGTTGAGCTTCGAGTCGGAGTCCAAGTTCGAATCCAAGGCTCGGCATAATATGGAGATGAATAAGTAGGATGTTGTGAATGTAAACATCATGGAGCACCTGATGTGTGTAGAATACCCTAGTCCATACAGTACATAGTACTATTCTACTTGTATTATGTAAGTAGTATAAATATACCTATCAAGCGAGCGCATGAGCTAGGGACAACGATCCTTTCCGAGGCTATACACTCCATAGGTATATACTCTATAAGCGGGAAGTGCTCGTAAGTAGCGTAGGACCCTTCAAAATATTGCTGTTGCGCTACGAAGAAGAGTAAGGTAAGGTAAAGTGGAGTGGAGTGAGTTGAAGAAACATAAGTACCTATCTTGTCTTGTATATACAACAGGATATACTCCATATATACTGTGTGATATATAATAATACAGATACACCTAAGGAAGTATCAATAGTAAGTAAGTACTAGTAGTATCCAGAGAGGTCTGTTCCTAGGTATTGATACCACAAGTCCAAGCCCAACATTTTCCATAAAAAATAGATTAATAAAGATTATAAATTGAAGATTAAAGGATTAAAGGATTAAAAATGCATTTATTTCTATTTCTATTTCTATTTCCACACTTACACTTACACACGCACCCACACTCACACACACACAACACACAACACATTTGTACCCACACCCGCACCCGCACCCGTACATACATCCATCCACCCACCACCTCCACCCTCATTGACCTTCATCCACGCACATCATTGTCCGTCTCATCTTCATCTTCATCTTCCATTCCAACATCACCAAACAACAAATACATCCCAACCCAACTCAACCACGAAAAAACCGACGACAAAGGCCAAAAGAAAGACAAATAGAAGATCCTAGAACTTCCACAACATAGAAGAACACTTCCAAATTAAACCTAGGCCCTTGTTCAACAGATCCAATCCAATCCAATCTGATCTGATCTGATCTCTCTGTATCTGCTGTCCCATCGCCCTCTTTTCAACCCTCATCCCGCGCCATTTCTAGGTAGAAAAGGGCCAACGAGAAAGAGAACGACCGCTTGACCGTTGCGAACATTTTCGACCCATTCTGACGTCGCTGCTGTCCAAAGGAGAAAAGAAAAAGACAAAAAAAAAAAAGAAAGGGAAAAAAAGAGCAAACCCCCTCAAAAATATACATCCCCGCCATCCTCGGCTTGATCGTTATTTTCTTTTCCTTTCCTTCTTTACCTACCTTAATCTCCTCTCATCCAACGATCATCGCCAGCCATCATGGATGCTAGACAATAACCGATCTTCACCTACGCCATTCACGCCACCTTCGAGAACCCCTCTACAAGGTCATTGTACTTTCCTCGACACATCGAGCGACGACGACGACTTCCCTAACCCTCAACCCCACCTCTGTCCCTTCTTTTTCGTTACCGCCTCCCTCCCCTTCATTCCCGGCACCTCACCTACAGAACCTACAGAACCTACAGAATGAAGACCGCAACGAGACCGTCTCCTCAGACCCACGAACACGTCCATTCCCACACGCCAACACACGCTCCTAGACCGTCCACAACAATGTCTCGCGCTCCCGTGGCTGCTGGACAGTCAATCCCGCCCTCCGCTGGCATACGTTCCCCAGCAGTCCAGCAAACCGAAGCGCGAACACCCAGTCCCAACTATTTCGGCCTGATTGTGAATCCCGACAGCGACCCACGAGACTCGGGAGTCTTACCAAAGGATAATTGGAGTCCACCCACCTCTTCCATACGTTCCTTTGCCGCTCCTTCCCCCATGCATTTACCTTTGGATTCCAATCCCGATTTCGAAGCATTCAGAAGGCAGACGGAACACAACAACGCCTTCAACCTCGGCCATGGAAATCTCTCTCACTTTGCATCTACTCCAGGCGCCGTTTCGCTGCAGCCCAGAGAGCCACGTAAGAGCTTGCGACCCGACGCCGGTGTCACATCGCCGAAATCATCAAAGACTTCTCTCGGAGAACCCTCTAAAGACCGCATGGATGTAGATCAAGATCGGGGGCGCGACTCCGCATACGTATCTGCGGACTTCAAGCGCGCCTCAGAAGCATCTGCGAATACGCCTTCGTTCTTCGACTTGCCGAGACAGGAGTCTCCTGCTAGCTTTGCGGATTCCCGGGGACCGCCATCAATTCCTCGCAGTGATATGGCACATTTAAGTGAGAGGCATCCAAGACTCTCTCTGCCGCCAAAGCGCGTCGATCCGTCTTCGCCACATCGGTTGGCTTCGAAGCAAACCAATCACGTTCGTGCTGAGACTCTACCGTCCTCGCTCGAAGACACACCGACGATGGTGCCTCCTTCGCAATTGAAAGAGATGCTCGAGACCTTGGACAGTGTCGAATACCTTCTGCTCGACTTGCGGGTGTTTCCCCAGTATTCGAGCTCACGCATCAGAGATGCCCTCAATCTCTGCATTCCCACGACGCTGTTGAAGCGTCCTTCGTTCAATCTCGCGAAACTCAGTGATACATTCAACAGCGATGAGGAAAAGAAGGCAAGATTTGATCAGTGGAGACGCTGCAAGTACATTGTCGTCTATGACGCCTCTTCATCTGACAAGAAAGATGCGGTGTCGGCTGTCAATACTTTCAAGAAATTCTCCAATGAGGGTTGGAAGGGAAGTAGCTTCATAGTCCGTGGTGGTTTTGCGGCATTCTCGAAGGAGTTTCCAGACCTGATAGATCGGAGAACAAGCCTGGAGATCCAGTCAGGAAAGCAGAACCTTTCACTAAACTCGGGTCCGGATGTGGCACCCGTGGCTGGAGGTTGCATGATGCCATCTACGGACAAGCCAGCCAATCCGTTCTTTAGCAACATTCGACAGAATATGGATCTCGTTGGTGGCGTTGGTCGAATGGACATCAAATGCCCTCCCGAATTCGATTCGCAGAACCAAGACTATCTTCCAAAGTGGTTACAGAAAGCATCTGCAAAGACTGATCGTGGGGGCCTTGTCTCGGACAAGTTCTTGCACATTGAAAAGGCCGAGAAGGCTAGAATGGAACAGGCTCTCTCTGGTCACGTATCTTACGGCACACCTGGACCCAATGCCACCAAGAATGTCCAGATAGCTGGATTTGAGAAAGGTGGAAAGAACCGCTACAACAACATTTGGCCCTTTGAGCATGCAAGAGTGAAGCTCAAGGGCCGCGAAAACGACTGTGATTATGTGAATGCTAGTCACATAAAAGCGTCTTGGAGCAACAAAAGATACATTGCCTCTCAGGGCCCTCTACCAGCCACATATGAAGTAAGTCCCACTTCATCTCACATACTTGGCATATGAAGACTTGACACTAACCTGCTTTCTAGGACTTTTGGAGCGTTATTTGGGATCAGGATGTCCGAGTAATCGTCATGCTGACGGCGGAGTCCGAGGGTGGCCAGCTGAAATGTCATCCCTATTGGACGGGCAAAGAATTTGGATCTTTCAGGCTAAAGGCCATATCCGAAAAGAAGGTATCTCTCGATCCAAGCAGATCCCGACACTCAGATCGGAAGGCTTCTGGGCCTCTCGGCCGAGTGGTGGAACAAGGACGACCTAGGGCTGCTACCAGTGGAGACTCTCCAACTCCAAGCTCTACTCCAGGAGCCCCAGAATCGCCACATGTTATTGTAAGGAAGTTTACACTCAGCCACAACGATCATCCATTCCAACCGATGAGGGAGATTACGCAACTTCACTATTCGTCATGGCCAGATTTCGGTGCTCCTGCAAAGCCGAGCCACCTACTAGGACTGGTCGAACAATGTAACGCGCTTCAGCGTGCATCAAGCGCACCCGATAAAGCCACGCGCCAAGAGGATCCGGAGCCTGCTGATCACGTCCGACCGGTTCTGGTCCACTGTAGTGCAGGATGCGGACGCACAGGCACTTTCTGCACTGTCGATTCGGTAATTGATATGCTTAAGCGCCAACGACGGGAGCAGAAGTCTGGAGTTACACCCATGGAGGCCGAAAGCCCCTCGAACGATACGAGCGACTATCTGGCCAAGGGACAAAACAAGGCCGAGGAAGACTGGGTTTTCAACGACGAGGTTGATCTGGTTGAGAAGGCCGTGGAGGATTTCAGGGGACAGAGATTGAGTATGGTGCAGAGCTTGAGACAGTTTGTGTTATGCTACGAAACCGTACTGGAATGGATTGCTCATCAAAAGACGGGATCGGGTAGGAGGGAAAGGAGCGGTAGCGAGGTGGCTTAGACGGACGATGGACGACAGTTATGCGTTGAGCCATTTGGCGTTGGAGAAAGGGGAGCGCAGCATCTTTTTACTGCATACACATATATGGCGTTTCCTGCATTGGTAACGCGTAGCATGATATATTATCCTACATGGACGGCAGGAAGCCAATGGTTCTCACATTTCACGGTTCAGACATGGTACTACCTCTGGTAGTTGGTCAAGGAGATGGGTGGCATTGCGACGGCGTTATTTTGATTTCTGGTGTTGTACAGAGAAGTGGGCGGACGTGTATGTTGTCCGGATTGTGGGGAATGGTCCTATCGGAATCACGTTGTGAAATCTCAACAGACGGAGTGGGTAAAGATAGTGTTTTTGACGAAATGATGAGCTTTGTATCGTCTATTCGTTTTTGGTTACTTGTGGGTCTCTGCATTTGGTTCCAGTCCTGTAGTGTTGTGCGCAACGATATGCAGCCAAGTTCTTTTGCAAGGACGCAACATGCTCTCTACCTCTCTCTTTCCCTCTTTTGTTTAGTGGATCTCCCTGTAAGCATGCACATGAATGCTCTTCTTTACTCAGTGTTACTTGGCAATCATACTGGAGTCGGTTACGAATCCCACTGTTGGTATGGGACTGTATGGCTCCATTACGTTGAAACGTTGATAACCGTGATCTCAACCAGAGTATGACTTGATCTTTGCGTGCATGCGGTAAATTGTTAATTTATGCGGCGTAGCTTCAGGGTCCACCATATGCCTCCTTGGTCGTTATGTCGTTAGTTATTGTATCTTTGCTACATAAGTACGTACTTGTAGTATGAGTGAATATGTACAAGATTTAAATGGCGCACACGCCTACTATGGTTAAAAACGGCATTTTGCGCTTATCTGATGTTTCAGATATCTAGTCCGTAGTGTATTAGAGTAGAGCAGATAGATTCAACGACCACACTTCTGCTTCAAACCCACACTCAATTCAACATCATCAACACAAGCAACACCGCCTTTGTTATATTGTTCAAGTCTTTTTCAATAAGCAAATAAGACTCACAGCTGTACACGTGAAGTTCGACACTATGACCCGCGTATTACTCACTGGTAAACCTACCCCACCCCCACTTCTCTAGATGCTGATTTACGGTACCAGGTGGAAGCGGCTTCATTGCTGCGCATGTCCTTGACATTCTGCTCAAACATGGCCACTCGGTGGTTACGACGGTGCGTTCACAGGATAAAGCCGATAAGATCAGAAAAGCACATCCCAACGTTGGGAAGGAGAAGCTCGACTTTGCCATTGTGGAGGATATTGCTCAGGAAGGAGCTTTCGAGCATGCTGTCAAAAGCGATCCGCCATTCGAGGCGGTAATCCATACAGCCAGTCCTTTCCACTTCAACACTGAACCTAGCAAAATCAAGAAGGATCTTTTAGATCCTGCTATCATTGGAACGACGGGCATCTTGAAGGCCATCAAGAAGAATGCTGCAACGGTTAAGCATGTTGTCATAACATCATCGTTTGCTTCCATTGTCAATCCACAGAAGGGTAACAGCTGGGATCACACTTACACTGAAGCGGATTGGAACCCAATCACAGAAGAGGAGGCAGTTTTGAACCCTAGCAATGGTTATAGAGGTAAGTCCTCTTGTTTTTACACTCATAAAATTTGTGCTGATATAAAGTCTCTAGCTTCCAAAACCTTTGCAGAAAAGGCAGCCTGGAAGTTCGTCGAGGACGAGAAGCCAAACTTCGTTCTCGCGACTGTCAACCCACCTTTAGTTTTTGGACCAGTCGTCAGCTATCTCAATTCTCTTGATGCACTCAACACCTCGAACCAACGCATTCGAAATGCAATCACCGGACAGTTCAAGACTGAGATCCCGGACACGGGTACATTTTTATGGGTTGACGTCCGTGATGTAGCCCTTGCTCATGTCAAAGCTATCGAAGTGCCTGCTGCCGCAAACAAGAGATTCTTTGTTCCCGCAGGCGAGTTCAGCAATAGAGAGATTGTCCAGGTTGTGGCCAAGAACTTTCCCGAATACAAAGACAAACTTCCAGGTCCAGAAGTCAAAGGCGGCGATTATCCCAAAGAGGGACTTTCCAAGTTTGATAATTCGCAAGCGAAGGAGATCCTTGGTATCAAGTTTAGGGATTTCGAGTCCAGCATCGTTGATACGGTCAACAGTCTGAAAGCGGTGGGCGCCTAGGCCTAGGTTGCCATTGGCATCATCATGAATAGCAAGACTATGCAAATATGAATAGATATGGCATATTACAGTAGTAATTTGGACTGGAATGAAATACATCGCTGTCTATGTGTATTGATCATCTATAGAAGCTTTCCTTATAAGACAACAATTGTACTCTTAAACATAATAATATCGTCTGCCAGGGTCACAATCTGCATACAATGAGATGAAACACCTTGTGTTGTCCAGAGTTCTTGATACAGTACAGATCATTGAACATCTATGATGTGCTCATGATGACAACGGTGTGAATTCAGGCCGGTTCTCAACCTTCGATTATCGATATGTACTAGCACAAACTTCACGGCAGTGCAGAGGTGCGTTCTCCATCATCTATCATGCACTCATCCAAAACCACCTAACAGTAATGATAAAGGTACGCCGAGTCCCTTATTCAAAGACAAGAAAGACCCGCCATTATAAGCATGCTCTGCTTTACGTATGCTTTCAGTACCCTTGCTTCATTTGCCAGATCGCGGTCTTCGCTCTCTCTCTTATGTCCAATTCCGGATCTAGCTCCAAGCTTTCAAGTTTTGACAGGAACCCTAATTTTTTGAGTTCGTAGGATCTCTGTGCACAGCTCGTGTGATCTGATTCATCATCCATCCAAGTCAAATTGGCGCATAGCCAACATAGAGACATACGAACATCTTTGCTATGGTGATTGAACAACGGAACCAAATGCTTTAACATGTCTATTTGAGCAATGATCAACTGACGGTGCTGGGGAACACTTGCTGCCATGTGCACCAGAATCCAGCCGACTGCAGCTAAGATCTCCGGAGATGCGGGAATTACTCGAGCTTCGCCGCCAGAACCAACGCGCTTATCCCGTCGTTTTATCACCTTGTGTTGCAGCTTTGAATCGAGAATGTCAAAAACCCGGTCTTGCCCGAGGGTGTCAAAGAGATAATTGATCATCTCCGGTGTACTGGAACCACTCTCATGATGCCCGCCACCGATGAGGTTCCTGATAAAATCGAGACCCTGCTCTTGTACTGCAACATCGTCTTTTCGAGCTCTTCTTACTGGATCTAATTCCACGTCGCGCAATTCTGTAAGACGCGCGCTCGCACGCAGGTTGTATCGACTGCGACTTGGAGGGAGCAGAGTTGCTGGATGGTTATCACCAATGCTGCCGTCATTAATTGTTTGGCCAGTAAGGCTAGAGTCATCAATGGTCTTCGAATCAAAGCGAGCATCTGGATGGGCGATTCCCATAGTCTCGTCTCCTTCAAAATCGAGCTCGGGCTTCTCAAAAGACCCCCATATTGTCTTATTGAATGATAAAGCGTCATCCTCGGTGTCATCGCATATCAACTGGACTAACCAGCCCTGTCCAAGCTCTTCGAGACAGGATTTCTTGACATCGTTGCCTGCAGCAAGTACCAAATGCTTCAGGGCCCAGAGCGCGTTCAACCGAAGTTTTGCATTCATAGAATGAGCGTGTTCGCAAAGCACTTTTAGCACACCTGCTTTGGCAATAGTCTATCTCATAGTCAGCATAACCACTATGCACGTATTCGAAGTTGTATGTTTCATTGCTCACCTCTCGCATCGGACTGAAGTCTATAACAAGGTTGCAAACAGCAGCTGTCGCATCAATTTGGACCTCGACCTCATTGTGTTGAAGCAGACGGTATAATGGTATTGCCACGCCGTCGTCGACGAGTGTTGTTCGCAAGAGAAATGTTGACCTCGAGAGTGCACGTACAGCCCCACAGGCTGCCATCAAAACTGAGGTAGGGTTTGTCCCGTACTCAGTTTGTCCAGGTTCATCATCCTGGATTGTGTTTAGCTTATCCGAGTCATCAGCAGGCTTGGGGGTTGGCTTCTTCGGATGAGGACGTAGTGACTCAACGACGTATGGCACGACTCCATTTTCAGCAAACAGTTTCCGATATTCGTCCTTAAGTGTTGCAAGAGCAGCGATAGCTTTTAGCACACTTTCTCGGACTCTCAATTTGTGTACCAGCAGTGGTGACGCACCGGGAGGTCCAAGACATGACGAGGCTGTTTCTGTACTTTCGAATTTGGAGTCATCGCGCGGTATTGGAGACCATAAATGATTTTGCGACGTCTCGGTAACCGGATCATAAGCAATTTTGATCATTTTTGATAACCTGGTAATAAATTTGGCATCATGGGCAGCTTTTTGCAAGTACTCGCTATCTGTGACCAGTGAAGCCAGTATGGCAGGAGTTACTTCTTCGATGATCCATTTTTTGGTCCAGTCTTCTACCCTGTCGAAAGTATCTCTGGACTGCGATTTTTCTGAATTAGAATTCTCATCAAGTAACTGGGCTAGAATCGGTACAACAAGTAGCCCAAACGCAGTCTCTCTTGAGTGGTTTGTCAAGCCGGCCTTGTACAAAAGTGTCAATAAGTTAGCTGCCATTAGACACTCTAACCCATTCCTTGACCTCAAAATGTAGAAAAGCCATGCAATCAGAGGGCTCTCTATCTCCTCCTCCATATCATCATGTAGAAGTCCACTGCTATGGGCTGAAGAAGCTTCTGGCCAAGGAAACTTCATATTAGTGGAACCTTTCCGTAAGCCAATGCCTGTCAATTGTGCGAGGTTCTCTCGTGAACCCGACGAACCCAAGGGAGGAAAAGCATGGGTTGAAGCACTTTTCACATGTTGTAATGGCATGTGTGGTAACAAAGAGTCAATGGCGTTGAGTTGGCTCTGTCGCGCAGCAAGACCCGATGCATTGTAAGCATTCCAAGCTGCACGTGTCGATGCGTTGACCTCGAATTCTGAGAATTGGGTTGGTGGCAATACAGCTAGAATCGCAGGCGAGTAAAGCAATCGGCAAGCTCGATATTCGGAATTTGAAATTATAACTGAGATCGCTTCAAGGATGGACGGCATGTCAATTCCTGAGGGAGCAGGTGGAGGGAAATCCGCTTCGAGCCCTTCTCTTCGAGCTATGATATCGGCTCCTGGTACAACACATCCTCCAGCAACAACTGCAGATGCCAACCGTGATGCAAGAGCATCCAAAACTCCATGTTTCGTCAACCACATTTGCTGACGCTCCTCTCGGCAAAGGCTGCTGATTATCGATGCAGCCAAGGAAATCTGGCCTTGAACGGTATGTTTCGCCGAGTTCTGCGTGAGTAACATACACAATGAAGATATGTTGTTCTTAGAGAAAAGGTGCTCTGCAAATAAGCTCAAACTCAGCCCACTTGAACTAGGAAGCAGCATAGCTGCATCAACCATGTTTCTGAGAGTCCTCAGAGTTGCCAAGACTACTTGCGAGTGGTTTTTGGCCGGGCATATAAAATTGAATAAGGCGGGAAGAATTGCTGCTGTGATTATAGGGCTAAGGAATGAAGGGCCGCCTATATTAAGTGTTGGAATTAGCAATCTATGCACAAATAACATTGTTCTTATACAGAAGGGAAGGAATGAAAAATTTACGAAATATATGTCCATGCTTGTGGACACTTACCGTGTGCCAAACTCCCAACGATGCTGACAGCATGGAGTCTGATTGCCTCCTCCTCTCCAAGCGATTGTGGGCTCGTGTTATAATCATGATGTTGCTTCCCACTGCGATTTGTTGATGGTTCGTCCGTGGTTATGAGTCGCGCAAGTGGCTCTAGGATGCCTAATCCAATCCAGAGCTCCTTCCTTTGTTCGTTACCAACAACATCGTTCTTCAATGCTCTCAAAGCGCTGATCAATTCTGTTCGGCTTTTCGGTTCGCGAATCTGAACAAGTAGAGGTGGCGACGGTCCTCTAGCCATTGTGACTCTTATGTTTCAGTTGATGCGCCTATGTTGCCATTTGCCATGCAGGTATTCCCGTTTCGTATGGCATATGAATGGCTCTACGTTGTGAGCAATTGGTCTTGCGTAGATCGGCGTTAGTTGGGCAGTTGCCCCAGCAGTAGCGATAATCCAGTCTTGGGTATTGGCTTTGTCACTTCGAATTTGACTGAATATATATGTTTTGATCTCTCGCAAAAAACTTTGATGTGTGGTGCCACAGCAGCAATGCTTAAGCTGTGTGGTTGTGTAGGATGGACGTCCGATTTTGGTCTGGAGACATAAGATACATAACGGAGTATGGCGATGATGATATGCGTGACAAAGTTGTGGAGAAGTTTTAAGGTAGTAAGCGAGGTAGTGGCGAGCTATTGCGCTAAGTTGTACCTAATTAGAGTAACTTCTTATGGTAGGTATTTTCTAAGTATTAATTTCTCCTATGATATGTCCATTGGAATACTACTACTATTGTGAATATTATTATTGATAATATATAAAAATAGTTAGGTATATACTAAATATTTATAGTAGGTAGCTATAATTAAGGTTAAACTTTTAAAAGTAGATTT
>JAGKQE010000175.1:0-11659 GCA_022609375.1 Xenosphaeropsis pyriputrescens | reverse complement strand
CATCCTACTCCTTATTATTTTCCTTAGGCTTAGAGAGGTTTATAATAACAAAGCTACTATTATCTAGACCTAAAATACCTTTATAACTGTAATAGATTCTAAGGCGGTTTAGCTTATTGTCGCTAGTAGCACTAGATCTATAAAGATACTTTTTAGTAGTAGTTATATCTAAAGTCTATACATTCTTGTTTTTGCTAACTCTATAGGTAGTTTGGTTAAGATACAATACAATAGCTATATTAATGTATAGCTTTGCTTTCTTCTATATTATAGACTTTAAAAGATATCCAACTATAGATACAAAGGTAGTAGAGTGCTCCTTATAGTTCGACTATATATATATATTGACTAAGGTCTATATAGTACCAACAAGAGTAATTAATTCAATATAGCGATCTCTCTTTTTCTAGTTTTTAGTAGCTACTTACTACACCTTGCACTACTTCTTACAAAACTTATTAGTATCACTACTAACCTTATAGGCTTAGGAATTATATATATAATTAAAAAAGAACTCGACCTCCTTACTAGCGATTATATATTCTTTTATTAAACTCTTGAGGATCTCGCTCTAAACTTTGTACTTAACCTTAGGCTTAAGGCCCTCTATATACTATAAAGGGGAGTTCCTATATGTATAACATGTAGTTATACTAGCCAAGGAAGCAATCAACTATATAGCCGAGTTATAAGTTAATATAAGAATCCCTTCTATAGTCAAGATCTAGGTGCCAATATATGTGTGAAGCCAGTGCTTGATTTCTATGTAAACTGCTCTTTAACTATCTATATACTAAGTAATAGGCCGCACCCAAAGGTTGGAACAATGTTCGCCTAGTTGTAGGTAAAAGTCTAGCCAGTGCTAAGAGCATCTAACTGTGCGCCCCTAGTTAGGTCTCCTACATGTATCCCCCCCTAAGAAGCATAACTGTCCCCTAGTCATTAGAATAGTCGCAAGCCTTAGTCAACAATATTTTCCCTGTCTAGTGGGTGAAATTACTTACGCGAGCGGCGTAGTAAGCAGCAGAGTCTCTATAGTAGGGCAACAACTATATCTAGGGATAGTAGAGCCAAGGGGGCCTTAACGTTAGCTATAGCCTAATTACTTCCTCTAGAATTCTCCTCACTAGCCTCTGCAAATAGAACTCTATAGTCACTATTACCCTTACTGCTTCCTACACCCTTACTATTAGAAGATACCTTAAGTGGAATGTCCTTACTAGCAGCAGCTATTTCCTTGTAGAGAAAGTAGGAATAGCTACTAAAGGCACGCTTCTCCTCTATAACAACCTTAGAGAAAGCTTCAATTGCAACCTTCTTTGTATAGGCGCGCTACTCTACAATGTACTTAAGGATAGTAGTATAGTTACTACCAAGAACGATATTACGCTTGTAAAGGACAGTAGGGGAGCTCTAGCAGCAATAGCAGACAAGTGTATCCAATAGACCACTAAGACTAGTGATCTCAATTGTAGTAGGGAATTGGTAAGGAATAGAGCTATATCGATTGGCAAGACTAGATAGGGTAGCGTGTAGTGCAATTATATTATAGTGAGAGGTAGCAAGGTTACTCTATGTACTAGCCTTAACAACCTCGATAGTCTCCTTGTCGTTCTAAATTCCAACGAGCTATAGAAGCATAGTACAGCAGGTAGATTGGGCTAGGCTATCTACACTATAAGGAATATAAGGAAGGGTAATATAGACCTAGCTATGGCTGCAAGGGACCTTCTCCTAGTCAATTCCGAATTTAGTAGCGTCCTTCTTGGTATACATCTTCTCGCTAACTTAGTGTATATAGCTATTAGACTAAAGACCGCACTTTTCAACGTTGGACCACTAGGCTGCAATGTAGTGCTGTATTCCTAGCAAAACGACGGTTGTGTTTGTCTTGTCCTTATTGTCGAGGGAAAGGGATCCTTGAATTATACTAGCACTACGGTTTTCCTTAACAAGTGTAGGGACATTAACATCGATGTGGTGGAAGTAGGTCTTGTTACCCTTAATAGTATACTTGTAGTAGTATAGGTACAAGCACAGTCTCTAGTAGCTATTGGGGTGGAGCGACGCGTAGAGCATGTAGTAGAAGGGGTCCTAATGTATAAGCTGCTAACCAATTGAGAAGAAACAGTTATATAACTAGCTATAGTTTGGCTTGCTATTTATTTCGCGAAGGTAGTGTCTGTATATGTCAAGCTCACCAAGAATAATAGAGGAGAGCTTGTTATTATCGAACTACTACTAGAAGAGCTTAGCTGTAATAGTGCTGCGCTACTACCACTTATTTATATTAATACCAAAGAAACAATAGATAAGGCTAGCGTTGAATGTAAAGGCGGCCCTCTTGGTGTAAGCGAAACGGTAAGGGCCAAGCTTGTTAGAGGGACGCTTTGGGCAATTGGCGGTATAGAACTACTTGTAGGTGGTATTGTCGGTTTTAAGCTTGCTAATCTGGCCACTCTGCTTGTGTATGCGACCGAGGCGTTCTATAAGCCGCCTATAGTTGAGCATCTTTATTATAAGACCAATGTAACCTCTAATAGCCTTCAAGTGTGTATAGTAGACATAGTGAAAACTAGCCCAAGCTTTTAAAAGCTTTAGATCTGCAATAAGGCCGAGGACTTTCTTTTTTATAACAATATCCTTCTAGGCACTAGTGATATCCTCGCTGCACTTGCAGCTACTCTTCTTAACAACCTACAAAATTTTAGAGGCGCAACAGCGCTTCTTTCTAGGGACAGTAACCTTATCACTTCTAGACTCTTCCTCTTTAATAGAGAAACCAGCGGCAATTTTGGCCTCTGCCTTATCAATAGCGCCCTTATCAAAATACTTATCCTTGTAGTAGACAAGATTAAATTTGCGCTTAGCAGTATAGGATTCTAGTGCTCCAAGAAGGCAAGCGTTTTTGAAGGTGGCAAGGCGAACAACCAGACTATCACAGTTTTCACCCGCTAGATAGGGGAAATCACTGGGACTACTAACAGAAAGATCCTCGACGTTAGCATCCTACTCCTTATCATTTTCCTTAGGCTTGGAGAGGTTTATAATAACAAAGCCACTATTGTCCAGACCTAAAATACCTTTACAACTGTAATAGATTCCAAGGCGGTTTAGCTCGTTGTCGCTAGCAACACTGGATCTATAGAGACGCTTTTTAGTAGTAGTTACGTCTAAAGTCTGTACGTTCTTGTTTTTGCTAACTCCACAGGCGGTTTGGTTGAGACGCAATACAATAGCCGCATTGACATATAGCTTTGCTTCCTTCTATGTTATAGACTTCAAGAGACGTCTAACTGCAGACACAAAGGTAGCAGAGTACTCCTTATAGTTCAACCACACACACGCGTTGACTAAGGTCCATACAGTGCCAACAAGAGTGATTGATTCAACGTAGCGATCTCTCTTTTTCTAGTTTTTGGCGGCTACCTACTACACCTCGCGCTACTTCTCACAAAACTTGTTAGTATCGCCGCTAACCTTGTAGGCTTGGGAATTGCACATATAATTAAAGAAGGACTCGACCTCCTCACTAGCAATTACATGTTCTTTTATTAGACTCTTGAGGATCTCGCTCTAAACTTTGTACTTAACCTTGGGCTTAAGACCCTCTATGTACTCCTAGAGCTCTTTAACCAAGGAAAAGGTGCGCTTTTGGTAGGAGAGCACGCAACATGGTGCATCCGCTATAGTTAGCTAACAAAGTGGTGGGTTGGCCATAGTAGTAACCAAGAGAGTGCTTTTTCAACGTGAAGTAGGCCAAAATAGTACAAGGCGTTTTGAAGAAAAGAGGGGAGGAAGGGAAGGGGTAGCAATACAGTTGTGTTTTTGGTAGTGAGGGCGAAGGAAGGTTTAAAAGAATCTAGAAGTTTTAACACTTGAAGGTTCCTTAAGACCTTGTTGCTATACGCTAACTGTATGCACTTAGGGGTGTAAGGCTGTTCGAATGTGAGAATCCTTCCTAATTAGGCAGTGCCAAAGTAAAAATATGAAAAAGGTGAGGTCGGCTGCCTAGCCTAATTGGGCGCCTCTTTGAAAGTGAAAGTTTTATAGGTGAGTGTTTTCAGTGACGTTGAGCGCGTGTATGTTATGCAGTCTATGTAATCCTTAACTCGCCGCTGTCCTAGCTATATACTACACTTATTAGGTGATCTAAGCATAAAGGAGCGCCTAGTCCCCAATCTTCAACGAACAAAGAAAGAGCCAAATTAACGCAGCGAATCTAGGCTAGGGCTATAAGCGGTGTATATAACCCTATTGTGCAGTAGCGCATGTTTGAAATGAATAATAAAAGACTAAAAGGAAATGACTTTAAGGAAATATATACAATTTAGTCCTTAGAGGATAACAATAGCGAAATCCTTCCTAGGTGGGATGTATCTCCTACGTTCCTCCTCCTTAGCATTCGCTATAGCGAGCGCTTTCTATCCTCTTGTACATAGGGCATCGTTATTATCTAGTAACTCGTTCGAATC
The DNA here is from genome assembly GCA_022609375.1 of Xenosphaeropsis pyriputrescens. Lineage (NCBI taxonomy): Eukaryota > Fungi > Ascomycota > Leotiomycetes > Phacidiales > Phacidiaceae > Xenosphaeropsis > Xenosphaeropsis pyriputrescens. Next base: position 7,184 of record JAGKQE010000175.1, on the reverse strand, counting down.
TTTATATTCTACAGAAGCGTTAGTTTCGTCCCCCTCTAGAAGCTTAGCTGTCCCCTAGCTAACATTTATCGCTATAGCTGTAGGATTACCCCTATCGGGCGGGTTAAATCCTATTTCTGCAGTTTCCTTAGGAGCTGGTTGTTTATCGCTAGGTGGTTTAAGTGCGGCCCTCTCTTCTAGTGCTTGGAAAGCTAAGAGTTTATTGTTAGTTTTGTAGCTAGAGTCTCGCTATACAAAGCGCTTAAGGCGATTCCCTACAAACGTTCCTTTTAGTAAGGTGCTATTAAACTCCTCAAGAAGATAGGTTCCCTTGTTAGGAATTGCGCTTCGAATGCGGTATAGGCTAACCCACTAAAAACCAAGCTTAGTCCTAGACAACATGTTAACTTCCTAGAGCGCGTTATACAAAAGCACTAGGGATCTAGTAGGAAGTTTATGTATTTGGATTCGTTTTGTTGCGTCGAACTAGTCTTTGGCAAGCGTTTGTTTCCTTTGGAGATAAGCGGCCGCTTCTGCAATTTCAAGGGGTTAGGCTTCAATTTGATGTATGCGCAACTATAGCAGCTTGGTGGTATCTCTAACCTTGTGCTATTCAAGTGTGCGCTAGGTTGGGATTTCTAACTCTATTGGTAGAACCGCTTCTACTCTATAATTAAGGAAGTATAGGGTCCGCCCTATACTTGTGCGCATAGTAGAGCGATCTACAAGTAATGCGGTTGGTAGTAGTAGAACCCACTTCTTCTTGCCCCCCTTGCTAAGTTTTAAGAGAGCATTAACAATAGGTTTGTGTCCCCCCTTAATTATGCCGTTCGCCTGTGGGTGATATACAAACGTAACAACTCGACGAATTCTATACTTCTTAGCGAGGATTTTAAGGAAACCCTTGTTTTCTAGACCCCTATCGACAATAAGTTTCCCAAAGATACTATGCTAGCATATAACGTCTTCCTATAGGAACTTAGCAATAGATAGCGAGTCCACGTTGGCGAGTGCCTAGGCCTCTAGCCAACTAGACAGGTTATCCCTAGCTATAACAATAAAGGACCTTCCTATACAATAAGGTATGTAGATAACATCGAGTCCAACCTTTTCCTATAGGCATACAACCTAGGTAGGGTGCAGCTCCTTATCCCCCCAAATGTTGATTCTTTTCTAACACTCCTTATAGGACTAGTAATACAGCTTAACGTCTCTATAGCACCCTAGCCAATAATACCGCTTAATAACCCTTTGAAACACTATCTCGATTCCTTGGTGGCCTATAGCGTTGTAGAAGTGTTAGAGAATCCTTTTATAGTTGTATACCAAGTCAATCACCTAGGTCTAGGGGATTGTTTTTGTCGCTCGCTAGAAGAGTATGCTATCTTGGACTATATATTGGAGCGCGTTCTTCTTAAACTAAGGGTAGTTGGATTTTTCAATAGACATGGGTTTTCGAAGAGTTGTTAGGAATTCTATGATTGTACAAGAGGAATCACTATAGTTCTCTATAAGGGCTGGTCCTAAGCTAATTTTGCCTGCTAGACAGGGGAAATTAGCTCTTGGCACAACACCTATAGGAACTAGAGCGACGCGCGCTGAGGCAATTTGCAAATCGATAAAGTCATTAATGTCGCTCTTATTTCCTACCGCTTCCTTGTCTTCTTTGGTCTATGGTCTCTGCAATAGACTGTCTACAGCAGTGTTCTTTGTTCCTAATATATACTTGACTTTAAAGTCAAACATCTAAATCTATGCAATCTACCTTGTAATAAGCGCCCCTAGCAAGTCCAAGCCAGAGCGATTTAGCTAATCTACAAGAACTCTTGCATTAGTCTCAATTAGGAATCTAACGCTGTATAGCTAGTAGTAGAACTTCTTTAGGGCTTTTAAAACTCCTCGACACTCCCACTTTGTGGTATTGTACCCCCTTTCTATGTTATTCTATATACTACTCTTATATCTTAAGGGATGCCGCTTTCTATTAGTGCCTACCTGTATAAGAACTGCGCCCCACCTAGTAAGACTAGCATCGACAACAAGGATAATTTGTCCTGCGCCTTCACTATACACGATTTGCACTAGAGCTAGAGCGCTTGTTAGTACAAGCTTTAGTGAATCTATAGCCCACTACTCTTTGTTACCCTACACAAACGCAACCCCTTTCTTGAATAAACAGTATATAGGACTAGCAACAACAGAGAAGAACTCAATCTATATACAATAATACACATAGATTCTAATGAACGACTAGGCATTAGCTAGCGTCTAGTAGGGTGGCTATTCAAGGATTTTTGCGACTCTTGCGCTATCTAGTCTCCTCCCACTTAAGTTATACACAAATCCTACCACCTTCAACCCTTTTAGACAAAACTGTGATTTTAGTCCAATTGTACATCCTACCCTTTCCAAGTTGGCAAGTGTGCAGTCAAGGTTCTAGATGTGTTCAAGCATATAGCAACAAATTCTAGGAATTACCTCTTTACTATTATAAGTGGTGAGTGGCCCCTTCACCCTAATGTTATTAAGGAATAGAAGATAGCAGTATAGCACTAGGTTATCAAGGATCTTATTTACAATTCGCACAAACTGTACAACCAAATTGGTCGCCCCCTGTAGTAGTCTTGTTATACATAGAAGCCCAATTGGTATCTAGAAGGCGGTTATATTGTAGCACCGCTTGTCTAGCAAGACTTAATTGTAACTAGAGAAGAAGTCGATAAGTAACGCTATTTAACACCTAGCAAACTCCTCTGAAAACTTGTCTATAGAGGGGGGCAGGTTGGCATCTCTTATAGTAACTCGATTTATTTCTATTGTAGTATTGATTAGTTGATACGCCCCTAACTTCTTAGCGACTAGGAACCATAGGTTGCAATATAGCCTATAGCTATATTCAAGGAGCTTGTTTCCAATACACTTATACAACATTTCAATAATAGTGCTGCGCAAAGCGTAGGGAACTAGGAATCTAGCAGCCTACTACATAGTGTAAGGGACAGTGTAGATTTCTTATAGTAGGGCCACTTCTAGCCAAACAGTCCTGCACTCACTAAAATCGAATGCAATAGTAGCCTCTTAGTTCAACAGATAGGACTATAGCAGTTCTAACTCAAGTCCCTTTAGCTCGCCAACAATAAGACTCAACATTCTCTCCTGCATTAATTGGGACCCTTCCTTAATTATAGAGAACCTTAGAATTAGCTAGTCGTTAAATCTCCCCTTCTTTCTTGTAATAGGCGGACTATTATTAAGGATCTTTTCTTTCTACTAGTCGACACTACCTAGCTTTGTTCTATCTAATACTCCTAGGTTGATAGGCCTAACCTTCTTGTTTTTGGGTTTGTACATTGTAAGCACCCTAGCACCTAGGTGCGTCGTCTAATACACTATGTTTATATCAAATCTTTTACTCTACTAGACTTTAGTTTCCTTAAATTGTCCCCTTTCACCGCTAGAGATAGGGGAGAACACTAGGAACGGCTTAGCGTTCCCTAGCTTTGTGCTACCTTCCTCCCTACAATTTTCCCTACTAGGTGGGTCAAATCTTATTACTTAAGACGTGTTTACCCTAATTAGCCCCTCTTGTAAGGACTAACTAGGATGCTATTTTCTAAAGGATCTTCCACCTCTACTCCCTTCTTGCAGACATACAATATAATCTACAGCTTTCTATCCTTGCTTCTTATTAAGGCGTACTAGCTACCCTTGCAATACTCAAATAACATCTATATTGCATTAATAAATAGTATACTAAGGATAAGAGCCTAGTCGGCCTATAGTACAACAAAGAGATACTACTTTGTCGCTATCTTTCCAATCGACAACTTAACATCTTTATATATCCTAGTGAACTTGCAACAATCCCTAGTATAAGCAACTATAGTTAGGCCTAGGTCTAAGCGGATTGTAAGACTAGCAGTATTAGCAAGCCCCTAAGTAATAACATTCACCTCTACTCTACTATCTAGTAGCACAAATTCTAAGTAGTCTATACCAATAGTAACTTGGGCACAAGGAGTTTTCGCAATATACTATACAATTCCCCCTTAAATAGCCTTAACCCTCGCTTCTACTTTAACAGTGGCCTTTTAGAAGAACAACTTTTGTAATAGGTTAGACATAGCAAGTAGCTCCCTAGCAGTTATATTCTCCACTTTAGTATTTAAGATCCACTAGATTATTTCCTTGGGCTACGCACTATCTTGTAGCTTGTTAACAAGGCGAGTGTATTGTATTTAGGCTAGTAGAGTGGGGTCCCTACCCTTGCCCTATATGTCCTTTATCTCTATATTGTTGGCACTACTAGGCCTTAGAACCTAGCTTCTATACTATTAAACCTTAGGCACTCTAAAACTCCTCTTCTCGCTAGTACAATTTTTTAGGATTCCTCTCTAGGGAGCCCACTAAGCAGCAGTCTTATTTGCGCAGGTGGCAGCCACTATTGTGAATTCAATTTCCTCTACTTCTAGGTCGAATTCCTTGAAGTCCATGTTAGAATTAGGGTCTACTACTTAGAGGAGAGAAACGTTTGTATATCTATTCCCCCTAGCCTATACAAGGACCTAGACCTACTATAAACGGTCTAGATACATAAAGGAGCTATAAGCCCTAGGGCTACTCTTCTTAAAGTATAGACAACTCTCGCTATTTATATAGTATAGACCTATAGTAGTGTCCTATACAAGCAGTGCGCAATCCTTCTATCTATGCCCTAGCTCCTAATAGTAGATGTATAAATTGGGCGCTATATAGTGTTAGGCATTGACACTTGCATTCTAAGGTGCTAGTCTATAGCTTGGTTTAGTAGAGAGATTTGCCCTACTAGATAGGTTAAATCCTCCCTAGTAGGGTCGCCTACATACTACAAGGGCGAGCGCCTCTATTTGTTGGGTTAGCGATTCTAATTCACCTCGTCCAGCGAATTTAGCCTTCTTTAGTTAAGCTACTAGTGGGTTATACCTATCCTCCACTTCAACTACAATATCCCTATAGTAGTGGTCTACAAGCTCGCTTATCTGTTCTTGCTCCTAGCGCTTATTGTTTATATCTAGAACTTAGTGGTTTCCTTTATAGATTTCCAACACTATAGCCAATAGGACATCAAAGTTAATAGTTTCTAGCTTTTTGCGATCGACCTTGTTCTTCCAAACAACCTTTGACCTAACTAGCTTGGGAAGCCTATCAAGGTACTATATTCCTTAATAGTAAGGAGAGAGGGAACCCTTTTTGATAAGAGCCTAGGAAATTGTTGCGAATCTTCAAGTGTAGATGTAGAGATCGTCTTTGTTACTTTAGGGCATAGACTTGTACAATAGTAGATACTAAACTGTGTTTATTTTCTACCTATTGTTATAGTCTTCGAATTCCTTCAATAGGGTCTTTTACACTTTATCCTAGGTGGTTATCCCTTTAACCAAGGATTGTATATCCTCCTTAATTCTAGGTTTGCAGTAATATAGGAGCCAAAGGATAGCTTGCGCCTTGTTTATTCTATAGTCGCTAAACATCTCTTTAAGTCTACTAAGGAACTCTATAACATTCGCACCTATAAAAAGGGGAACCCTAAGTATGCCTAGTAGTAGTAGAGGTACATAGTAAACTACCTTTTCCACTACTATAGGAGTACTAGTAGCACTACCTTGAGTGTCTATTGTATCGCTCGAATTCATATTGTAATAGTAGTTGGTTTCAATAACTTCTTCTTTTTAAACTTGCTTTTGTCTTATTGATTCTAATATAGCCTCTCTAGCTAGGAGCGCTATAAGTAGGATTACCTAATGCTATACAAACAGCACCTCCTTCTAAGTTGTATAACTATATAGCCCCCTCCTACTCTTGCAATTCTTGCTATCCCCCTTACTAATTGGGTCTATTAAAGAGCCTACGCTCCCAATTAGATCCTATAATACCTACACCTTTCTATTCCCCCCCAAGTGCAATGCACGCTTTTGTCTTTGCACACTGCAATTGCTCTAATACTAGTTACCTAACATCTTTAGGGTCTTTTCGATTCCTAGGTCTATATTGTATTTAAGGAATATACAACCACCCTTCCTTCCTTTAACTAATAGGGCATATAGTTAACCTATTCGAAAATTGGGATTACTTACCAAAGCTATAAAATCCTCCCTATATAGGTTACTAATGTAAAGGGGAGTTCCTATATATATAATATATAGTTATACTAGCCAAGGAAGCAATCAACTATATAGCCAAGTTATAAGTTAATATAAGAATCCCTTCTATAGTTAAGATCTAGGTGCCAATATATGTATAAAGCTAGTGCTTGATTTCTATATAAACTGCTCTTTAACTATCTATATACTAAGTAATAGGCTGTACCCAAAGGTTGGAACAATGTTCGCCTAGTTGCAGGTAAAAGTCTAGCTAGTGCCAAGAGCACCTAACTGTGCGCCCCTAGTTAGGTCTCCTACAATACTCCTAGAGCTCTTTAACCAAGGAAAAGGTGCGCTTTTAGTAGGAGAGCATACAATATAGTATATCTACTATAGTTAGCTAACAAAGTAGTAGGTTGGCTATAGTAGTAACCAAGAGAGTGCTTTTTCAATGTAAAGTAGGCTAAAATAGTACAAGGTGTTTTAAAGAAAAAAGGGGAGGAAGGGAAGGGGTAGTAATATAGTTGTGTTTTTAGTAGTAAGGGTAAAGGAAGGTTTAAAAGAATCTAGAAGTTTTAATACTTAAAGGTTCTATAAGACCTTGTTGCTATATACTAACTATATATACTTAGGGGTATAAGGCTATTTGAATGTAAGAATCCTTTCTAATTAGATAGTGCTAAAGTAAAAATATAAAAAAGGTAAGGTTGGCTGCCTAGTCTAATTAGGCGCCTCTTTAAAAGTAAAAGTTTTATAGGTAAGTGTTTTTAGTGATGTTAAGCGTGTGTATATTATATAGTCTATATAATCCTTAACTCGCCGCTATCCTAGCTATATACTACACTTATTAGATAATCTAGGTATAAAGGAGCGCTTAGTCTCTAATCTTCAATAAACAAAGAAAGAGCTAAATTAATGTAGTAAATCTAGGCTAGGGCTATAAGTAGTGTATATAACCCTATTGTGCAGTGGTGTATGTTTGAAATAAATAATAAAAGACTAAAAGGAAATAACTTTAAGGAAATATATACAATTTAGTCCTTAGAGGATAACAATAGTAAAATCCTTCCTAGATAGGATATATCT
>JAGKQE010000174.1:0-11783 GCA_022609375.1 Xenosphaeropsis pyriputrescens | reverse complement strand
CCCTAACTATTAGGATAAAGATCTATAATACATCGGCAATACTGATGAAAACTGGTCAAAAATGTTGGTTTAGCATTAAGACCGTCGGTAGAGTAAACTATCGCTACAGACTGGTTCATCGGTGGGTGGCTGAAATGCTGCTTAATGTACAGTCGGAATCTTTTTACGTTATAAATTTTGGTAACGTAACACAAGGCTTTATACTATATTAAATTATGATCATCTCTTTGGTGAGTATTTTGCACATGGTTTGCTTGTTTTAAACATATAAAGCCAAACGCTAGGTTAAATAATTTACCGTTAAGCTAGAATAAACAAATTAAAGATTTGAAATGGTTTGCCTCAAATGTATAACTAAAAATTCCAAACTTTCTCTTGATTGAAATAACACTATATCAATGGTTTCTAATGTCTTTGTGATTAAGGCTAAAAGAGTGCAAGTCCTAATCTGCAAACGACATTCTGTGGAGCTTAACAAATAAAGAAATAAGTTCAATCTGATCCTCCATATCCTCAATCCTTCCTTAATATCCTAATCTGCAAATGACATTCTGTGGAGCTTAACAAATAAAGAAATAAGTTCAATCTGATCCTCCATATCCTCAATCCTTCCTTAATATCCTAACCGGGCAATCCACTAGTACTAATATGATCTCTGGACTTGCCGCTCCCTCCCATAGAGACTAAGATCTCATTCCTCTTCTTTCCCCGCGAAGCAGGGGGGGGAAAGTTGAAAAGATGTTTCGCCAATGGGTTAGCCAGCCACTACCCATACCTTCAAACAACTCAAACCCAGCTTTTTCCAGCACCCTCTGACTGGCCTTATTGTCCAGCTTGACACTAGCATAGACTCGCTCTGCTACCTTAGGTGTATCCTCACCTGCCCTAGGTGTATTCTGGAAACCCACAGAGCTGGGGTGTACTTGGAGGATGGTAGGCTCACGGGGGAGACTCCACCAAAATCGCATAAAGGCGGTCACGAACTCAGTGGCGTATCCTTGGTTCCAGAACTCCTTCTTGAAGCGGTAAGACAACTCAGGCCATTCGCTTAGGGTACGCAAGTGGTAGACCCCACCACTACCGATCAGCTGGCCCTCGCTGCCGTCTGACTTCTTCAGGAAGATTCCTAAATATACCTCAGAGTCGTATGGTGGTAGCTCATCTTCCAGCAGGAGCTCAGTGTAGCTCAGATCAGGGGACATGTTATTGCCCTCCATAGCTTCTGGTTGACTCAGGAGGGTGTGGTATACCTCAAGATCCGAGAGACGGAATGATCGAATGATAAGGCGATTGGAAAGAATAGGTAGAGGCAGGTTACCCCCAAGAAAGGGACGTGTGGTGGAGACAATAGCAGCCATTGTGATGGTGTTAGGTGGATGTTGGAATAAGTTGTGATTGTGCGAGTGCTGGTCAAAATGGATGGTTATGGATGGTAACTCTGTGAGAGGATGGAGAAGAAAAGGAAAGGTAAGAGGAAGAGATTTCTCTTCCTTATATACTTTTTCTTTGCAAAGATCCTATGAAAATTTCCATTTTATTTATCATCCAGAGCCGAGGTATAGGTCTTCTCAAGCGAGGGGTTCCACCCATCAGACTGAAGGATTTCTATGACTCAAAATTCGTCTTCTTTTTTTGCATGCAAAAACCAGATTGACAAGGTAGACAGCTGTGCTTCGCCTCAAAAAGCCAGGAGAGATAAGGAGATGACAGAGATATGATTGGTGAGCTTACATGGAAGATTGAGGGATTTATGCCTTCTGACTCATGGCTTGCTCCTAATCCCCTCTTATCCCCTCTTATCCCCTCTTATCTCCTCTTATCCCCTCTTATCTCCTCTTATCTCCTCTTATCCCCTCTTATCCCCTCTTATCCCCAGCTACGCTGGGGATTAGGGATTCGGGATTAGGGGATAAGAGAAAGATGACGTGTCACCATTTTATACCTGGTTGATGCCACACCCTTCGGAGTGATTACTCCGAAGGGTGGGGTGTGGGAAAAATGCCAAGCAAGATCTAAGGCTCATAATTGGTAAATAATAAGACCGAAAGAATCGCTTTGCAGCCACATGTAGATCAGAGATAAGAAATGGTCAGCTCTGCAAAGCCGAGATTATGTTTATTCATTGTGAATAATGATCCAAGATGAAGGATGAATCGCTTTGCTGCCACAACAAAGCTTATTTAAGTTTGATCCTTTCTCGTTTTTCTGGTAATATTTTTGATCAAATCTAAAGTCTTCTCATCATCTATTAAGATACCCTTCAATAATTTGTTGCTTCATCCCTCTACCATGCAATCTCAAACTCAAAGTTATAGGATGGTTGGGGAATCAGGCTGATGGTCTGCCCTCTTCATCTCACCTCGAGTGTTTCAGGACAATCCCTTGGATTCCACCTTACTTCGGTTCGTGAGAGAGAATGATGGTCTCTCTCACGGCTTTTCTGAAGCTCTACGGAGTGGTCTCTCCCGCCTCACTTTATCTCAGAGTCCTAGAGTGTTTTATGGTCTTCCTGATAGCACCTTACTTAGGGTTCCGTCGAGAGAGTTTTACGACCTTTCCGACTACCTTTCATTCCCAAGCGATCAAACCGAGGTTGAAGTTAATACCATCTCGGATGATATTTATTCGACAATATCCAGTATGAGGACGGCTGAAGGGTTTGCAAGGAATGATGAAAAACATCTTGGTGTCATGACTACCGATTTTCCTGGAGATACCATTAAAAAAAATATTTTTTTTTATGGGAGTGAGGGATTCTTCTGAGTTAGAAAAGGCCAAAGGTTGCAGGGTGAAACCTTTAAGGTGTAAGTTGTACCGTTGTATTAACATTATTTTCACTGACCTATTACTAGGGAAACCTCAACTTGAGCATGATGGGTATTCTTGGTGTCTTGAACCAAGAGATCTCCAGAAATCCGCTCGAAAATATATCATGCATCTTGATATGATTTCTTCGCTCCGCACACCTGGTGATAAAAAAATCCAAAGCTGCTGGCTTCTTCTTCTTGCTGCTGCTGCTGCTGCGGCGGCGGACCGACATCCAGAGAAAGCGCCCTCATAGAGTACACTTTCGCTAAACCTGGAGGAGGTGATCAGAGAAGATTTCCAGTAAAATTCGAAGGAGGATTGTGGTTCCAGCAAAAAAAAAATCTTTTTTATTTGCCCCCCGCCGGCTACGCCGAAGGGGGGGGGGGGTAGGTTTTTCTTTTTTTTGCTGTAGAGCAAAAAAAAAGATGGGCACTACCGTACCCCAAGCTGTTATGGCTTCGTCATAAATTTTGTCTTGGAAAGAAAGCTGTCATAAGGATCTCCCGTAAGAGGAAGAACAGAAAGTTCCGGAATTCCATTTTATTTTTAAAAATATTAGTTATACATAGTTGCATAGTTTAATGAGGTAATATTTACTTAAAACTCTCTTTTTCAACATTATGCAGCAATACCTGTGAAAACGGTCAAAGATGTTTGTTTAGCATTAAGACCGTCGGTAGAGTAAACTATCGCTACAGACTGGTCCACGGGTGGGTGTCTGAAATGATGCTTAATGTACAGTCGGAATCTTTTTTTTATTATATTTTTCTTTTATAATGATACACAAGGCTTTATACTGTATTAAATTACGATTATCTCAATTAAGATAAGTATACTGCACAGGGTTTGCTTGTTTTAAACATGAAAAGCTTATTACAAAGCTAGAATTAGCAAATTAAAGATTTGGCCACAGTTATTACTAACTTAATGAGTGCTATCCCTTGAATAGGGCAAGATATCGTTGAGTTTCTTTGAGGAGGTTTATACACAGATGGACCACACTACGGTGACGTACTGTTAAAAATTCTGCTTAATGCTGGAAAATCTCTCAATTTAGGATTTGCATACGATTTATTCTTGATTTTAATATCCATTATTTACGTGAAAATTGCAATGACATGGAGACAATCAGCAGGGGTAAGAGGTATACATACCGACGAAGCCTCTCAGAGACTACATGCAGGAGATCTCAGATATGCTTATTTGATTGGTTTATTTGAAGGAGATGGAAATTTTTCTATCACAAAAAAAGGAAAATACCTGATGTACGAACTAGGTATTGAATTATCCATTAGAGATGTACAATTAATTTATAAAATTAAATCTTTACTAGGTGTAGGTGTTGTAAGTTTCAGAAAAATAAAAGAAATAGATATGGTAGCTCTAAGAATTAGGGATAAAGATCATTTGAGAAGATTTATAATACCTATCTTTGATAAATATCCTATGTTTTCTAACAAACAGTATGATTATTTAAGATTTAAAAGTGCTTTGCTTGACGGTATTATATATTCAGAAGATTTGCCTGATTATACTAGAAGTACTCTGGCCAGTGGGGGGGCGGCCGAGACTATAAACTCTATAGAATCTATTCTTAATGCGTCCTATTTTCCTGCTTGATTAGTAGGGTTTATAGAAGCGTCAGGTTGTTTCAGTGTATATAAACTAGATAAAGACCAGGATTCTTTAGTAGCTAGTTTCGAGATTTCTCAACCCCCCCACCCTGCTACGCAGGGTGGGGGGGTAGGCCCAGATGGAGATATTTTAATATCTGCTATACATAAATACTTATCTTTTACAACAGCTATATATCTAGATAATACTAATTGTTCCAAATTAAAAGTTACAAGTGTAAGATCAATAGAAAATCTTATTAAGTTTCTAAAAAATGCACCTGTAAAACTAATGGGTAATAATAAATTGCAATATCTATTATTTTTAAAAAAATTACGTACAATCTCTAGATATTCCGAAAAAATAAAAATTCCTTCTAATTATTAAATAAAGCAGAGATCAAGATATAGTCCGATCAATAAAGAAATTTATTGAGTGTAGTAAGAGTATTTAATACATGTATATTAAATATGGTAACTACCAACACAAATGCTCTGTAAATAACGCTACTTTAAATAGATTCTTTGCTTTACACTTTGTATTACCTTTCATCTTAGCTGCTTTAGTTTTAATGCACTTAATAGCACTTCATGATAGTGCAGGATCAGGTAACCCTTTAGGTGTTTCAGGTAATTATGACAGATTACCTTTTGCCCCTTATTTCCTTTTCAAAGATCTAGTTACTATATTTATCTTTGTTATAGTAATAAGTATATTTGTATTCTTCATGCCTAACGTTTTAGGAGATAGTGATAACTATGTTATGGCTAACCCTATGCAAACTCCTCCCGCGATAGTTCCGGAGTGATATCTTCTACCCTTCTATGCCATATTAAGATCAATACCTAATAAATTACTGGGTGTTATCGCTATGTTAAGTGCTATCTTAGCATTATTAGCAATGCCATTTACTGATTTAAGTAGAAGTAGAGGTTTACAATTCAGACCTTTAAGTAAAATAGCTTTCTATGTATTTATAGCTAACTTTTTAATATTAATGCAATTAGGAGCAAAACATGTTGAAAGTCCGTATATAGAATTAGGACAAGTTAGTACAGTTCTTTACTTTGCACATTTCTTTATTATCGTGCCAGTTATTAGTTTACTTGAAAATAGTTTAACCGAATTAGCTAGTCACAATTCAGGTATAGTAACTCGTGGTTCAACGAGTAAATAAATGTATAAAGACTGTTCTTTTAAATGTAGTTAAACCTACACCACCATTAAATATGGATCCTAGCTGAGGATTTCTATTCACGGCTGTTCCAGGTCCAGCTGAAGCGGTAAATCTTATTCCATATATTTGTGCCTTTTCAAGTGTATATTCACGTGTAATGACTATGTTTTAAGTGGCCTGTGGAGCCGTAGTTTGTGTCTTAGCTATAGGTTATCTGGATTATAATCTTGTTGATATTGTGTACACTCCTGATTCAATATACCCGTTAAGAGAGATGTTTCAATATACAAAGTTTTATGAGCTAAATCTTATCGATTATATAGGTTATTTAGAAGATATGTACATACGTGATTTGCATCTGAATGAAACTGTTACAAATTTCTTAAGAGGTGTTGATATGGATAATGGAGTATTAGAAGATGCTTTGGAAAATGATAGTGGATTGAAACGTATAAATACGGAAATTCGTTGGACACGGGAAGTGTTGGAAAAATACCAAACTTTAAATAAGAAAATTGAAGAGCTAATGGATGCTCTAACAGAGTCAGATTAATGGATATGATAATTCTTTTGGTTTATCGTCTGCCCGCTCCGCCGGCACCCCCTCTCCATCGAACATAGTGATGGAGAGGGGTATTTTGAGTATTTCGTAATCTATAGTAAGGTTGTCTATAGGTAGTTAATCTAATTAGACATAATTTAAGTACTTTGCCTCCTTATTTTGTGTGTTTGAAGAGTTGTTCAGCGAAGCTGGGCATAAAAAAAAAAGCTTGCTTCGCTGAGGAGTTTTTTATTTTGTCGCGCACTCTTCTCGATGAATTTATAACGACAACTTTATATTTTTTAACATAGCTTATTTAGTTATTAAGGTGTTTTATGCATTTAAAGAATTTTTTAAAAATAAGTGAAAATTTTTAGATGTTTTAAATCTTCCCTTTAAACATATTAGGCTTATGTATTTAGGTTATATAATGTTATAATCTAGATACATAAGGGATATGCAGTAGATGGTTCTACATTTTGATTGCAATTAGGTAATTAGGGGTTCGATTCCCGCATATTTCTCCTTACACATCTTATTTAGGCGTCCCTTTTCCTCTTTTCTTTCCCCAGGCTTTATTGTAAATAAAAAAAAGAATAAATTGCAACAGCTTTTTGCAAACACAGACCCTTTCTTCTTTTCGGCTTTGAATGTGAAGCTTCCCGTTTTTACGCTATCCATGCAAAGTTCCCCCCCCCTCTCATCGTCGCAAGTTAAGCAAAAGGATTTTTATTATGAATATTAAATAGTAATATAGTATCTTATATGTAATTTAAATTAAAAATATGAACTGTGACTTTATGGGTATAGTTTATAGTTTTGGGCTCCGCCCTTTAAATTCTATGAACGGGCATATGTTAATTGGTAGACCGCTCGTCTTCCGAACGAGGAGTGTCGATTCGAGTTCGACTGCCCGTAAACTAATATGGATATGTATATTACTTAAATGGAAACCAATAACTGTCATTTTACTTCTTTCCTAATCCCCCCCCCCTAATCCCTTTAGGGATAAGGGGGGGGGGATTAGGAGGGGAAAGTTTAAAGAATATTAGTGGTGTTATTTTGCTAACGAGAAAATTTACCGTCTGTGCCTTCATTATATTTAAAATAATAAAATAAGGGGAGTTATATAAAGATTCTAAATAAGTATTTGCTTTGCATTGGTTTTTAATCTATAACTCGGAGTGGTAAGACTATGATACAATAAGTATATAGTAAATGTTTCTTCAATAAAGAATAATTTGAAGAAACCTCATTAAGAGGTCAACAATTCTCGTATGCGATATTAGGTTTTGCCTTTGCGGAAGCTACCGGTTTATTTGCTTTAAGGATGGCTTTCTTATTATTATATGTGGCTTAGCAAATAAATTTATTTATTTGTTACAAAGGCTTTATTTGTGGGTTCGGGCGCCCCCTGCGAAGCTACCCCCCCCTATACTTCGTATATTTTGCCATAGGCGGGGACCCCAAACCTATATAAATATAAAAAAAGAAAGAAATTTATTTTCTGTGGGGGCACCGTGGGGCCGGCCCACTCCGTGGACCGGCCCCACCGGTATAATCAAACAATAAAAAGGTCTGTTTTAGAACATGCCTATCGATTTTTTTGTTTAAGTTAATAGAGAAATTTAATGGGATTTATCTTTGCAAATACATCCTTTATAGGTACGCTACATTGTGGCTTTGATACCTATGGGCGAGCTAAGCTGCTCTGAGATCTTATTTCATCCTAGCGGCCCCCCCTGCGTAGCAGAGCAGTAAATCACATATGGAATATGGAATATGGAATATGTGGGGGGGGGGGAGAGGGGGGGGGGGGGCCAAACCACAAATAAATTTGTAACAAATAAATAAATTTATTTGCTAGCTTATTTATAAGGGATTTATATGAGAAGGGTTTTCTCATATAACTCTCATTAGCTTAATGGTAGAGCAAGATACTTCTGATATCTGGATCCAAGTTCAAATCTCGGATGGGAATCTTATAAACTAAGATGGTCTTATGTTTAACATAAGACTTGCGAAGCTGCCCTTAAATTTTATTTCACTATCGCTTATTTAAACAATTTAAATCTTGACGCCCCTTTTATAACATACATATATATTCACCTCCTCTTATATCAATCTTTTGTTTCTTAACTTTTTTTTTTATAAAAAAAATAAAGTCCCTTAAATCCGACCAAACGTCGGTATGACATCCAATTCTAAATCATGGTAATAGAGCTGTAAAAGGTAAGTGGCATGAATAAATTCGTTGCGACCATTTTTCCCCTCCCAAAAAAGGTGCCATACGGCCCTCATGCATAGGATTTATATATGCCGGCGCTGACTGTCGAGAATTGTCCTAATAAAAAAAAAAATTCTTTTTTTTTACATGATGAAAAACAACAACGTAATAAAACTGCCCCAGGCATTAATATGTGGATCTTCTTCCACTGTTCTTACAAATAAACAAATTTCCCTTTTAATGGACGTCAGAGTTAGAGCTTTAACTCAGAATAATGGTCCGAATCTTATAAGATTATTTTCAACCTCTTCTTATTATGGTCCATTTACATTTGACAGTGTAAAAGACGTCTGCTTCGCTGGGGGGGGGGGGGGGCTTGGTATCTTTAAGTTGTATGAACGGGCATATGTTAATTGGTAGACCGCTCGTCTTCCGAACGAGGAGTGTCGATTCGAATTCGACTGCCCGTAAACTAATATACATAAGTATATTACTTAAACAGTCTAATTAACTTGTTTTATGAATAAAGGTTTTTGGTGTTATTATGTTATGTTCGTCTGTGCCTTCATTAGATTTAAGATTAATACAAAAATGGATTAGAATTCTTATTATATTATAGATGGTACAAGCTGCTAAAAGTATAGGAACTGGATTAGCCTCAACAGGTTTAATTGGGGCCGGCGTAGGAATCGGTGTGGTGTTTGGTGCATTTATATTGGGAGTATCTAGAAACCCTTCATTAAGAGACCGATTTAAGGATCTTGGTTTAAAGATCGTTTTCAAACTAAGATTTGTTGTAGGAACATTTGTTATATCTTTTGATATCTTAGTGTTATCACGTAGTGATAGATTAAAAAACACCTCTGCAAAAACTTATTTAGAAGGATTGTATTTTAGATTAGCTTTCTTTTTATTTATAGTTTGTCTTTATCTATATTTTGACCCGTTTGTATTACTTTTGGCTAGAGTTTTAATTTGTATTATTTTTTTTAGTATTATTTATGTATTATACCAGGATAAAATCAAACATGCTCCGCTCCGCACAAAATGACCGTTATACTTTAGTTTATAAAGGTTTATATTTCATATGATTGCCTATAATAACCTTTTTTATGTTTTTATCCATATTATTTGTATTAGATCTAGTTACAAGTAGTGTCCATTTAACTTCGTCACATATCCATTTATTATCTATTTTTTTAGCTGCATATGCTCTAGAAATGGATGGTTTGACTTGACGCTGGGAATCTTTTTTTATAGAAGGATCATCCAGAAATTTTGGTAGTTTTTTATCAGATTATAGTTTTTGAGATCTATTAAAATTAGATTACAATGGGTTTATTTCATTTTTAAGTTGTTTTAATAAGAATTATTTTTTTATATATAGGTGGATCCAGCGGAGGAGGGGGCTTTGGCTATGGAGCTGGCCCTAGTTCTGGTCCTAGTTCTGGTCCAGGTTCTGGGCCCAATCCTGGAGGTCCTAACCCAGGAGGACCAAATCCCTTTTCTTTTCAACCTTTGAAAGGTTATGACTACTTTGAAGAAGATCTAAATAATACGGACTGAAAATAAAATGTTACTCGATATCTAGCTGTTTTAAGAAGCTATGGTTTATCGCATATTTATTATAATTGGATTGATAATTCCATTAAACAAGGTTTTCCAATACATTTAGTAAACCCTGCGGCTATAAACTTCTTGGACCCCTATAGGTGACATAGACATAGTAATCTTTTCTATAAAGAAATGGGAACCCATATTGAGACTTTTCATGAATATTATCCCGGTTATACTTTTCATGAAATGAAAGTAGAACTGTTTAAACAGTATAGATTTGGGGTAACACCTACTTCATTATATTATTCAGTAGAACCAGGTATCTTTCAAGAACCTTTTAGTAAAAGTATATTCGATAATCTTTTAATAAAAGCGGCAGATAAAGATACACTTACTTGAGATAATCCTATGTCTTACGCGGAAGGGGATTTATATGTATCATGTCTATCTCCTATAACCAACAAACTTCAAGGTCTCAAGCTTAATATCTGAGCCAGAGGTTCTCGAGGATGAGAAATCCAAAAACCTACTATGGATTTGGAGTATTTCCCACTAGTCCAAAGATAGAGATAGATTTCATCTATCTCTGATTTGGACTTGTTTTCGTCGGGCCGGCTACGCCGGCCCTCGAAAACTAGTTCCGGGCGTCCCCCCCCTCTGGGGGGGACTGGAACTGCCCCCTGCGGGGGCATGGGAAAAATAAGTATGCTTTTCGGGCAAGTGCATCAGAAATTGATTCTATTATGAAAGAATTACCTCCAATAATCTCGCCAGGTTATAATGAGTGGGAAGTAGGAAGAACTAAAGATCGTTACGGAGTATTGGTTAGTGATAATATCGCTAATAAGTTGATGACTTCTTTTATAAGTAATTTTAGAAATAATCTAACTACTTTTCAAGTTGAAACAGGTATGATGTACAATAAATCTTATTTTGTTATTAAAGATAGTCCTATATATTCTTTTAAATATTCTCATCGTAGTGGAACGTATGAGAAAAGAATTAAACCGTCAGTAGAACTTTCTTCCGGGCCCCAAACTAGAATAAATTTAAGCTCTAATTTAAATATGCAAGCGACGGGCGCATAATCTTCTAGAACAAACTTAAGTACTAATTTTATGCAAACTCCGCTACGCACAGAATCTTCTAATAAAAGAAACTTCAGCGAGGTATTTCCAGAATTTCTAGAAGAAGTTAATAAAAGAAGAAATTTAAGCTCTAATTCTATGGAAGTGACGGGCGCATAATCTTCTATAAAAAACTTAAGTACTAATTCTATGCAAGCGACGGGGGCATAATCTTCTAGAACAAAATTAAGTACTAATTTTATGCAAATGACGGGCGCATAATCTTCTAATAAAAGAAGCTACAACTCTGCCTTTACAGAGTATCCAGATGAATCATCTAATAAGAGTTCCGGGCGCCCCCCCCCAGGGGGGGGGGGGGACTGGAACTGCCCCCTGCGGGGGCATGAATAAAAAAATAATAAAAAAAAGCAGAGCTTCTGCTTCGCCTTAAAAGATGAATACTATAAATAAGTTTTCGCATTTGTAGTTAGAATCTTATCACTCCAATATAAGATTCTAACAAATGCAGATATCACAAATAAGTGTTTTAAATTGATTATTAATAAGCCAACATTTCTCTTATGCAATATTAGGTTTTGCCTTTGCGGAAGCTACCGGTTTATTTGCTTTAAGGATGGCTTTCTTATTATTATATGTGGCTTAGTTAGGGAAAAAAAAAAAAATAAAAAAAAAATAAAAAATGTCTGCTTCGCTGGGGGGGGGGGGGGGGGGGGGGGGGGCCAGCGTAAAAAAAAAAAAAAAAATTATTTTTTAAAAAAATTAATTTTTTTT
>JAGKQE010000173.1:0-11820 GCA_022609375.1 Xenosphaeropsis pyriputrescens | reverse complement strand
AAGCTAGTCCTCTTATATTAGTACTTAATATATTATATTCTTACTACTAGATAGTATTAAGGTATAGACTTCTTAGTAGAGTAAATATACTAGTAGGATATTTAAAGAAATAGAAGCTTTCTAGTAACTAGATTAAGTAGCTATTAGTATTAAAGTATATAACTAAATACTAAGATCAAGGTAAGTAAAAGTAGATAACAAAGTATTAATTAAAGTTGAGTATAAAGCTTCTATCTACTTAGAAATAATAAGATCTATATAATAGCTTTTTACTTCTTAGATCCCTTAGAATCTCTTAGAGTTTACTAGAGTCTATCTAGGATCCTCTAGGTCTATTATATAACTAGCCTTTATATAGGTTATATACCTAGCTATTATATTCTTAGGTTAATATTCTATTAGGTAGAATATTAAGGGTTATAATATTCTATAACCTCTAGGAATAAATATTAAAGTAAAGTGTTCTAGATTACTTTGAAATAGGCTATAACTAGGACTATTAGCTAAACTTACTCCTAGAGGAGATTCTAAGCTTGGTTGTAGTATAGATTTCAAAAATTTAATTTGCAATTGTAATAATGTTTTAGGTAATTACCTAGGTACCTCTATTGAGAAGTAAATACATGTTTGCCTAAGGTGCAAACATTATCCTGGGGAATTATAAGCTATGCGATAACCAGTGAATATGCCTACCAGCAATCATTTAAGCAACCATGAATGCCTCTCTGATGCTCTTACAGCAAAGTGCATTACTGGGCTCTCAGGTGACTCGCAGTTCTTTGCAGTTTCTGGGAAAGAAGTCATCCGGAGGTTGTCGCCGTTTGTCGCGGACTCCAATACGATCTCGAGCTCCAGCAGATGACCCGAACTTTTTGTCCATTGTTGACAACCCTCCAACGCTGGTCAGAAGTGGCAGAAGACATGGTCCTGGGATCATCATTCTTGGTATAAACACCCTTTACTCTTATTATGGATCATTCTCACGATCGTAAAGCATTGATTCCCATTACGGCCTTCGCACTCGGAACATGGCAGGTCCAGCGACTTGACTGGAAGTCTAAGCTCATAGCAAAATTCGAAGATCGACTCGTTCGAGACCCTTTACCACTACCTCCACATGTTGATCCCCTTGCTGTCAAGGACTTTGACTATCGCCGTGTCTATGCCAAAGGCCATTTCAGACACGATCAAGAAATGCTGATAGGACCGCGCATTCATGATGGAAACGATGGTTATCTGGTAGTCACCCCTCTAGAAAGAGAAGGAGACGGAACAACTGTTCTGGTAAACCGTGGCTGGATTCCAAAGAAATTCAAGAAGCAATCGGGTCGACCCGAAGGACTGGAAAGTGGCGAAGTAGTTATCGAAGGGTTGCTACGGGAGCCATGGAAGAAGAATATGTTCACGCCGGACAACAGCCCACAAACGAAAGAGTTCTACTTTCCAGATGTCGAGCAAATGGCAAAGTTGACTGGCAGTCAAGCCGTGTGGATCGAGGAAACTATGCGTAAGGCCCCAAACGACTCAATCTTGCCGTGGAAGCTAACTGGAAAATACAGAACCGGACTTGATTGTTTCATGGGACAGGGAAGCAAAAGGTATTCCAATTGGTAGACCTGCGGAGGTCAATCTGAGAAACAACCATGCTCAGTACATTTTCACCTGGTATTCCCTCTAACCTCCCTAGACGTCTTTTTACCTTAACACGTTATGTGCATATACTAAGCTACACCAGGTATGCCCTTGCCGCCGCTACTTCAATAATGCTCTGGATGGTGGTCAAGAAGCCCCCTGCCGATGTGGCTCGTCGTGTTCGCCAAAACAAGGATTGGTCATAATTCATCAATCATTACTGCGTCCACGTCAATCCTCCTCAATTGTACCAAGCTGGCGTGCCTTCTTTAATTTCGGTGGCGGTACCATGCGAAGCTCTTGTAACAGTTCTCGAGGTAGATAACGTTGCGCAAGGGAAAATGGCGTTGTGTTAGTATTTAACTGGCGTTGTCTGTATTGCATTAGCTTTGTTCGGACTTGGTGATTCGCATTGTATATATAGAGGTACTTACCTTCTCATTAGTGTAACAACATCACTCTCATCGATCGTTCTCCGACCAGCGTGCTTCGCATATGTGCCAAGATCGTCACTGATCTGTTCGAAGAACCAATCTGAAGCTTTCATTATAGCGTCAAGTGCTTCCTTGTTGATCCTGCTCTTGCTACCGCCACCAGCACCAGCGAATCTCGTGGCAAGTTTCTTAATTACACCTATAGGTAGAGAGGGATATTGTATTCCGTGCTTTGAAACTTGAATTGTCTTCTTTTTCTTGCCGTCCCTCATTTCGCCTTCCCCTGTCATTGTAGAAAGGATGTCCGCGTGCAAAGTATAATCTTCAATGCCAAATCTAGCACTCTGGGCGATGGACTTGTCAGTTTTGGAATTTTTTTGAGACACGCCGTCCTGTATGTCGGATTCCAACTCGGACTCAGGCTCAGGCTCAAGCTCAGGCTCGGACTCGGATCTGAGCTCAGGAGAGCTTTGGACACCATGTTCTGGTCTATGTGCACTAGACAATGAGGTTCGGGAGGGAATGTTGAAAGCAAACGTATCTTCGTTGTAGTCGTTAAGGTTCACTGCCGTCCTGATGTCAACAGTGGGGTCTGTCTCTTGATTGAGAAATGGAAGTCGAAAGTCGCGAGTGTCTTCCTGCAGAATCCTGTCATAGTCGTCGGGAGAATCCTCTTCATAGTCATAGTTTCTCTGGGCTATAAAAGTGGAGTCGATTTCGTTTTCCTCAGGGAGCACACCCAAACCTAGCTCGGTAAGATCACCGAACTGCATGCTTGCTCTTGTACTGCCAAAGCTAGTCCTTGAATGAAATTCTCCGGGCTGTTCACTGATTGCTCGTCGTGGAATCTCAATAGACTGTTGAGTATATTCGTCCTCATCCAGGATCGCAGAGTGTGGAAGCTGAAGGAAGCCACTATCCTCATCTTCATCTTCAATTGCTAGTGACAATCTTGGTGGGAGTAGCTCTGGGTCGTCATCAGTCTCCTCCGCCGTCATGGTGCGGACCCTCCCCTTCCCTTGAGGTACTGAAAGAGGTGAAGTTTCAGTTGGTTCTGTCACAGGTGCCAAAGCTCTGCTCAAGGCCAAGAGAATGTCTCGTGGTGATTCTCGCTGCAGGCGACCACTGATGCGACGATTCCTGCCGGGCGTGAGCATTGCAGCACGACGTTGGGCAGCCTGGAGCATTGCAGCTCTTCCATGAGGCGTGCTAACATTTGGTGGGCCATATCGCTGGCCAGCACCGGGTGTCCTAGCTTGGGGAAGAGGTGTGCGACGAGTTGATCTTCGGGTGGAAGGAGGCCCAGCGCTCGATGCACGGCGTATGGGGGTGGTTGGTCTTGGGAGGATATTGGCTAGTTGATTGAAGCTCCTATGTGGTGTTGTAGGAAGCCTTGAGTTCTCACCGGATTGGGAGGGTTGACTTGATCGATGCGCCGACATTATGCATTGGAGAATCGAAGAATGTTATGTCTGACGACGGCCGCGTCTGAGGTTGGGCAGATCGCGTGCGGACCGAGGGCGCGTTGGGCAAGCACCAATGGAAACTGTCACAATGACCGTGCGCTCCTAGGAAGCTACTACCTACCTAGGTTACATAAGGCTCAAAGATGATCCGAGGGCGGTGAGAGAATCCATGTCATTTTCGATGACGATAGCAAATCTTTAGGTGCAAAATCCAAAATAATATTCCGACACAGACACGTCTACCTACCTTACTCCATACAACGGCAACGGCTTCGTTTCTTGTTTCAACATTCATGAATTAATTGCCTGCACCGATATCGGTCACAAGTTCATTCGATCCTTTCAGACATGTTGGACGACAACAGTCTACAAGAACCTCTCCTGGAGCATTTGAGCGCATCCCCAGACACCGAATCAACGCAAGATATATCCAGGAAGAGGAAGAAAACTAGCAAATCTACGCAAGTCGCCACAAAACCTGTCAAAAAGGCACGGAGCAAAAAGTCGAAAGTAACGGAAGATGATGATATAGATGTTGAGGCTGGAATCAATAAAGCCTTCGCAAACATGGACAATCAACTATTGTCTGACTATGTGGCTCAGAAGACGAGGAAGTTTGAGAGTGATTTGAGCTCTGTCGAGCTCGAAGATAAGTACATATCTGGTCAGCACCATTTTCTTCTATGTTGTAAAATACATAATTAATGAAGCTCTAGCCAAGGCCATCACAGATAGCACTGCATTTGACCAACCACGAACCATGAACAACCTGCCTGCATTCCTCGAGAAGTTTTCTCCAAATCCGACAAAACTGTGGTCAGCTTCGAAGAAGAACGGTACCCCACATACGATTATAGTTGCCGGCGCTGGTATTAGAGCTGCTGATCTTGCCAGGTAAGTAGGCTATGCGTTTGAAGAAGACCCCAACACTGACAAACCGTCAAAGGATTATTAGAAAATTCCAGACGAAGGATGCAGCAGTGGCCAAACTTTTTGCCAAGCACATCAAAATAAACGACGCTATCAAATTCCTCAAGAGCAATCGAACAGGAATGGCCGTGGGTACGCCTACACGACTGAATGATCTGATGAATGATGGTAAGCACTACATTTGCAAGCAAACCTATAGTTTAGCTAACCGTTGTTTCTGCAGGAGCTCTGGCTGTCGATCGACTGGAAAGAATCGTGATTGATGCATCATACATCGATCAAAAGAAGAGAGGGATACTGGAGATGAAGGAGACACAAATCCCGTTGACGCAATGGCTTGGACGAAAGGAGTTGAAGGAGCGATATACAGCTGAGAAGGACAAGATTGAGCTAATCTTTTATTAATATCATCAACAAATCCTTCGAGTTTGATCTTCTGCGCCTCACATCCTCAAACCAACACCTTAAGGTCCCATGTATAGTGGTATGTATTCGGGAACGATGTCAAGCACAGAGTTATAAGCCTGTCTCCCTCGAGCATGTCATTTGTGGCAACTTTTGGCAACCCTCAAGGATTTTACTATCATATTAGCAGGCAACAAGTGCGTGGGAGTGGCCGAACTTGCTGCTTTTTCAGACGCAGTGGCTTATTACAGTGGTTCAGATCAAGTATGGAAGTGGAAGGTAGGTAAGGAAGGTACATGTCACATCTACCAGCTGTTACCATGTCCCAGCCTCTCAATATCCGCACTTTATCAAGACATAAAGCAACCCGACCAGCAGATGACATTCGTTTCGTACTCTTTTGGCCACAATTCTGGTTCTCTTTAATATCTCAGTTCGTCACTTTTTAAATTTTTCGAAGTCTTCCGAGGCCTTTCTTGGAAAAACCTTCTGGCACCGTTGCTTTCGTGATATACTGCTCGCCCGAAATCAGAAAATGAGGATTCAGAGTTTGATCTTGGCCATTGGGTTGATGAATCGTTGTGGAAACGCACACATCCATGATATCGCACCATTACCTGGTAAGCACAAGCATGCCTATTCTAAGATAGCTCGTTACACGCTGTTAACGCATCGACAGGTTGTGCCATCAGCTGTTGGGAGAACTCCAAGTATGTCAGCAAATGCGGCAACGAATCTTCTTGTTTATGCAAGGAACCTAACTTTCAAAATGTATACTTGCACTCACCTTTGATGTTAACATCAGCTCCATTGACTCAGTCGTACGACTTGATAAAAGACTAATTCTAAACAGGTCGTCTTTCAGTGCCTCTACTCTCAGTGCTCAACAGCCCAATTCGGTACGGCACTTCACCACACAATATCACAATGCACTTCAGAGGGCCATGACTTTCTCTCTGTTCATCCTCCCTTGATCCGCCACGGTGGATTGCGCAAGCGATGGGCGTTCGAGGCCGACCAGCAAGCTGGATCATCTGTCATTTCTGGGTTCACTGCATATCCTACACAGAGTGTTGGTAACGGAGAAGGACCAACAACAGTTCACAAAGGTCCATTCTTTACTCCGACATTCGGCCCAGAAGAAAACAGTGCAGGAGTATCGCCATATGTTGCGCCTGTTAATACTGCAAGCTTCACAGGAGCACCGAGTGCTTTGGGCGCTGTCTCTACGACTGGCCCAGAGCTTTACACAGGCTTCGCGCCGTCACTGGCAATGGGTATTGGCTGTCCAATAATTGTTACGGTTACAGCAATAGTCCTTTCGATCTAGCAGTCCCCACTGCGAACTACTCAGCTCCAAAGCCTCAAAGCTTCAACCTGATGACACAGCTGCTACGCCCGTCCTTCGTGACAAGGTCTGAACACTGCTTCCTCGTCAAGGACTGGGGAATGGATAGCCTGAAATCAGTCCCAAGTTTGTCCCCATGAAACATCCTTTTTAACGCTGGCAAAGGAACCGGCAGGGGTATATTTGTATCATGCATTACTTGTACTAGTATGTTCATTTGTATGTGGAATTGGGCTTTAACACAAATGTATGTTGGAATGGTAATGGGCTGAAGTGACTGACCTGATTGTCGTCGAAACGCTTTAGGAGTAAATATCTGGCAGCGAAGGGTATTTATCACATTAGCTCTCATCAATAACGAGATATGACTGTCCGTGTTCATGTCCGGCAGAAAATGTACAAGTATGTGACGGCGATTGACGCACACGCCCTGAAACCGAAGACTCAACGGGCCAATAGCATTTGTGTAACGGGATAACTTGTCATGTTCAGATGAAGATTGTAAAAATGTAAACGATGTGCCAGAGAGCCCCTTGTTTGTATACGTTTCGTTGAGTCACAATCATGCTACTCAATCAACACCAAGGCAAGTCATCGTATACTCTCAAAAATGTTGGCAGTTGTTCGGGAATTGTAAAGATTTAGACATTGGATGTGTTTGCACTTGTGACTTGACGTTGCTCCCTAGTCCGTATTACTACATACATGCAATCAAGTCACAGCACCAGGACCTTGAAGTAACGTCGTAAGGTACCTAGTAAGTAAGTAAGCATTACGCGCTCGGCGGAAGGTCGGAGACCGAGAACCGCTAAGATAAGTATCGGAAAATCCTTCCTCCATCTTTATCACCAAAAGTTGAAGTCCTTGTGATTAAGATATTTCCCCAAATTTTTGGATCGAGTAAACACAAGTTCATTACAAAAGCGCGATTTAACGTCTTCCGATATCACTCGGTTCCGCTGCAAGACGCTACAATCATGGGGAAAGACACACACGACTCCGTCTCACGTGCTGAGCGCAAAGCCAAAAAGCGCAAGCTCGAAGACGCCGTCCCAGATCTTCCTGGCGACGACGATGGAATGGATGTGGTAGACGACAATGCCGAGAAACCCAAAAAGAGAAAGCGAAGTAACGAGGAAGGTGCTGAAAATGAAGAGAAGAAATTTAAGAAGGACAAGAAGCGCAAATCCACCGGCGAAGATGAGGAGGCCCAAAAGCCGAGGGAGGAGAAGAAATCAGCCAGGACTGCGAACGAAGATAATGACACCGCTGGTGTAATGACCGACGCCCCAGAAGATTTCGACGAGCCGAAAAAGTCCAAGAAAGAGAGAAAGGCTGAGCGGAAGGCACTCGAGGCAGCTGCTAAACAGGCTGCTGGACAGGCGAAGGAGGAGAGGAGCGCCGTGAAGGCAATCGATACTAAAGTTGCTAAGAAGGAGAAACCAAGTGCCGAAGATATAAAGTCTATCGAGGCCTCTAAGGAGAGCAAGACCGTGGCAAGCGAGACCGCCGAGGAGAAGAAAAAGAAGAACAACAGGAATCGCGAGAAGAAGAGAAGAGCCGCGGCTGAGGCTGCTGCCAATGGTGAAAAGGCCGCTCCAAGGTTCATCGTCTTTGTTGGTAAGAGATGGCCCATACAGCAAGCCATGCATAGAGACTAACTGCCTACGCAGGCAACCTTCCATTCACGGCCAACAAGGAAAGCATAGAGAAACATTTTGGATCTGTGAAGCCCAAGAGCATTCGCTGCTTGACACAAAGGGATGATCCTAAGAGGTGCAAGGGCTGTGCCTTTGTCGAGTTCGAGGGTTACGATCATATGAAGACATGTTTGAAGCTTTTTCACCATTCGGAATTCGATGATGAAATCTCTCCACCAAGGAAGATCAACGTTGAGCTCACGTAAGTCCTTGTCACTGTCACGGGGTGTCACAAAACCGTCAGATTGCTAATTCATGTTCGTATAGTGCTGGTGGTGGTGGTAAATCAAAGGATCGACAGGCAAAGATCGGAGAGAAGAACCAGAAATTAACCGAACAGCGTATAAGGAGAATGCAGGAGGAAGAGAAGGCGAAATTCACCAAGAAGAATGAGGGTGCAGCCGACAGCGATGGAATCCATCCAAGTCGACGTGCGATTGTTCCTGGAGCTTGATTCTGGCTTGAGTAGATGCAGAGGGATAGACAGCAAATTGCATTGGGCGGCGCACTCGAGACAACGGTTGACTGAGGAGACGAGGAAATACACACCTACGAACTTGGGTTAATGGAAGTGAGAGAGACTTTGCGAGATTCGAGAACGCCATGGGTGGGCTTGAAAATGATTCGCGGCGTCTTGTTGTATGATGCTATAATAATAATAAAACAGATGTGATCTCAACAGAGCAATGGCAAACACTAACACCTCCAAATGACAAGTACGCTAGCAAAATTAACGTTTGAAGTGTCTGGAACAAACATTCTGGTATCCTTTCGTAATCTCGAATAATAGTCTTCTGTTGACCTCAATTCTATACTGTACGAACGATGCAAGATTCTCCTTCCTCTTCCGGATTATCAAGGGCACCATTCACCAGAAGCGCTATGTGACATAGGTCCCCCCTCTTTTCTTCTTGCCCTTGCAAATCCCGCCTGATAAAATGGGTATCGAAAGTTGGCCTCTACAAGATAGTGCACTTGGACTTCTTGGTTTTGCTGGCCTGTGGTCGAGGAGAGAGCACTGCTCTACGCTTGGGGTCAGCTTTGTCTCTGAACAAACGATGTCCATGCGAATTACCTGATGGCCTCATCGAAAACGCTCTTCAGGTTTCTCTGGGTAAGTGCAGAACACTCGAGGTACTTGTGTGCTCTGATGTTCTTCGCTGTGACAAGAGCCTGGTCGTAGGATACTGGCTCCATCCGTTTCTGTCGCAGGCTTTCTAGGGTTGCAGGATCTTCTCGGAGGTCAAGCTTGGTTCCAACGAGAATAATAGGAACGTTTGGCGCATGGTGGTCGATCTCTGGAAACCACTATTGTGGAATGTCAGTGGTGAAGAGGAGAGAGTTGAAAGGATCATCATCCATACCTTTGCAGTAACGTTGTCAAAAGATGGAGGGCTGACGATGGAGAAGCAAATAAGGAAGACATCCGTTTGCGGGTAGGAGAGAGGACGGAGTCTATCGTAATCCTCCTGTCCAGCAGTATCCCAAAGACCGAGTGAGATTGGCTTGCCATCGACCATCACACTTGCAGAGTAATTATCAAATCTACAATCATTAGATGCGTGCTATGATAGCGGGGAATCCTTGGGGAGCACCCACACAGTTGGGATGTATTCGCCAGGGAAGGCATTTGTCGTATACGAAATGAGCAGGCAAGTCTGGGTGCGAAAGTCAACCTCAGCCCAATTTGCATGGTAGGCATGTCAACATACCTTTCCTACAGCACCATCACCTGTTACAACGCACTAGAAGGAGTGTTAGTCGGTCTGTCTTATTTATTTTTTTGGCATCAATTATGAGAGGCTAACCTTCAAAGATTGAGTTCCAGGAGCTGCCATTGTATGCGTCTGGAGGCGGTATTGGTATTGGCGAAGTTGGTCGAGTCGACGTATACAAATGAATCAATGATGGAGGTTGGATAGGACGAGGTATGCCGGGAAGTGGTGATGAATGGAAGTTGTAGTAGGATGGAGAGCTGCATGAAGTCAGATCATCCGCGCGACGGAACAAGACTTGCCCGGTATATGATGGACAGGAATTCAAGGCATAGCGGACTGAATTGTACCTTTCTGATCAAGCGGGGAGGGGGGGGGGGGGGGTATTTGATGGCAATGATCTGCGACACGTTTCGCAAGATTTCTAGGAGAGTTCGAAGGTTAAGAGAGAGGAAGAGAGAGGAAGAGAGGGGGGAGAGAGAGAGAGAGAGTAACGAAGGGGGAGATTGGGTGGTGGTAGTGGTAGTGGGGGAGTGATTTAGGAGCGAGAGGCTCTGCAGGTTGTTTCTGGTGTGCTTGGTGATGATTTGGGTGAATGGAAGTGAAGCTGATGATGTGATGGATTGATGTGATGAAGGGTTTGGAGAGGCGGCGGTGGTGGTGATGGTGGAGGTGGATGTGAATGTGAATGTGGATGTGGATGTGGTGATGTTGATGTTGATGGGGGTTAGCAGTAGATAGGTAGTCCGTTGCATGTGTATGTAGACAGACGCGCAGGTGCTATGCGTGTGTTTGTGTGTGTGTTTGTCTGTTTGTCTGTGTCTGTGTCTGTGTCTGTGTCTGTGTCTGTGCCTGTGTGTCTGTGTGTGAAGGCGCGTGTGGTGTGCTTGTTGGTACCGAGGAGCATGGGATTGGAGAGGAGGCGGGTTATGCTGCTTTTGCACTGAACTTGGCTTGACCCGACTCAACGACTTGAACTTGAACTTGGACTTGGACTTGGATTTAAACTTGAACTTCAACTTCAACTTGACTTGTGCTCTGGTCCTTTGGTGCTTTGATGTTTCTCGGCCATACCTATTACCTAACTAAAGCGGCCTTACTGTACTTACAATAATGTACAATTCATTAGCTATTCTCGTGCTGATACTCCAATCCTCTGGAATAACAAACGCCTGTCTCTTCCTCTCTTGAACTTGCTTCCTGGTATGTACGGAATACTCTACCTAACACCAACGCACTTCTACTTGTACTTGTACTTGTACTTCGACTCCGTGTAGAGGTTGAGGCGGCAATTCTGATGCAGATCCGTAACAGGCTGGCTAACCGGCTGTCTAACTGGCTGGCTGGCTGCGAGAAAAGCACAAAAAGATGTGAGAGGCACAAGGACAGGGATGCACTTGCAGAGGCGGTCTGTGATGAATGGAGGAGAGAGAGCTCCTTACAATATCTCAGACCTCAGACCTCAGACCTCAAACCTCAGACGAGACCTCATACCTTAGAAGGGTGAGAGCGTGAAGCGATAGGGGTGCACAGCCAGTAAGTAAAGTAAGGGAAGAAGTGCGTCAATAACAACGTAAAATCTTGTATTTTTTCAGTTGTTACTCCTTATCCCTATCTATCTATTTATACATATCTAAACACAAGTACTACTAGTACTTATATTCTACTATGTATATATATATATATACCCTTAAGAATTACATCGATGTCCCCCTTATAGAAAATATATACTTATATACTCTACTTCTACCTATAAATCTAGCTATTCAACAGTTCTTATTATATAGAGGTATATAAAAATTATAGAGTAGATAATAGAGAGAACATCTATCTTATCTAGATAATATAGGTTGATTAAATACACAAATTAACTCCTTATCCTACTTAACTGCCTAGTTGCTTGATTTGTTAATACTATATTAAAATATAGTTAGTAAAATAATATACCTAGTATATTATAGAAGAGAAATCTAGAAGATTGCTCTATATAGTAATATAGTATAGCTATACTAAGCTATATATTTTAAGATAAGTACCTATATATTTAAACAAGTATACTTTTACTATATTTGTTTAAGAAGAAACTAGCCCCTTATTATAAAAGGAAAACAAAGGAAAAAAAAAGAGATTAAAGGAAAGCAATCAATAAGAAAGAACAAAGCAAAATATAAAATATAAAATATTTACTAT
>JAGKQE010000172.1:0-12534 GCA_022609375.1 Xenosphaeropsis pyriputrescens | reverse complement strand
ATTTTTATTTTTGTAGTATAATAGAGTATAGGGTGTTGCTTCTTAATAATAAAAATCTAGTAATAAGATAAAGCTTAGCTTCTAAACTTGTAGAGTTTAGATTTTAAAGGATTACTACAATATAAAATTCTAAAGAAATATTATTGCAAAGAGGGCGAGTTTGGGTGTAGAATTAGCAGGGGGCAAAGACTTTCCGAGGGGCACTGTACTTCTGTTCTTAATGACAAACCTATACAAAAATTCCTCTGCTGATTCCGCACTACCGAATCTACTATCATCCCCTGAGTCTAGTACACAAAAGGTAAGAAGAACACTTAGCTAAACAAGGTCGATAGATAGCTGTTTCAATTGTACATATCAACAAAGGAGGTGATTTAGGGCATGCTTGAAAGCAACAAAGGCAGCAAATACATCGAGGTATTCTATACAAGATAAAATTGCCGTTCGAGAAGTACATCTAGATCTCAATTGTGTATATCATGATAGTGATCGTGATGAATTGAACGTTAGTCTTCACTTACTTCTGCAATGTGAGCTTCTGTGTCTAAGTCCACTTCAGATAATACTCGAAGGCAATCATCCAACGGGCTTGTGGCTTTGGATGTAATCGTCCAGGAGCGTAATGGAGACGGAATCTAGACGGATTGCACTGTAAGTGTTTCCCTTTGCTATGTTGAGCTGACCTCTTGACAGTTGAGAGATTCCGAAACCTACCCGAGTGGTCGTCCAATTCGATGTGTTCGAGGCCGATTTGAATGCATCACGGATCTAAGTTCGATCCTGTGTACCGCAAATCCTAGTCTCTTGATTGATGAGACGTAATTAAGGGCACCCGTGGTTGATAGCACTAAGCATCGAGGGTATATATAACTTTAGTGCTGTTGTTTACGCACAAGACAAGTTCTCTTGTCGATGAGTTCGGTGACGGATGTGCAAGTCTCTTGAATGGGAACCCCGCTTCCAAGAACTGTTGACCAGTATCTGAGGTCTGCTGAAGGTACAATCAGTGCAATCTGCCTTTTGAGGTTTCAGTGATGGCAGATATTGGACAATACCTATCAAACAGCCAAGAACTGCCAACCCAAGGACCCTTTCTCGTGCATGAATCTTGAGCCGAGGTCTAAAAGCCACAGTCCTTTTCACTTCTTGAATCAGAAGCAAATTTCGGAATCTATACCCTTGATGTTGGAATTATACGCGGTCTCGGCAACGATGGCATATCTGGAGATAGCAATCACATGCGCAGAAGTGACCGTAGACAAATATGTGTCTTTGACAAGAAGTTGCTGGTATTATTGCATTATCTAATGGAGATATATGCGGTGGGATAACACAAACCCTTCGAATGCTACCTTGTCACCATAAACACGTTGACACCCTGCTCGAGTACGCCGGGAAGCTTCATGCTGATATCCTTTTTTAGATTGGGTACTGTCAAAGTTTGCTCCGTCCTTCCGTCAATTATTTCATCGAGGCTACGGAGTAACGCTGCCATCAATAGGTATGCTTATCGTTTGTGCATAACTTGTAAACTTCATAAAATGGATTGGTTTAGCCAAAGCGCACGAGCTGCAAAGCTACATACACATTTTCTAGGAAAACAAAACACCGGAGTAGGGCCAGTGCGTGTACATAAGGCGTAGGGCGGGGATCAGTCTTGGTGGTAGAAGACAATAATGATAGAAGGTGAAGGGTCTTCTCTTGGCAATGAACAGGTGGAGATGGATCCACTTTTCATGAGCCAATATTCGACAGACTTCATGTCAAGCCCTTGATCTTCCGACTTCCATGGACCAAAGCCACTGTAACGTTGTCTGGTGATGTTTGATGGTAGACAATACTCCGTTTCCAGACACGGTGAACTCGATGGGATATTAAAAGACATCCTGCGGATTGACACATCAATGTTGAATAAGGTAATTTTGCAGGAAAGCTCAAAGGAGAGCTTTCTCTGTCGATCCTGCCCAAGTATGGAGAGCCCCTCCATCGGATCATAAGACTTCTGCGTGTTGAGTCACCAAGTGATGATTGATCATTGATGCAGCGTGTA
Organism: Xenosphaeropsis pyriputrescens; assembly: GCA_022609375.1. Lineage (NCBI taxonomy): Eukaryota > Fungi > Ascomycota > Leotiomycetes > Phacidiales > Phacidiaceae > Xenosphaeropsis > Xenosphaeropsis pyriputrescens. Next base: position 10,484 of record JAGKQE010000172.1, on the reverse strand, counting down.
AAGAGATACCTCACTTCCAATCGGAAGATCGCATGGACATGTTGACTAAAATAGATATTTTCAGGGCTTACCTTTGAGTGTCCCGTGTTTTGAGCGTGACAGAATATCTTAAAGACAGCCTCATCACCTTATTTTGTGGCAGAAGCTGGATTTGTCAGACTTGTGATGCGAAGCAGTCAAGACTCAGTCCCAACATGAAGCAACATCATGGATGAGAGATATCGAGCGTGTCATACTGGGGAGATGAGAATGAAGGATGAAAGATGAAAGATGACAGAAGTCCAGTCGAGACAGACAGACATGCACGGGCTTTGCCATGTACATAGGTACCTAGGTAATACTCCGTAGAATGAGAGGAAAGGGGAAAGTTAAGCGTGATGTTGAGCCGCGAGCATACCCAGGGAAATGGGGAATGAGCTGGCATGTCCATGGTACCTTATCGTGATGTTGCTCGGTGGCTGGTGCGGAGGGATGGCGGTGGGGGTGGAGACAGGAGTGGAGACTGGAGACTGGAGACTGTGAACAAAGGTCACACATTGATCGAGCTAGGTCGAATCCGGCATACGCGAACACACGAGCACACGAACGCGCAATCCTCCCGGGGTTCCTTCCGCCATCCCATGGTCATAATCGATGCTTCTTGTATGCGCGTGAGTACAGAGGACTTGTACTTGCACTTGTACATACACATCATGTACACAGTACTCCGCACTCCTTGCATCATGGCCTCGCTCCGATTAGCATCAATATCTTCTTTTGCTCACCACTTCACTTCACTTCACTTCACTTCACTCCGCTGCGCATCCATCAGCGTCCCAGGGCACATTCGACTTCGGCGCTTCCTCGTGCCAGCTCAACATCCACATAGGCAATTTGATGCATTGCAAGCGAGAGACTGATAACCCCTCGGCGTTTTTATTTACTTTATCGTGAAGCAGACTCTGGACTGAGCGTCCGGTCAACAGGACTAGATTTTGCAGAAGAAGCACGTAAGCAATATCTGGGAAACGAGGACAGGTCACCACAACATGCATGACAGCGTATGTGCTCTCGTCGGTGATCGCCTTTCACAACAAGGGACTATGTATCCACGGTTCTTTCAAGTCATAAGGTCTTCGACGCGCTGGTGGTATATCACAGTCTACCCGACAATATGTTTATCACGGAAACGAATACAGATCTAATTTTAAGACAGCGGCTGTCAGTCGTTGGGAAGAGGATCTGCGGCACAGAAGTACGCAGTACACACAGTACGGAGACTCGGATGGCTCTGGAGACCATGCCGATGTGCCGCTGTGTGTATTAGAAATGCCCTTCGAAGACTTCGGGGCAAGAGTGCATGGAGGACAATAACGCATTGTCCCAGGGCACAGAAGTCCCCGGCCAATTTCAACCCCGCAAAGCCTGCGCATGGGCAGTCTGGATTGGGGTATTGGGCATGGGTATGAGACGGGCACCGCTGGGGATCTTCTGGTAGAGGCGATGCACTTACAGGAGCGGCCATCATATCTCAGCGACGGCCAGTCCACTAACGACGACATGCCAAGGCTTCCGGGTTATCTCTTGACTGCATATCTGTGCAGACATACTGTGCTGAATATGGACATGCTGTGAAGACACTGGATATGCGGTGAGAAGTGCGTGTATGAGAGGATGTGCATTCCACAGAAAAGGTAAATAGGGAATTGAGGTACAGGTACTGGTACTGGGATATCTTCGAGAATATCGACCGAGAGGGCCAGGGGATTTCCCCTTCTCCGCGTGGCGCCCGTTCCACATGGCCAATGGTCGGTCCGAGCGTCCATCCCCATGTCCCTGCACGCCAAATCCCCCATAGCTGCATATCATTGCTTACTTTTCAACCAGGTTTGCGAGGTGTCGCTATGTATGTGCGCTTTCACTGACAGTACGCACTCGGATTGATATTCCTTTGTCTCTTGTTCCTCTCCTCAACACGTCTTGTCGTGCTTTGTCAGGGCGAGAAGGATTGCGTACCGCCTGGAGCCGATGGCGGAAGCGGACGGCTGCTGATGAGCGACAGGGTTCAAACTGAGGATGGCGATTGGCGGGGCATGGACAGCGGTGACAGACAATGTCTTCGTGGCCCTGCTGCATTGCATCCCGTCTTCAGTCAATATCAATCGGGGATCCTTCGATCTGACAGCGACTCAAAGTCATTTCTTGCGCCATGAGACCAATGGAGGACCCCTGGTCATCTGTCACTTCTAAAAATTGATACACCAGCTCGATAAGCTTCAATATCAAGCAAGACGGCACATTTGGCAGCTGTCAGATTCGAAAAAGATGGGACGAGAATCTGTGGGGGTTTGTTCCATAAACACCAGCCTCAACACCAACATCAATTCTCTTGACTGCACGTGCTACCTTCAACACAACTGTATTCTCGTCGCCGAAAATATATTACACGCCGCACAGTGCATCAGATTCGCCTAAGAAGTATGTATCCGAATTACTCTGCTTAGACCTATGGATGGAAATTGTATTATTCCGTAGGTTGATTGCATCTTGTCCGTGCTTTCTGGTTTTTATATTGCCCAGATACACGGCATATATGCATATCTGTAATCATAATACTTTGAGCAAGCGCGCATCTTAAAGACAGGGGCCAGAGGCTTCGCTTTATCTGGGCCCAACGAAACATCAAAACAGAAGTTACACCGGGTTCAGCGGCCTTGAGTCCCACGAGCTGGTTTTCGGAGCTCGATTCATCGTCCTTCAATCTCCTGATGTTCAAATTTTAGAAAGCCGCATACGCACTGGCACCTACTGTGGGCTCGGCTCGGAAGCTGACTTGACGGGATAAGCATTATTGATTGATCGTAATTCTAAGATTTCTCAGGCTCTTCGAATAAAAGTGTTGCTCACATCATGCCATCGTTTCCGGCTCGTTTTCAAATCCTATCACCTTGATGCTTTGATCATACTCCTTTTGGCTCCTTGCCTCGATTAGGATACTTCGCATGTCAGGATGTTGGTCACTTTCTGCTAGCATTCTCATCTCTCGGGTCTATGTGCACATGCACGCTCAAGCCTCGTTACCAGCAGTACATGTACATGTGGGATTTGAGGTGTCGGGGGCACTTTGACAGAAATCTACTGCACATCTCACATCTGTCTATGTCTGCCTTTGTTTGCACGGACTCTGCATAACGTTGTACACCCTCGTCCTTTAATGTGAGTTTTGAGGTTCAGCCTTTCCACCGCACAGAGCTTGAAGTTATGATATTTTGTACGACGGCACAACGTGGGGCTTGGTACCTGCATGAATAATTTTGCACTGTAGGAAAATCTACTTGGACTTTCATCCAATATTTCATAGAGTTTTGTGAGATTTGCTTGTGCATCTGATGTTTTCCAGCCTTTCCGGAGGGCATTTTGCAAACCAGAAGCTTATGCAGGGCGTATGATCAGAAGCTATCAAGTCTTGATAGGTTCTTCCAACAACGGTCTGTTGGGACTTTAGAATTACAGCTGTAGTCTTTGCTCAAGTGAGTTCAACACAGACCTTCCTGTACAGTCCGTTCATACAAAATGTTGTTTGACACGAAACAATACTGGACGCGTAATGGTCACTGCCAATATTCATGAGAAGTATTGCAGATACAGAAGTTTTTTGCAGCAAGGTGATAATATTGAATCTTCTTCAGTTCCCGGTATGACTCAATAGGCAGTCGTTGGCGCTTTGGGCCATCAGGCTGGGCCGCCAAGAACTTTGCAGATTTATTTCTGGGAATCCTCAAGGCACCAGAAGCCTAGGTAGCAACAATTCGATAGCCTACCCTTGATAGGACCTGCATCAAATGACCACCATTTCATTGCATACCTCGCGGTCGATATTTTGTCCGCCTTTTCAACGACAGTGGTCCAGAATCATGTACAGCAGCCACTGCGGGCATGGGTCCCAATTCGGCAATATATCGTATTTTCAGAGGATTATGTGAGAACGTGCATTTCTCTTTGACAACATGCCACGACGATAATGCAGCAGGAATATTGGCACGGGGTACACGTGGCGACAATGGCCTTTTGGTGATCATACTCGACTTTGGTAACTTATTCTCGGTTCAACAACCTCGAAGTGATCAACTGACACTTGAGTATAAAGTGCTTCAAATTCCCGCGATGTAAATATTCTCTCTACATCATCAGCTTCATTCCAAGTCAGCATCTTCTGACATCCAGTCTTTCTTCTCATCTTCGCTTCTTCAAGCTTTTTATCATATACTTTGGCCACCGGCCCTCTACATTCGTTCTTCATATCCGGTCAAGAGAATCTTCTTCGTCAATATGATCTACGGCAAACTTTTTGCGGCTGCCGCCGTACTCTTCTCTCAGGTTCAGGCTGCGGCAGTTCCAGCTATTCAGCCAAAGGATGTTCAAACCAAGAGAGCATCCTGTGACAACACTGCTACATACAGAGATTGCTGGGGTGACTACGATCTCAGCACCAACTGGTACACGACGACTCCTGATACGGGTGTCACACGTGAAGTAAGTATAAAGATGAACTCCAAGCCTTTAAGCATCATCAACTAATATCTGTAGTACTGGTTGGAAGTCGTCAACACGACACTCGCTCCTGATGGAATCGAACGCTACACTTTGAGCTTCAACGGCACCATCCCAGGACCCACCCTTTTTGCTGACTGGTGAGTTTCCTAATTCGGTATGCAAGCAAGAAGCTGACAGTTATGAAGGGGTGACAACCTCGTTATCCATGTCACAAACAAACTTGATATCAACGGTACTTCCATTCATTGGCATGGAATTCGTCAACTTGGTAGCGGTGAATTTGATGGAGTTCCAGGTGTCACCCAGTGTGCTATTGAGCCAACTGGAGAGATGACATACAGGTTCCAGGCCACTCAATACGGGACTACTTGGTATCACTCTCACTTTACTCTTCAATACGGTGATGGTCTTCTTGGACCTTTGATCATCAACGGGCCTGCTACAGCAAACTACGATGAGGATCTCGGTGCTATGTTCTTGTCTGATTGGGCCCACGAGTCGGTATTTTCTCTTTGGGATGCTGCAAGAGTTGGTGCCCCACCCGCCCTGGAGAACGGTCTCATCAATGGCACAAACGTCTACAACAACTCTGGTACTATCACTGGATCTCGATGGGAAACCACTGTCGAAGCTGGTACTTCCTACCGCCTGCGCCTTGTCAACACCGCTGTTGATGGATATATTCGTTTCAGCATTGACGATCACGATTTCCAGGTCATTTCCAACGATCTTGTTCCCATTGTTCCATATACTACTGACAATATCATCATTGGTATCGGTCAACGTTACGATGTTGTTTTCACAGCCAATCAGACCTCGGGTGATTACTGGCTCCGTGCTACTTGGCAGACTTCCTGCTCCCAGAACGGTGCTGCGGACAACATTCTTGGTATTGTCAGATATGATAGCACTTCGACTGCCGATCCAACTACTACCATCGGTGATTTTGACGACACCTGCGGTGATGAGCCACTTGCTTCTCTTGTTCCATATCTCAGTCTCCAGGTTGGCGATGCCGCAGAAGAGACTGAACTGGACCTCAGCTTTGCCTTCACCAACTATTTCACGTGGACTATCAACTCTACCGCCATCAACAGCTCCTCTCTCTACCTCAACTGGGAAGATCCAACCTACCTCAAGATCCACGACGGCGAATCCATTTTCCCAGCAAACTACAACGTTCAGCCAGTCACCGTCGTCGATGACTGGGTATACTGGGTCATTGTTGATGACTCCGGCATTGGCCTCACTCACCCAATTCATCTCCACGGTCACGATTTCTTCGTTCTTGCTCAGGACACCGGGATCTTCAGCACGGATATCGCCTTGAACACTGCCAACCCACCTCGTCGCGATGTCGCCTCTCTTCCCGCAAACGGTTACTTGGTCCTTGCATGGCAAAGCGACAACCCAGGATCCTGGCTCATGCATTGCCATATCGCATGGCACGCATCTGAGGGTTTGGCCATGCAATTCGTTGAGAGAGAGAGCGAGATCAACGCTACTATCTCTGACCCTTCGCTGCTTGTGGATACTTGCACCACTTGGAACGCCTACTATCCAAGCGAGGCATACCCCCAGGATGACTCTGGAATCTAAGCAGCTTTGACGAGTATTCTGAACAACAATCGAGATTTCCTGTTGGCAATTACGATGCATCCTTTGACCGGGCTCTTCTCTTGGGATATTTTTTTTTTAACTTCAACGTACATCTTTCATGTGTTTTGGGAAGGTTCTATGATTGCGATTTTATGAATCATCTTGCGAATTTCCTACTCCTCTTCTTTACGATATTCAATCAACAGCGGTCGTGCGACGGTATTCCGTTCTACACTGTTGGAGGTTGAATTTCGCACCTTGTCCCACTCTACTCGAATAATTTTAGGTTGCATTTGGACCCTTGGGCATATATGTATAAATTTATCGTTATAACTCAATTTTAACATGGTTCGAAGATGCAGGCCCCCCTGAAGCCAAGAAAATTGATGACGACGCTTCATGCGATATCACGTGCAGTGTGCCACGCCCATCCCCCATCACGTGAAGCCACCTTCCCCTTGGAGCCTCCAGGCGTTTCACGGTCATGTCAAAGCAAAGGTCGGGCATCCAGCATCAACAATCCACGGAGTATCAACAACCTGATACCAACTACCAGATGATCGACAAAGCGCCATACTATCTTCCGCTTGTTTTGGCGACCTGCCCCAGTAGCTTATTCTTACAGAAGAGTGCAATGATAATGGGTGACTTGCAGAAAGCTCCTGTCGCTTTGGGGAATCTCTACATCACCACTGCATCACTGCATCACTGCATCCCAGTGCGTACAGAGATCAACATCTCGATCACTTGAATGATCCCTGGATAACGATAATGCTTACTTACATTCCATGCGAGATAGGCCCTCGGTCCGTGTGCTTATCTAGTCACGATAGATTGCGCACGTTGCCGCCCCGCCTGACTTTAGACTCGGCTATGAACCCCGGCCAAGCATTGGCAGGTATCACGAGTCTCTATCGACGAACAGTGTCACGCTTTCAAAACCGCTCTGAACCTCATTTCTTGCAATGTCCTCCCACATACCATCTCTTATTCTCTTGGCCCAAAGGCTAACTGGTGAGTTCCATGGGGTTTCTACACTTCTGTAGATTCCACCGCACAGTCATGTTGACCATTTGCGAAACGATTGGCATTTTTGCTCCGACGTTCTTGTTCGCTCATGGCTGAAAATGCTTCAAAATTTCTGTTTATAGGAGTTTGGGCTGGAGGTTGGTGGTCTGGATCTATCTGTGCAAGTTAGGTTCCTTTTAGAGCGTTCTTGATGAGATAGATGTTGCTTCGATGTTTGACACATTTCAAGTCCGATTCTTTGGTGTTTCTTCTCATTGTCATAAATAAGGAGACTTCATTCCCTTTGAAAGTCATCTTCAGCAGCAGGCCTCATTCTTTCTTTACATACAGAACTTTCAAAAACAAGTTTCTCTTATTACTTAATCTTTTATTCCAATTCAATAGAATCATCATCATGCATTCCATCCTCTTCCTTATGGCCTCCGTCCTGGCGACGAGATCATCCGCTTTACCCCTTAACATCAACCTCGGCGCCTATTCCCCAGCACTGGTGGTTGGTGATGGAGAGATTTCATTCGGAGGCAAAGCAGACGTATCGAACCTCATGAACGCCCTCGAAGGCGCCGCAGTCACGGCCGCCAACGGAGCCACCACCACTCAAGCAGCCGCAAAGGCCGTCGCCGAGCCCGCCGCCGAGGCCCCCATCGCTGCTTCACCAACCGTCACCATCACCCCAACCACGTCCGCCGTCCTCGCGACCGAAGAGACCGGCGCGAAGACTGCCGTCCAGGGCCTCGGCAAGGCGGCTACCCCCATCGAGGAACACAAGGTCATCGCCCGTGATCTCGCCGGCTTCGATCGCGCTCTCAAGTATGCTGCTGATGCGCTCAAGACAAGCCCCAAGATCCAGCTCGGTACTGGTGCTGAGGGCTCTGGTGTCGGTATCCTCCAGGATGCTGGTAATGCTGCTCCTGAGGCTGCGGCTGCGGCTGCGACTGCTGCTAAGATGATTACTTCTAATCTTGCTGCTCGTGGTGTTGAGACAAGAATGAAGCAGACTGTCACCACTATGTACATTCGAAGAGGTCCACCACCAGCTGGTATGTATTGCACTTTGAAGCTGTATATATTGAATTTGGCTAATTTGTCGAATAGGTGCTGTTTCTGCTGATACTGATGTTGTTACTGCTGTTCCAAGGAGCTTTGGTGTTCCTACAATTTCGAAGAGAGAGGCTGCTCCTCTGCCAGTGCAGGAGGGTGTGAACTTGAACTTGGCCGAGGGACAGGATGTTTCTCTGACCTTTGTCGAGACGAAGGAGGTTGATGCTGATGATGAGGAATGATTCGATGGGTCAAAGACTAGGATTTGTTAAAATAGAAGTACGTTTCTTGTTTGTAAAGTTAGATGAATCTTTATTCTGTTCTTCCACCATTCCATCTCTCTTACCTCCCTCGATAATCGATTCTTCTTGACATACCATCTGTTTTCTCCCTGTCAATTTCATCATCCAAATCTCACAATTCATACCCTCCATCATTTTTCATCCTCCCTACCATATATCAACCCTCAATATCCCACCCCCTTCCAAGCACCCCGAAATCCTCATCGACACTACCCATGCACACACCTCACACCAAGCAACGTCAAAATGCGCTCCGTGCCACCATCCCCAACAAGCACAAACGCAACCCCAAAACGCACAGACAGATATCTCCAAGAGATCTCAAACCATCGAATCCCCGACCGACACCAACTCCAATCCACATTCGCGGCAACGCAACGCAACAACGCATTCCGCCCCGCCCAGACGCCCAGCAACCCACAACCACCGAAGCAACCGCCCAGAACAAACCCCCCAACACCGCAGCGCCACCATCTCGACAGCGACCCCGGAATACCACCGATGATGCGGGCACGACTCCGCTACCCGCCCGCTCGATTCTCTCTCCTGACTGTAGCTCCGCGCCAGTTAGTTGGCTTGTCCGCGTCTGAGCCCGCCCGCTTTCCTCTCGGCCGGCCCGGTGTCGGGGGACTAGACGCTTCCTGCTCGTGTCGTGCGGGCCCTGCTGCGATGGTATCTGTCGTGTCTGGCCGGTTGAGTGGGCGGTGCGTATCGATTGTGGATATGAGTATACGGGTGAGGGGGGGCTTGTGGTTGAGGGTTGAGTACGGTGCGTGGTGTTGCGAGGAGTATGGTACTGGTTGTGTGTGGTGCTGAGTCGCACGGGAGTAAATGGAATTGGGTTGAGTTGGAGATTGGTGGGTTGGGATTGGGGTACGAGATCAGGATGCGGTGCGGTGCAGTGCGAGGAAGAGGAAATAATGGAAACGCTGTCGCTCGCCGCAACGGATTGAGTTCGCTGGGACTGCGCCGCTGATGTAGATTCTGGGTGTGCTGGACGTGCTGGACGTGCTGGACGTGCTGGACTCGCTGAGCAAGCTGAGCGTGCTGAGCGATGTCGAGTTCGAGGATATGGGGATCCGAAGCTCATTTCCCATTCGTGCATTTATATCTCTATCCGGTTACCAAATCTTCAGTATACGTTCGAGTCAACCGTCAATACTCAACAGTCAACATCCAAAAGGCAAGAGATGCAAAGATACGGAAGCCCAGTACACTCCGCAGACAGCTGTGAGATGCAAACTATAGCCTGCAAGAGATAAGTCTTAACCAACGACCCCAAATCTCAAATCCCAGTTCCCAGACGCTGGGCCCCAGACGCCAACGGGAAAGGAATGGATGGGACGATTCAGGAATGCTGAGCAGATACGGAGTGATTTGGTGCTCGAGGTTTCGGAGATGCGTATTCGATTGAGAGGGGGTGAAGAAAGCAAGAAACGAAGAAAGGAAGAAAAGCAGAAAGGAGAAAAGCAAGAAAGGAAGGGAGTATATCTGAGCCACAACATAGGTATTACACAGTAAGCGAATCGTAAAACCTTCTAACTTCGTTCGAAGACGCACTGTATCCGCGATGGTGACCGCAAGAGACGCCTTCGAAAGCGGGTTTGTGTGAGCGGTTGTGGATATCGGTATGTCAAGAACTGCCAAGGGGATTAGACGGACTGGCATAACAACCATTCAAGCAGCAAAAGACTGGAGTATGTTATTATGAATTGAGCGCATTTTCGTATATTAAATAACGGGTGGTAGATTGAGAGCCAGCCCGTGGGTGTCATGACACCTCCAAACTGTGCCCGACGTACTCGCATTATATCTGTCCCTCTACTGTCTGGTGCCTCTGGTCGCCCTCCCTCCATCTCTGCGGTCATGGCGGGGGGGGGGGGGGGGGGGGGGGGGGGGGGGGGGGGGGGGGGGGGGGGGCCGGGCGGCGGGGGGGGGGGGGGGGGGGGCCGGCGGGCGGGGGGGGGGGGGGGGGGGGAC
>JAGKQE010000171.1:2271-12604 GCA_022609375.1 Xenosphaeropsis pyriputrescens | reverse complement strand
GAGGAAGAGCTGGGGAATGATTCCAGCGACTTGGATTCTGATTTGGATGAGTTAGCATAGAGTTATAAGTAATTGAAGTTGTTGTATTCTATATTACTGTGTCGCTTTAGGTACTGCGTCGCTTCCCCACAAGTTACGTTAATTGAAGTTATTGTATTCTATATTACTACGTCGCTTTGGGTACTATGTCGCTTCCCTAAAAGTCACGTTATAGTTGATTACATTCAAACTAATAAAATAGCTGCAAATAGTCTTACTAAACCCCTGCCTAGGATCAAATTCCTAAATTTTATAAGGATGCTTAGAATGTATATATTTTAAGCTAATATAGCAATTAAGGGGGAGTATTAGAAGTTAATCCCTATATTAGCTCTAGAAGCTTCTAGAATGCTATAGAAATATATAGAAGACTATTACTAATAGTCTCTTCTATTGATTTCTATAAACTTCTAGGCATTACTAATTATAGAATACTATAGAACATTATAGAAGGTTGATTGGTAATCAACCCTTCTATATGTTTCTAAACAATTCTATTGATTACAAATAAAGAATATAATAGAAGATTGATTTCTAATCAATTACACTATATATTACTAATATAATATAATAAAGATTCTCCTAGAATCTTTATAGAATGTATATAAACCTAGCTATAGTCCTTTACTTAGATCACCAAGCAAGCAATAGAGTTCAATTTAGTTTAATACAATCAATCCAATACACTTGTCTCTCTTTAAATAGTTGATTTATTAATATATATCTTTTGTATACAAGCACTTCCTACTATATAGAAGACCTTGCTTTAACCTCTATATTTAATACTTATAGAGCTATTTGTAGCCTATAACTAGTAGTTTAAGAGGAAGGGCTTGACTAGCTTCAAGTGTTAGAATAGAGTAGTATTAATTAAGGATCTCTTGTATAGTTTCCTTTAGCAAGGCTAGGCTAATAGGATACTCTATTGATAATTAATATATAATCTATTGAAATAGGGTGTTCTCTTCTATATCTAGAGGGTAAAGTAGCAAGTATACTAAGTAATAGTTTTATTATTATTAGGGTTCTTCTATAATACCTAGTAAAGTAGTATATACTTAATTATAAATATAGATATTGCTTGGTTTTCTAAAGTGTTATTTTTTTTTAGTAAAGTGTTTAATATATATAACCTAAGCCTTTATATTATTTACCTTCTAAGTCCTATAAGTAAAAGACAATATTAAGAAAGGGGTATATATTGGTATTAGTGTTATAATATCTTAAGCCTCTCTTAGTTCCTTTCCTACCTAAATGTTAAAAGAAATGTATAGCGTAGCGCTTCTAGCATTGATTATACAGTCTCCTAAACCATGCCTTATATAAGCATATATATTCACATGTATCTACATCTTGGTTTCACCTCCAAGGAAACCACCAACAACTGCAGCCAGCAGCTGGTTTGCAATAGCTGTTTGCGGTGGGAGTCGTAGCCCGCCTTCCATGTATCCTTCTCCAGGGGCTTCACCCAGACCACTCGTGCCATGCTTCAAAGCGTGCCTGATTTCATCCAGCTCAACCCACTTGGCGTCCTCCAATTCTGGATCATGCTTTAACAAGATCTTCTCACCATCAGGTAGTGCCTGAGCGATAGCCCCAATCATCAAGTTAGCTGGGTAAGGCCATGGCTGTGTAGAATGAATCACCACTCTTCCAAGCAAAACTCCAGATTCTTCCCAGACCTCTCGTCGAACTGCTTCCTCCACGCTCTCTGCTGGCTCACAGAAGCCTGCCAGGGTTGAATACCAGTACTGCGGCCAACGCTTTTGACGTCCCAAAAGAACACGTTTGCCATCATGAGACACAACAGCCATGATCACTGTTGGGTCGGTACGAGGAAAGCAAAGGTTTGAAATTCCTTTCCGGGTTGCACAGCTTGGACGATCACGAGGTACTTCAGAAGTTGATGCGCCCTGGACAGTAGAAAGGGGTGCAAAATCGGTTGGAGGGCATACTCGCTTTGTGCCAGCATTGATAGAGAGGGTTGGCTGACCACAACCACCGCAGAATGGGTTCCGAGCATTCCAATCTAGAAGGGCTCTAGACTGAGCGTAGATCGCAGCTTGATATGAAATCAGCAAAACACGTCACTTTTAAGGAGAAACTGAGTTACCTTCTGGGGCATCCATAGACATAGGTGTCCGCCCTTCAAGGAACTGCAACCCCCTGGACTTCATAATCTCAATAACACCATTTGCTTCCTTCTCTACTGTACCTTTGGGAGTGATGTCAACTGCAAAATAAGGCACGCCAGTGTAAATGCCATGCTTGAACACGCCCTCTTCCTTCTTCCTCTCATCCAATCCCAAAAATAATACAAGAGGTAAAGTAGCACTGGAGTTGTATTGCTTGATCATTTCTTCCTCAGTCTTTTCGAACGGATTGTTCCCAATCAAGGTCTCGATATCGGCATGGCTGACGTACGCGAGCTTGGATGGGTCCTTAGCAAGAGGAGCGAGGTCATTGAAGAGGAGGAATGCCGTCGAGGGGTGAGTGAGGGCGGCAGAAATAAAGCTATGATCGGAACGTAAGAAGGAAACACGGTTCAATGGCGAACCAGAAAAATAATTTGAAACTTCACGACCGAACTTTCGAGATAGCATGCTGTCAAGCTCGTCGTGAGGAGGAACTGGAAGGTCGGGTTGCGGGGGCATTGGTGCGATTGTATGCTTTTGGATTGTTGGATTGTTGGATTGGTGAAAGGTTGGAGTTAATTTCCTGAGAGCCCTTTCCTTCTTCTTCTTTCAAGTGTTTATGATCTGTGGATGAAAGTACGAACCGATTTTGTATTGTAGCTCAATCGTTTTTCTAATTCTGTATGTTGTCAGTGTGGGGTCGAAGGTTGCTATCTATGTACCTAGCCCGGCGTTGGGGAAATAGAAGACGTTGGTCAGCAGTAGCAGGTACAGATATCTCGGACTTAAGGATGACGATACTGTTGAAGGACAAGTCACTTGAGGTAGATAAGATACCTAGGTAAGTAGGTAGATATCATATCCGAACGGCCAATGTGAAGTAACAACAACAATAACGACCCAAAGATAAACCCAAACATGATATATCATAAAACAATGCAGATATTGTTATTGTTATAATTGTTTTAGAATATATATACAGTGTATATTTGTTTGTACATGTAGCAGAAGCAGAACTACCAAGTAAGTACCAAATTTTAGTATGACGTCAATCTCTTTTTTGTCGCCAAGATGTTAGTGCGAGGCACCTAGGTACTATTATGTACATACCCAACATGAGGTGGCACCAGTGCTACTCTACATAGTACTTATATAGTGGTGCTATTAATGTAGTAAGTATTAATGAGAAGAGATAACTGTCCTGTGGCCGAGGCACACGCAAGTGCAACAAAACGGTCTCTTGGATCTCTTGGTCTTTCTTTGACTCGACTTTCCATTTGATAAGATAAGAACAATCACGTGGTATGATGATGTCTTCTTCTCCCGCCTTTCATCAAAGACACATACTTGTACATACTTACCTAATTATTGGTAGGTATTATTAGGTATTAGGTATTAATCATTGTTGTGGAAATAAACATTGATCGTGCAAACCTTCCCTTCTCTACCAAAAGTCAATATCAAAATTAGATTCGTTCCAGATACAAGTGGAACAGGCTCTTATAATTCTAGGTAGCTGCCCAATTGTCCTTATCACTTTGATTTTTTCTTATCAGTCGTTCCGTCCATTCTCTCCTTCTCCATCATCCGCCGTAGCTCGGAGGGATCTATCGCACATAATAATTTTTAGACTTTGATCGAGATCGACAGCCACATTTTGCCCCCAGCAAACGATAACCTGTCGAAATATTCACCATCATTATTGTATATACTTTGTACACGTTGTATACGCAACAAACCGGAAATATGGTTCCACCTACACAGAACCTCAATCTAGATATTGAGGCCATTAGTGGTATTTGCGGGCATGTTTTGAGATGTATGACTCTGGTACTGGACAGAAAGCTGACAGCTCTAACAGCTCGATATCAATTGCTTGCTGGGTCGTGGTCTTCTCCCCACAGATTGTCGAAAATCTGAGGCGAGGTAGCGTCGATGGCCTATCCATTCAATTCATTATTGTTTGGCTGGCTGGTGACGTTTTCAATGTCGCCGGTGCTGTGTTACAAGGCGTGCTACCTACTATGGTATGAGTAGCTATTATGTTCTGCTAGAGTAGTGACTAATATCCTTTTTAGATCATTCTCGCGGTATACTATACGATTGCTGATATCGTTCTCCTTGGCCAATGCTTCTACTATCGTGGGTTCACCTGGCACGACGAAGTGCCTACTCCAAAGCCCACCGAAGCATCTGAACGAAGTGCACTCCTTCATCCCAATGGAAACGGCACGGCACTCGAGGAACATGGTCGTCGACGATCGAATGTTGACGGTACACATTTGTCTCCAGTCACGCCCCTGGTAGATGCACCCAAGGCCCAAGATCCACCAGCTATTCAGAATAGCAAATCTACAACGGCGTTGCAGGCCACCGCTTTCAATCTGCTCGCAGTCTTGATGGTGTGCGCTGCTGGCGTGCTTGGGTGGTATGTCAGCAAGGGATCACAATCTGGAACTAGGCATCACCATCATCATGAACCAAAGCATCCTGTTGAGGATCATGGTAATGCCTTGCAATTGAGTCTATGGGGTCAGATTTTTGGCTATCTTTGCGCGGCGCTCTATCTGGGCTCGCGTTTACCTCAGATTCTTCTGAACTATCGCCGCAAATCAACTGAGGGAGTCAGCATGTTGTTCTTTCTCTTTGCCTGCATCGGGAACCTCACTTACGTTCTCTCCATCTTCGCGTTCGACCCTCAATGCGCAGGCCATTGTGCGAGAGGCGAGGCTGGTCAAATCTACGGCAGGTATATTCTTGTCAATGCTAGCTGGCTGGCAGGAAGTCTTGGAACCTTGTTTCTTGATTTCGGTATTTTCATACAGTTTTTCTTGTATCGACCAAATGACAACGAGGAACAAGAGGAGGCTGCTGTAGGGAGTGTGCAAAATGGTCGCGTTGGGTCTGCAGCAGCAGACGAAAGACCCTTACTAGAGCGGGGAGACTCAGCATATGACGGTTGAGGTTGTGCAACAATGCAGGATACTCGGACAAATCAAACTAAATTTCTTTTTCAAGAAAAGCCAACTCGGTAATATATTGGGTACATAAAGGTCGGTTTATAGGATATTATAGCGGGAAGGTATATGGGAAAGGAGGCATTATGGAACCAAAAGCAAAAGCACGGCATTGTTGTCTATTTATGTAGTTGATGTTTTCTTCGATTATGTTTACCTACTTGATGTTTGCTTACCTTTATGAGAGATGACCTTCATGATGATTGACTTGACTGGTAGAGGAGATCAACCAATTTCATCAAAGTGAGAGTCGCTGACCTAACCTATCCTTGAGCGCAGAGGCTGCGGGGAACAGCTGGCGTAGGCAGGTATTGGTACCATGTACTGTAGAAGCCACGGCGCATATCTATATATTTCTTTATTCATGCCCCCTCGAACAGCGCCGTGAGGATCCACGAACAATAGCCGTCAAGAGTGAAACTACCCATATGTACACCAAGACTTGAAACTACCTTTCATGCGGTAGGAACAGGCCGGCGGGTCGAGTGTTTTCGGATGGAGACTTTTGTCCTTTTTGTTTTTGTTCTTTGTTTGGGCGTAAGAATATACGGAGTGCAGTTTTGAATATCCATACAAGTAGAGTGAGTATCAACATACCTCAATGAATACATGAAATCATCGGCGTGACGATTGACAAGCAGATGTGGTCACTTCACTCACTGTATGTAATCAGAGCGTTCACGGCTGGTATCACTGTGTCACTTAGTCGCTTACCTGGGTATGAACAATGATTGGTGAATGTGCATGTCCAATCATTTCGTATATTTCTTTAATCCTTCCTGCGGCGCCGATAATGTGCCCTTGAAAATCATGGACACTTCTGAATTAACAAGCCTTATTGGCCTAACACATCGGGAGGCCTCGTAAGGACCTGTCATACGGAAATCGATCTCGGGATTGTTATGGTGAGGGGGAGGTGAGGGCCCCTTTACTACAAGTATAACTACCTACCTATCCATGCGTACATGTTCTTCAAAGTATTTTACATGTAGTTATCTTGCATTTTTCAGTTGCTCAAATCATGGGAACATCGTCATATCATGACGCCCTATACTTAGCCACGATCTGGTTGTTACTTCGAACATGTAAGCACATCAAATACCAGTGTCATTCACTGACTCATTAACAGGTAATGACTGGCTTTGCTGGTCATATGCATCTCTTCAATCGTCATAAGGTACTCACTACTAGTTACCGTATCACTCAGCCCTCTGACTTGACTCCCATTCATACATGTATATCCATCTCCGTATTCATATCGATATCGCCTGCACTTGAAGTGCTATGTAAGTAGTATGGACACCAGGCCTATTACAAGTCTTTCCACTGGGCAACTACCTATCTAGAGTAGGTAAGGTACATGTTTCCATAAGGCGCCAGCGAACAGTATAATCGTTGTTCCACTTGCTTACCTCAGGTGGTCAGATGTTGGTAATAGTATATATACCTAGGTACGTAAGAAGTACCTATTCCAAACCCGACCAGCAATATTCTACTACACGGCTTTTCCTCTAAACGGTCCGACCATATCATTCATACCTACTGACGGTAGGTATCATCTAACAAGGCTTTCTCCATATGACAAGTAGTAACGTTCTAAAGTGCTTGCCAGCCTCCTAAGCTTCATCCTTACTCTACAGTAGGCGGGTTAAGGAAGATCAAATGGAATTCTTCAGTACTGATGGGCCAATGCACAAGCTATGATCAGGCACACTACTCCATAAAGGCGCTGTTAGTTTGTATGATTGTCTTCTGATCGCCCTCTGATCGTCAACCCCAAGTGTGATGATAACAATTAATAATAATAATAATAATGATGATGATGATGATGATGATGATGATGATGATAGAAACTCAACTACTAAAGGTAGTCATATAGTGTACAGTCTAATTGATGTTCTTTTGTCATGTAAACTTTTAGTAGCAGAGAGTGAGAAACGGTGTGTGCATAGTAGTAGCATATATTCTGCTATAGATAGGTAGAGAGCATAGGAGAAAAAGAGTAGGGCAAGGCCATTTATGATTATATAAATATATAAAAATATATGAATATATATATTACAAAAGTATCAACCCCACCTATCTATGATGAGTACAAACTATCTAGGTATTTCTACCATCCTACTACTGGATCCAACATTATCATACATACCTAGGTAGCTCGATAGGTGCGGAGATAGGCGCAACGCCCTTCACCCACTCCACCACAAAATTTAAACTTGCGCTCCCGTCCACTCTCCCGCACTTACAAGTACTCACTGGTGACTTACCTACCAACCTACCTTACTCTCTACCTCACCCAACGAGCATCTAGAATCATTCCATGCGAAATCACCAAGACCCTTCAATAACAACAATCAATCAATCAGTTTCTCTCCACTGTCACTGATTTCACAACTCATATAATCTCCAATCAACCAACCAACCAACCCACCCCTCTCCGCTCTCCGCTCTCCGCTCTCCTCTTCCCTCTTCCCTCTTTCCTCTTGCGCCTTCTTCTTGTGTAACCTGGAGTCAAACAGCTCAACTCGTCCGTCTGCTCGTTGGTTGTCTGCTACTCCCCGACAATCTCATATATTCCTTCACGCCCTTCCCCATCGACTTCGAATGCTCTTCTGTGTCTGTGAATGTTAATGCAGATCCTCGGCAGCTGGGGCCCCAACCACTGGCGCTGCCCCTCCTGATAAGAAGAAGTTGTCTATAGCTCTCATTTCAACGAACACTTGGTCGGCTTTTTCCTTTCCATCAATATGGTGGGTGTTGCGGGTAAGTACAAAGGCTGCAACACATGTCGGGTGCGAAGGGTCAAGGTACGTCGAGAGGTTCAACCTTCATGAGCCTTGGATTTCTCTGATATTCATCTTGCAGTGCGATCTTGGCCGACCCTTGTGCAAAAAGTGCACAGATAATGGCCGTGAATGTGGAGGTTATGAGCGGCCGAAGGTGTTTATCGTCGGCACACCAGAACAATATGGTCGTTGTAGTTCTCATCCGCATCGACATCGACCGAATGCAAAACCCTCCGTTGCGGCCAAGAAGGACCAGAACAAGAGCAGCAATGGCACCAAAGACACCGATAGCAAGGCGAAATCCACGCCTGAAAGGGCAACCGTGGTCATGCGCCAACCACAACGTATCCTTACGATGAATGATGTTCCAGAGAATGAGGCGCAACTGCTGTCACTATGTCGGCCGTATCTCACTCTTGAACCGATCTATGGCTATGACGCGACAACTGCAAATTCGGCGGGTCTAATGGAATTGCTTCCTAGATTGATGTCACAGAGTCCACCACTTCGAGAAGCCCTCCGAGCTATCTGCTTGATACACCTTGGGACTACGAAACAGGATGAGAGTCTTCGTCGGGAAAGCACTTCTATACACTCCAAAGCCCTTGTCAAGGTAAGGGATGCTTTAGGAGATCCTCAGAAGGCAAAGGATTCGGGCACATTTGCGGCTTCCATTATGCTACTCTTATATGAGGTAAACGTCTTGCTCCAGAAATCCTGAGGACTTCACTAACAGACCATATAGCAAACTGCGTGCACTGTTGAACAAGTAGATGCGTGGAAGAAGCTTATGGCAGGAAGCACAGCCATCATCCGAGAAAGAGGCCCGAAAATGTTTCAAGAAAACCCTGATCATCACTTCTTTACACGAATGTTCCGCCCAAGTGCCGTCAGTAGCCAAATATGGATACCTAACTTATCAGCCTAGCTAACATGAGACAGATTTTTCATGCTATTGCTTCTAGAAAATCCACATTTCTCTCAGATATCGCGTGGAGAACAGTACCTTGGCAGAAGATCCCCAAGACGCACATGGATACCCTGATGGATCTAGTTGCACTTCTACCTGGACTCTTTGAGCAAACGACTCGGCTACTCATGCAGGAGCCATCAATGGACCGCGAGATTAAAGCAAGGAAATTTCTGACTCAATACCACGAAGTTCACGACCGGTATGATAATTGGTACGACAATCTTATCAGAACCAACAAACAGCCCATGTATTGGAACCGTGACGATGATATCAAGAGAGCGTCCTCACCAGCTTCCACTGCCACACCCAATTCTGAATTGGGACGTCACTATTCAAATGCAGGATTCAGTCCGAACTCCAGCATCTCTCAGGCTAGCACTCCCTCCACCACCGGATCAGAGTACGCCTCTGAGCAAAGACAAGAATCCGAGTTTGATTTCCAGAACAAAAAGGCCTTTTCCAGTCTAGGAATATCTCTACTCCACCTATACTACTGGGCCGGGCTTTTGACACTCAAAGCTGCCGTGAGGATAGCCTATCAGATTGCTGAAGGAGCTCCGCCGCCAACGCCTCCAACTAGTCCACAAGCCTCAAACGATTCACCGTCCCCACCAGCATCATCCCCATCCTTCACCTCGAATCCACCGATGTCCCCACCCCCAGATTCCTCACCTGCCACTCCCTGCTCTCTTGGGCCGTTGCCGCCTCTCGATGATCATCGTTATGCACACACATCACTTGGTCTTCTGGCGCACAACATATGTCAGTCAATTGAATACACACTTAGCCAAAGTCTTGGTGAGACACTCGGACCTGATGCGACCTCGTTCCCCCTGTGGTGTGCTATGCAGTACTTTGATAGAACGAAGATGAGAGGCTGGAAAAAAGAAGACGGTACTCTCGAAGAGGGTGGAAAGGGTGTCTGGGATAGAGAGATGAATTGGTGTCGTCGGCTCCACAGACAATTGCAAGACAGTGGATGGGGATTCGGAGAGCAGATGGGAAGGATTGAGTGGGATCGATATATGTGATTATGATGATGACGACAAGATGATGACTTCAAGAAAATTCTGCTTAGGTATCTTTATTCTGGCGTGGGAAGCGGGACAAAAATTCGTTTTGCGGTTATACCTTCCTTTTCTATATTTTATTTTTATTTTTTATTTTGTCGCTGAGCTTTTGCTTATATTTGACGCGCTCCTTTTGTTATCTTTCCAAAAACCTTTACTCTGCCACATTGACCTTCAGGGTGCATGAGTAAGCATGTACTAAATTGGGGGGGGGGGGGGGGGGGGGGGGCCAGGAAAAAAAATTTTTTTTTTTAAAAATTTTATTTAGGTTTGACCAACCACCCCCAAAAAAAAAAAAACAAAACAAAAA